>CM042153.1:98091344-98098844 GCA_023376005.1 Doryteuthis pealeii | reverse complement strand
CTATCTATCTATCTATCTATCTATAGACGAGTCATCTATTCATCTATTTATCTATCTGTTTCAGTCGCGTCATCAATCTATCTATCTATCTATCTATCTATCTATCTATCTATCTATTTATCTATCTATTTCAGTCGTGTTATCTATCTGTCTATATATTTTAGTCGAATCATATATATCTATCTATCTATCTATCTATCAGTAAATATACACTTAGGTGTTATATCAAATCGATGCGTAAAACATCATTTTATCAAACAATTTGTTTGTTTTGGGAATTTAATCTTCATTCAATTCCTAATATATCTTCTCTCTGTTGTATTGGATGATAAGACAAACCAAAAAAGGAAGCCACGTTTTTCCTTTGGAACTAATGACCAAACTAAGTACATGGAATATATTATTTCTTTCTTTGAAATCTATCCAACGACAATATTGAACTCCCTGAAATTCTTGGCACTTCCTCTAAAATAAATTGGAGGCGTTAGTTTCGGACTTCTCCTTATTAAACTAAATCATTTATATACTAAGGGACGTTCAATCAGGGAATTTTTTTAAAAAAGCAAAATAATTTTTTTCAGAATTTCTTTCTACAAACAAGCGAGAATATGCTCCCTCCGAGCTTAAGTATTTAAGTTTTGATGTAATGAAATATATTATATTAGAACTAATATACTAATTAGATTAACGTAATTAAATAAGAACGCATATAGATTAATTAACTAAGAACCAATATAATTAGAATTAGGTTTATACTTATTTTAATGATATTCTAATTGGTTTCAGTATAAAATAATTCATTGATTGATTTTAATAATTGGAGAATAAAACAAAAATATTAGAAATCAATAACACCAAGTAATTATTTTATAAATCCGTTTTTTTCAAAACCAGTATGCATATTAACCACACCATATATCATGTAAACCTTTATTTCTCACTGATATATATTTGGGGCAAATCTCACTCAGATTTTCATAGAGATATCAATGTATTAATGATTTTGACTATGAATTGATTAGTAACTGATAAACTTATGCAATTGCCGAAGGTATTGTGACGTAGTTTCGATTACAGACTGACACCGAATCTCCATTATAATAAGATGTAAAATCTGCATTTCTTTGAATTGATTTCGGGGGAAAATATTTTGATCTCACTAGAATATTTATTTTGAGGCTGTAGCGATTGTATTCCCTTGCTGGGATGGAGTTGAACGTGGAAAAGGGTTATCTTTTCGTGCCGCCAGGATTTGCCAGTAGAGGGCATACTACCTGGCTATTTAGAACCAGCCCGGGAAGAACTCACTTTGTGTTTCATCTGTCATCCACAAAGAAGCACTAGACAAGTTGTGTCCCTGTACATTAAGGCTTCGAGGACCTTTCCCTCCCCCACCTATGTTTTAATCACGAACGCCACCGATGACTTTCCCTTATTTTACAATTCAAATCCTAATTTTTGAACATCTTCCCAGATATAAAGAAAATATATGGTGATAGAGAATGTGTTTGTATATTTACTTTCAACTTAATTATTTTATTCATATATACATACGAACTGTCCTTTATTTATGTAGAGATAAATTGGCATAAAGTAACAGTTGCTTTTAAAGGTCTTTTTATATTTATATTTTGTTTTTATTGAAAATCATGAGGTTTCTGGAATTCGTAGTTTCTGGGATTCCCCTAGCGATTGACTTGTAAATTTGCTTAGTGATTGCAGCATGGATTGTCAAAATTGCTGTTAATTTAAATATTTACCAAACTACACCACATGCTTTTAACATTGTTGAAGTTTATGCCCTCTCAAATATTTAGTGAACAGTTGTGGCTTTGGTTTTTAAATTTAAGAACATTTAATGAGTGGAAAATGATCCTAAGTAAAAACCACTTGATATAGTAGAGGGGAGGTTGTCAGAGACTAAGTATAAACCGTTGAAGGTTTTTTGAAATTTTTAAATGTAACACGATCATCTTTTAAGCGAAGTGCACTTAGCTCAGTTGGTAGAGCACTCACCTCGGAACTCAGCACATGAGTGGAGTTCTGTTGATAGGTGTGTTACTCCACCTCAGACGCAAAAATAATCTCCCTGGTTTACCCCTAGCGAAAATTGTATAGACTATCTCGCTGTCCGGCTGATGCCGACAATGTGCCACTCCGGCGACTTTTACAGCTGGTTTTAATTCAGAGTTTTCCTTCTCCTAGAGTAGTTGCTTTACTAAGACTAAAGAACCTATACTGTCATACTATTCCCTCATGGTTGGATAGGGAATTAAGTGATCCATGCCTTTACGAAAGGTATTAACGCGAATTGAAAGGCAAGCAACTTCATCCAGGATTTGAACTCGAGTCGACATTTCCATTTCATTCGACAATAATCATTACGCAAGGTGTGTCTCATTGATCCAACCCCTCTTCCACGCAAAGGGGGTACAACTGGTTTGAATTCAGAGTTTTCCTTCTCCTAGACTGATTGCCTAACCAAAGCTAAAGTATTCAGTCCGCCCTACTATTTTTTCATAGCAAGGCGGAGATATAGATGAATTAATCTTTCGCAGGAGAATTCGCGTGAAATGAAACGCAAATATCCTCGTCCAGGCTTTGGACTCAATTTGACGATTCCATTTTCAACGAGGACAGCCATTTCTCTAAGAGCGTCTATTAATATATGCATAGGCACAAGGTTGGGTTTTTTTTCTGTATGACTTGTAAAACCCGTCTAGCAAATTGACGTTGCATCTAGAAGATTCAACTCTTTTGAATTAATGATAGTTTCTTGAAGCTATAATTGTTCACTATAATTGAACATTAAGACTCTTGTAAAAAGGATGATTCTTGGGAAATATTAAGGGACTCATTGGAAAGTTGGAGTGACATTTTGAAAAGACAGGAATCTTGAATAATAACGAATTGTCCACCGAACAAAGACTGCCCTTTCGGTGATCTGTAACGGGTAGAATTTAACAACCTGTGCTGTTTAGGAATCTAATAGGCACGCAGGTGCAAAGAACGTAATTCCCCAATCGGAGAATTTAAATCCAATAATGGGACAATTAATCAAGAGTACGCCTACAGAAATCAGTGTCCTATTGCTGAGTGACAGCAGACTGGAAAAATTATAACCAAAGTCAAAAATTCGAAGTCAAAAAAATCTTAAGTAGATTTAGAATGCGCACAGAATTACCACTCTCTCCGTGCAATTCAGGTGATTGCCTAATATCCAGTTAATAACAGTGACTACGGGCTAGAATAAACGCATTTTATTTGGGAGATCACATATGAAATTATTTCTTTATTCGTTTCTTTATAATTTTTTTTTTCTAAATATCCTGTCCGGTGGCCAAAAGTTGCTGTTGTGTTAGAGGTGGCAGTACGCACTTAAGCCGCCGAAACTGTGTTACCACTCCTAGTTGGCGGCTGACGAGGACAGAGTATCGCACGTGTTATCACACGCTGTATGATATAAAAGTTACTTGGAAATATATATTTGCTCGAAATACTTAAAACTATATTACTATGTTTAAATTATTATTATTATTATTATTATTATTATTATTATTATTATTATTATTATTATTATTATTGTAGTTGTTAGGTTGGTTGGTTCGTTGTACACCCTTTTTCGAATCATTTAATGCCGAATCAAGCGATTTTGATATTCGTTTTCTTACAGTACCTGATGTTTCTTAAATAGTCACCCATATAAGTATTAAACAAGATCCTCACTTCGGTAACTTAGCGGGAGCCAATGCTTTAATCATGAGTTGACGGTAAGTCTATTTGTATGGGATAGGAATAATTGAAACCATATAGCAGTATACAAAGAAAATATTATTACTAAATAGGAAACATTTATTGAAAAGATATAATTATGTATAAATTATTAGTATTGCTAATATTTACTTGAGACTATAATTGTTTGCAAATAATTATTATCGTTAGTTACTTGAAACGATAATATTGATTGAATTACTTGTAACAATAGAATAAGATGAGACGGGTTGACATTACGTTAAAATCGATCAATCATGAGAAAATTGGGACACAAGATTCATAACAATGATAGATCTCGGTACGCAAGAAAAGAAAGAAGGAAAGAAAGAAAGAAAGAAAGAATGAACAGTGAAAAGAAAAGGATGAAAAGTGAGGAGAAAAGAAAGAAAAATAAAAGTAAATTAATGAAAGAAGAAAGAAAAGAAGAAAGAAAGAGTGAAAAGAAAGAAAGAAAGAAAGAATGAATGAATGAACAGGGAAAAGTAAAGGATGAAAAGTGAGGAGAAAAGAAAGAAAAAAAGAATAAGTCAATGAATGAATAAAGAAAACAGAAAGAGTGAAAGAAATAAAGAAATAAAGAATCAGAACAAAGTAAAGAATGAAAGAATGAAAGAAATAAATAATAAGAATGAAGGAAAGAATAAGAATCAAGTAAAGTACAAAGAAGGAAGAAAAAAGAAGGAAGAAGAAAAAGAAGGAAATAATATTAGTTTAACATGAACGAATAAAGAAAACAAAAGAATGAAAGTGAAAAAAATAAAGATAAGAATAAAAAATAAAGAAAGAGTGAAAAGAAAGAAATAATAAAGTAAAGAAGGAAGAAGGAAAGAAAGATAGAATTAAAAATGAAAAGAAATTAATGAAAAAAGAAAGACAAATAATAAGTTAATGAAAGAAGAAAGAAAAAAGAAAGAAAGAGTGAAAAGAAATGAAAGAATAAGAATAAGGTTAAGAATGAAATAAAGAAAAAGAATCAATAGAAATAAAAAGAAGGAAGAAGAAAGAAGAAAAAGAATGAAGTATTAATTGTTTAACATAAAAGGATTACAGATTGTATTTCAAATACTCCATTTCTCCCGTTCTATCACGTGGTCATGATATATATATATATATATATATATATATATATATATATATATATATATATATTTGAACCCTCTTATAATTGTCCTATTGTACTTGTCACATTTACTGTATGAAATTTATACAGAAATGTGACAACTATTATGGAACAAAGGTACCATTTTATTTAGCGTTTTTAGATGGTTCAGTTCTTAACAATAAGTAATAGTATCATATATATATATATATATAATATATATATATATATATATATATATATATATATATATATAAGTTAAAAGAAAGGAAATTAATCCGACAATATGAGTAAGAAAAGGTGGAATGAAAACATCACACAATGCTGTTAAAGAAGAAAATATTATAAATAAATAATTTATATTATAAATTGTAAATATAATTATTATAAATAAATAATTTATATTATAAATTGTTTATAAATAAATAATTTATATTATAAATTGTTTTCTTCTTTAACAGCATTGTGTGATGTTTTCATTCCACCTTTTCTTACTCATATATATATATATATATATATATATATATATGTGTGTGTGTGTGTGTATGTGTGTGTGTGTTTGTGTGTGTATACATACATATATGGTAGATATAAAAAATAAACTGGGTTTATATATATATATATATATATATATATATATATATATATATATAATGTAAAATATAGATAAATAAATGAAAACCTGTAAATAATCAGATGTAAATTTATTTCAGCATCCTGGCTTTTACAAATCTAATTTCAAAGAAAGCCTGGAGGTTGAAATAAATTTATAACTGATCACTTAGAGGTTTTCATATATATGACAAAAAAATTCCAGAAATTTAGAACATTTACCTTATATTAAAAATATACAAAATTGATAATACAGACTTTTTAATTTATTAGGTAATTTTAGGCCGGTCCTTCCTTCGTGTATATCACTTGAGGTGGGAGTGTTGGCTACTGAATTAAACTAGACCAGGAATACTTATTTAGCGAACTGCGGGGGGGGGGAGGGAAAACAAGAGAAGGAAAAGAATCTTCGATTCTACTAGATTCCATTAATTGGGAATTAGATTAAATTTAGACACGAAAAGGTTTTAAAATTTAAAAACATTCAACAAATAAGACATACGTGACAAGAAAATTCCTGAAATTTAGAACACAATTTTAAAAATTTACCTTATATTTAAAAATATACAAAATTTATATATATATATATATATATATATGTGTGTGTGTGTGTGTGTGTAGCGAGATGGAAGGTGCTGAGTTTTGCGAGGACTACTATTAGAAAAGGAGGAAGAAGAAATAAGAGTGAGTAAAGGCTTAAAAAATAAAAGTGATGAACATAAAACAGGTTGTCGTGAGTTTGACCGGGGCGTGACCCCCCGAATAGAGAATTGAAAGCCAACCGGGAGTTTCGGGTGTTGACCGGAACCGGAAGTCACGTGGTTACGTGGAACGACGAAGAAAAATACCGATCTCTTTTTGCTTTCGGACGCGTAGGGTACGGACCAGACCTCTGGTCCCTGTTGTGGGATCACAGTAATTTAACTGTGTCCTCTCTCTCTATCTCTCTGCCTTTCCTCCTCTTCCGAACAGAGCCCATGATACGAGCCTGGAAATAAAAGCTAAGCAACTTGTGACGATATATTTCTCGCGTTGTACTTTTTTATCGACAAGTTGACCGCCACGTGCCAAACACCTTTTTAGTGTCGTGAATTTGGAGGTACGTTGACAAGACCCGCTATACAATTATATCGCTATTAGAAGTTACGTTTTGGTACCGTGAATATACCGCCACGTTACACACACACACACACACACACATATATATATATATATATATATTATATATATATATATATATATATATATGGAGAAAGGTAGACAAACAGGAGATGCTATAGAAAATGGATGTTTAACATCCCATGTTTGTCTACCTTTCTCCACATACTGTCGGATAAACGTCCTCACATTTCTCCCATATATATATATATATATATATATATATATATATATATACATATACTATATATATATGTATATATAATGTGTGTTTACATTTCACATATTATATATATATATATATATATATATATATATATATATTATATATATATATAATGTGTGTTTACATTTCCCACTGCGTTAATACCCTTGGGAAGGTATGCACCCACGTGATCGTAGTGTCATGGTTTTCACCGTAGGAAATGGATATACAGAAACCCGGGTTCAAATCCTAGATGAGAGTGTTTACATTTCACAAAGCGCTAATATTTTTGGGAAAGGTATGCATACTTCTATTCTCCCTACAGCTATGGGCTAATAGTAGGGCAGTATGTGCCCTTTAACTTTGGCTAGGCAAGTGATCTAAAAGAAGGAAAACCCTGAAGGAGGGTGCACATTTTTGCTAGTTTATATGACATAATTGAAGAGAGAGAGAGAGAGAGAGAGAGAGAGAGAGAGAGAGAGAGAGAGAGAGAGAGAGAGAGAGAGAGAGAGGGGGGGATAAGTATTATTTCTTGTCTTAATAAAGATAACAGACAAATAATCCCAATGCACATTTTAATGAGCTTTTCCTGATGTCCTATTTTGTTGTCACGATATCAGACAGAAACTTCACTTGAGGAGTTAAAATTTTC
>CM042153.1:98073844-98088844 GCA_023376005.1 Doryteuthis pealeii | reverse complement strand
GATGAATTTTAAGTTTTCCAAGTCATTAGTGTTGATAAGTTTGTTTTGTTTTTCTAAATTTTACCAAAAGTTTGAAATGGCTGACAATCATTGCCATTATTGATAGAGTGAAGAACGTGGGAGGATTTCAGTAAATAATAACACAGACTGAATAAATATAGATAATGTATTTCAAATTGGCTTGAATATTGCTTACTTAGAATTATTTTATAACTGGAAATGGTGGTGGTGGTGGTGGTTGTTGTTGTTGTTGTTGTTGTTGTTGTTGTCTTCTTCTTCTTCTTCTTCTTCTTCTTCTTCTCTTCTTCTTCTTCTATACATTTCAATGTGTATGAAGACCCTTCACTCCGTGCGCATTGAAATGTATCATCTCTCTAATAAACTTTATAAAACAGAAAGATACTTGTAAAAATGAAAACTTTATCAAATCTCTCCTGAATTTTTATTGTGCATCATTGAAATTTATTACATGAACCCTTGTTTACTAGAATCCGCTACCCACTGGCAACTGGGTAGAGGAGGGGTACAAACAATCTGTGTATTGATTTGTTTACTTTTGAGATTAACAACTGCTGGACATTTTTCAGGAGAATTTCAATGCTATTTTTATGTATATTTTAATTCTGAAATATCTTCGAATATAAATCGAATCATCATAATTTTTGTACAAAAAGCAAAATCTGGTGATAATGAATGTATATATAAATTTACTTTGTCGTTAATTATTTTATTTTGTAGTTTCCTCCGGATATATATACACACACACACATACACACACACAAACTGCCCTTTATATATTTATAGACCAACTGCAATACCCTGCAATATCCGGAAGGCGCCTCAAAATGCTAATTAACCTAGATGCCCATATTGGATATTCAATAGCAACCTCTGCTAGGAGTGTTCATGGCAGATCTATTTTTGTGGAACTATCAATAGCTGTTTAAGTCATAATTCCTTCTTCCATCCAGAATTCTTCATTCAGAGTGAATAAGCCGGGGAAGTTTGAGCTCGATGAGTATCGAACTTATTACTTGATTTCAATGTTAATACTACTCCCCTACCACCTCTCACTGAAATATTTTCACTTTCCTCCTCTATTGTAAAGATGTCTCCAAGGGATTCTATGATTAATATTTATTGAAATTCAATTAGCCTGTCCTATTTCTGAATATTAGCTGAACATGTGTGTAAAGTTTTATGATCAGATCACTGGTGTAGACGCCAACTTGTTATTCACATACAGACAGAAATTTCTATTTATGTACTTCTGTAAGATGACTTCATTTTGAATACTACTATTAAAAACAGCGACACTAGCAACAACAACACTAATTGTAATCTATTAATATTAGATTCGGTCTCAATTAATCTGTAACCGAAACTGCGTCATTGCTTACGTCACAGTACTCAAAATCGTTAATACATAGAATGAAGAACGACCTTAATAAAATCGACATGAAAATTTGAATCCTTTCCATATTTATTTGAATTTTGACTGCAAAACTATTTTTATGTCTATTATTAAAGAAAATATAAGATTTCAAAGATCTGTTTACAATTTTTTAACGAAATATCGAGACAAAAAAGTCTTTTAGATTGATTAAACTACCAACGATCAAACAACTCGGTAAACACCGCGTGCGACATGCGAAACACTGAACACTATTAGGTCTCATCAGCAGTGCATACCACGATCTCCACCACCAGAGATCGAACCGGTGACCACAGAATGTAACGCCGAAACTCCACCCCATAGCCATCGGCCCACGCCACAAAGGAGGATCGCCAAATCATGTACATTTCGGCATAATATGCCTCATCAGCAGATTTATAGACAGGAAATTGCTCTGTGTGTGATTCGAACCCTAACTGCCAGGCTGACAGGCGGGGATTTTAACCATTACACTAGCTGGCTTTACAAGATTTCTCGTTTGTTTATAAACTGATATATGCTACATTTTTGGGTGACTTACTACACGACAGTATGAAAGTACACAAACGATTTGTTTACGCCTTACATTTGTAGTAGTCACCGAAAATGGAGCATATATCAGAGCACTTTCCTGTCTATAACTCTGCTGATGAGGCATAAAATGTACATACAAGCTCGACTTTTTCTCGATTTGTTTACGCCTTACATTTAAACAGATATGCACGCCTAATTCATTAATTATCAACTAATTAATTTTCAAATTAGGTATGACTTCAATTAAGCACATATTCTCCCATATATATATATATACTAGAAAAAATGTGACCCGTTGGGTCACCCATTGAGCCCGGGTTAGATTGTTGGAAAAAATTATATGATAAAATAATTTCATTAATTTAAAATTTTCCCAAACTGTCCAAATAAGTTATTTAAAGTGGAGTAAACATTTTCATTTGACCAAAGGAAAAAACAAGAGAAGGGTCACTTATTTGATTAATTTTAATTACAGGTAATTAATATTTTAATCATGAATATCTATGACAATCTCTTGCCAACCTTACCCTATCATTCATTGCTCTCAGGAGATCCTCTACACAGCATCCAGTATCTGCGCAGAGTTGGTTAATGTACGTCTTTGCTAAACGGTCCACACTGGCATGCCTGCGTGCTGGTTGCCATAGTAAAATGTCACAAGTTTGTCCTAAATCCTCCAGCAGTGTCCAGCATGTCTTGTTCATCTTATACGGATGGTTTGTGTGATAAGTGGCAAGTGGACATATAGCTACTTTCTCGTGGGGTGTTGTTTCCACAACTTGTTTAAGATATATACTGCATTCTTGAGCAGTTCCATCTAGCTCATTCTCTAGGCAATATGTTAGTGGTGTAGTGGTGCAGTCGTACAGTAGCAATAATACAACTATGGCTTGGAAGTATTTTTTCACTTAAATGGGGAGTCAGCGTTTGTTCATTTGAATAAAATTCCATAATTTTTAAATATCTAGAAAAACTCAGTAACTACCTTTACTCAACATGAAATATTTTTAATTAAATATTTATCTAACCTATTTACAAAAAATAAAGTAATAATCATGTTAGATAAGACATGTTTTCCGAATTTTTATTTATTCTTTTTTTAAACTAAGAATTGTTCTTATTTATTTACATCAGAATATAGAAAAATTACTGAAAGCCAAATAAAAAAGAGTCGGCTCTAGCTATGATTTTTCTTAAAAAAGATTGTGCTACAGCTTTTTAGGTAATTAACCTAAACAGAAAAAAAAACGCCTTTTGGGACGAATTTAATTGTTTAAAAGAGTATTAAGAATATTAGATATGTCCTTTTAAGTAGCTTTTATTTTACTGATGCCATTGTGTTACTACTTCTCGACTAAAACAAAAATCTAACCTCAAATAATGGATTTAAATAATTTTAATTCCTTTTTAAATTGAAAAATAAGTCTAGATTTTTGTGCAGATAGCATAAATGCGTTCGGGCCTCCTGGTCTAAAAATAAAATAAAATAAACCAAGAAAAAAACCCCGCAAAACGGTGCTTGCTTAAAATGCAACCCGTGCTACTTATGAACTCCGTTGCTATTTGAAGGTATTTTCTCGAAAAATTATAGCGATGTGAAAGCGGTATTTTGCCCCCCAAGTCTTTTCAGGACAAGTAAATGTAAATATTTTACCCTCCCTTTCTTTAAAATATATTTTTCGGTTTGATGTTGTTTTTATCGACAAATAGCTTTTTAAGTGGTTTGAAGGCGTTAGTATGCAACCTCTAGGGGTTTTTTTATCGACAAGCAAATGTATACACACACACCCCTTTAAAAATATCTTTTTATTTTTTCGGTGTTTTCATTTTTATCTTAATTCAAAACAACTATCACGAATTTTAAACATACGATCGAGTTTCGCAAATAAGTTGATTTGAAATAATTCTCTGATTTAGATTATTAAAAAAGGCAAGTTAACTAATCATGTTAAACCAGACATGTTTTCCGAATTTTTATATATTCAACATTTTTTAACAAACGATTGTTCTCATTTACAGCAGACTACGGTAGAATATTCAGCTCGAAGTCTCACTGTTCATGGTTCGATACTGGCCCTCACCAACTCAGCATAATTCCCAGATTTTTGTTAATTTCTATTCAATCGGGTGGGCGTGAGTAGATGTGTTTTGTAAAAGAATTTAAGCACCCTCACAAGTTTTCTCGACAAGAAAATGTAAATGTGTTACCACCACCTCCAAATTAAAAATATTTTTTAGCGGTTTGATTGCATTTTTATCGACTAATAACTTTTAGTGTCTTGAAGGCGATAAAAAGTAACCCACAACAGAGCTAAACACAACATTTAACTACAGTGTAGTTATGAGGTAGAAACTCTTCCCGCAAAATAAATTTTAGCCCGATCAACACACATTCTACTACACAGTAGTAACGAGCTATAAACTCTTTTACAAAAAAAAAATTGCTTAAACAAGAAAGGTTTCGCTACCGAGAAGAACCACGTTACAATCTACATCCACCCATCCCCGACATCACAGCAAAACAAACAAAAAATCCTTTTTATGCCGACTGGAGAAGAGCTTTTTTTAGACGGGTGAGTCCATTACTATTCTAAGGTAGTTACGACAGTACCTGCTCACCCCTAATTAATTTTAACATGGTTAAATTCTCTAACACAATAACTCTCTGTTTTCACTCTCATTCTTACTCATACATAGAGAGGGTGAGAGTAATCCAGAATGACAGAGAGGAATGGGTCAATTCTTTACTTAATTGCCAATTACGACTAATTAAAACCAATTAAAGCGGAATTTTTTTCAAACATTAAGTAGTCCTGAAACCAAGGAATATTTCAGTATAAATTTTGTGTCAATAACATGAATAGAAAAAAACCTTTGGGAAATGAAAGGTGTTTATCTCAGCTTTAGTATAATAATAGAGATAGATAAATAATGGTTGGTGAGTGCTTTTAGGTATCAATTTAGTGAAAGCATCGAAGGTAGTAAGTAAGAACAAGTAAAACAATTAGGTTAGTCTATAGAAGGGACTTATATACTGTAAGTGGAAACCATGTTAGGTAAATCCAATTGAAACGGGAAGAAACCAAAAAATGATATCATATGGGAGAGGGAGGGTGGGTGATCTTGCACTGACAGATATTTTCGATTTAAACGGTCGAACTTTTGTGGCTTAAAATCGATGTGCAATGTCTAGACGCGTTGTTTTCAGTATGGCGATTTGACAGTTCCGGAATCAGGTCGAAGTTGCTATTGGAGCCAATGTGATGTACAAGTACCGTAATTGGCGATGATTATAGTACATCACTGATGATCACTCTGTAGGCATTCAAAGAATATATCTTCCGACTATATATATATATATATATATATATATATATATATATATATATATAATATTTTTTACAAATTAGCTTCTCCTAGCGGTTATATGAATATATATATATCTTATATACATATATATGCATATAAATTGTTTTTTCTTTTGGCCAAATACTATACCAATAGATTATTTTTTGTTGGTACGAATATCTTGGTCTTTTCTTTTTTTTCAAAAATTTTTTTCTTCCTGGTTGATGTTTGGTAGTATATTTTTACAATCAAACTCTCTGCCGGTTTTTTTTTCTCTCCGCAAGGATCTACCAACACGCTTGGTATATTAAATTATATATATATATATATATATATATATATATATATATATATATATATATATAAATGTTGTTCTGGTTCCAACGGGAGAAAATTTAATATTTTATAAAAAAGAATAAGTTTTATTCCTTTTATCTTACATACGCATAGATAGATAGATAGATAGATAGATGAATGAGCAAATAAAAGGTTTAACTTTTATTTATTTACACGGGAACAATATTTACAACCAATGGTTTCCTGCTAAAGCATTCGTCAGGTAAACGAAATAGTTTTTTTTAGATATATATGTGCGTCTATATGAGGATTTTACATATATACAGATGAGTGTATTTATCAGTTTAAATCCCCCTTCCAATTTGTAGGTGATGATGGCCGAGTGGTTAAGCAGCCTGACTGATGATAAATTGATCAGGTTTACATCCCGGCTGAAGGTAGCCTGGAAATATCTAGCCACACTGAAGAGACGTGATACGTCGAAACACTGTGTCTGTGGATGGCTATATATATATATATATATATATATATATATATATATATACAAAATCATGGCGTTAAATAGCATCATAAAATAACATACTTTTGACAATTATTATTGTTTAATATAAATAAATTGAAGAGATATTGTTCAAATTTTCCCAGGAGTTTAATGATGGCTCAGTTTACGATATGGAAAATGAATATTGTTAAGAGCTAAGTTAATTTATTTGAGGAAGATATTTATTACATATGCAAATCATTTCTGATACCACCCAAGAGAAAACCCAGATTCCATTACGGGGTAGATTTAATTCGAGAATTTTGAGACAGACCATTTTATGGCTTCCTTTTTGGTTTTACCATAAGTGCGCATGATCAAGTAGACAAATCATAATAAAGTTCTATCTATCTGTCTATCTATCTATCCAGCTATCTATCTATTTCAGTCTCTTCATTTCCTATCTATCTATCTATCTATCTCAGTATCTTCATTTCCAGTCTATCTATCTATCTATCTATCTATCTATCTAAGTTCTATCTATCTATCTCATCTCACTCTGTTGATATCTCTATATTTATGTCTTCGTATCTATCTAGCTAGCTATCTCATTCTATTCATATCTACAGATGTATTTTTCAATCCACCTGTCTGTCAGTCAGACGCAACCTGTTCATATTTACCTATATCAGTCTGTCTATATGTATCAATCAATCTATATATCTATTTATATATCTATCTATCTACATCTGTCTGTCTGTCTCTGTCTGTCTGTCTGTCTGTCTGTCTCTCTCTCTCTCTCTCCTCTCTCTCTCTATATATATATATATATATATATATATATTTGTATATTTATTTCTGGTCGTTACTCTTTAAATCACAAAGTCCTGCTGCTGACTTTGCAGACCACCTGTGACCCCTGGGACACAGTTTCAAAACCCCTGGTCTCGCAAACCATTGTTAGTGATCCTGATTTTCATTGGGTGACCCATATTTCTGGTTGTGTGCTAGACTAAGGTAAGCGTAGCAAAATAAAACTTCGGTTCAAATCACGCTGAAAGCACCGTTTCCCGTCAGATCAAGTTAAGAGTGTTCAATTTCTAGATGGGTGACCATTTAGGAATAACAGTAGCAACTTGTTAGACCTTGTACTGCAATCAGAAAAGATAGATAAATAATAACAGTACGACGTCAAATGATAATCCCACAGCCCTATCATCTGGGCTGCAGACAGGGTAAGACATTTCCATAATGTGGAATTGCTGACTATGGGTGGTTACCCGTAATGCCTAAGAATAAGGTCATTGTGGCTGAGCGGTCCGTGATTTAGGTACTAAGTGTTACACTGACATAAAACACTCAATTTCAGCCTTTACTTGGGCTAGATCGGTTGGTGGAGAGGCTTGATCCAATCAATTGGCATGAAGTTATTGGAAATTCTATCATAGATATCATTTCAACCAATTTAGTGTCCTGGGTATAATGCATTTAGTGGTGACGTTCCAATTGTAGACCTCTAGTGATTATGGAGCACTCTTCCATTGCTATTACTCCTAGGTTTAGTGGTAGTACCTGTTAGTGTCTTGTCTATAAGCCAAATAGATTTGTTTGCAAGTTAATGAACATTATTTCTACCAATACATTGATACACATTGAGTTAATGAAAATTATTTCTACCAGTTTATAAAATCAAACAAACAAAAATATTTACCTTCAAACTATTTGCTTATAAATCACACACACACACACACACACACACACACACACACACATATATATATATATATAATATATATATATATATATATATATATATTCCAACACCTCTGTATGAATAGGATGTGACACAAGGTCAATTTCTTAAGCGGAGTTTAACAGGTTTGAATTCTCCTAGACTGGTTACCTAGCCCAATCTGTCCTACTATTTACCCATAAGTGGAGGGAGAGTTCTTGGTTTCATACCTTTCCCAAAGGTATTGGCGCTTGGTGAAATGCAAACAGCCTCATCCAATCGTTTACAAATCATATATATTGTCATTTAATAGCTCGCAAGGGTTTCCATACCGTTAAACAAGATAACCAACTAACATAACATTAAATAACCCACAAGTGTTGATATGCCATTAAATACCAACCAACCAACTAACCAACCAGCCAGCCAACCAAATAGATCAAAAAGTAAATTGATGGGGATATTTTGTCGATATGAGATGAGAAGTTGACAATCTTCTCAGATACTTTATGATTGTTCGGGTTTCTGTTTCGTCCATTTTTTAAAGATTTGGCACATACCTCTCACCTTTGTATGCGCCTCAACTTCATAGAAATTAAGACAGAAAACTGAATTAATATTTTCTGGTTTTATAAGAAGTGTCCCTTCTTTGTTGGTGAGGCTTAGAACCTTTTGAATGACCCTGTGGGGATTATCTTCACATTTGCCTGGAACTATCGAACTCGCTATTCAGTAGTAATGGATATGTGAGACTATCTTGCTAACCATTAAACCTCGATGGGACGCCCTAGGTGTTTACCCAACCCGTTTGCCACGAGTAGGATGTCCCAGGATTCTAGTGTCCCGAGTACGACCTTAAACTGTATCTAGTGGTGAGGTTCCAATTCTAAAGCCCTGGGGAAATATGGAGTACCCCTTCATTGCCATTGCTCCCAGATACCCTCTGCCTGTCCCAGAGTGGTAGTTCTGTTAGGGTTCCATCTATGGGTTTAATATATAAAAAATGAACTTTAAAAATCTGTTTTAAATCTTATTTTAATGAAGATTATGTAACTGTCTGTCTGTAACTGAAACTACGTCACTGCTGACGTCCTTAGTTATTTAATTTATATTCTCGATGAATATGAAATAGTCATTAATAATAATCACAGATCCATTACTATTGAATAGCGAGTTTGATCTTTGTTGGATGTCTCATACGTGCGAACTTGTGGCACATCCTACTGTTGGGTAAATACCTAGGGCGCCCCATCGTGGTTTAATGGTTAGCAAGATAGTCTCACATATCCATTACTACTGAATAGCGAGTTCGATCTTCACTGGATGCCCTAAACTTGTGTCCCATTCTACGAACTATGAGCGAAAGGATTAGGTAATTTGGCGAGGCAATTTTGCAAAATCAATTGATTGTCTTGTAAATTCGCTCCTCACTGGATTCTCACACTCTTATGGACTGACAGTTTAACCTAATAAATGAAATAATCTATCATAATCTAATTGTTAAGAAGCTTATCTAACAATATGCTAGAATATGCTTCCTCTTGGAGAAACCGCTAATTGGATCGGCGCCAATCAAAGCAGCGTTTAGAAGAAGTTAACCCAACAGCAGAGCCCAACAAGAGAAGATGGCGGCCGACAAAGTAGACAGAGAAAACAAGTATGAAACCCTCATCTTTATCTCCACTCGGTCTCTCTGTCTCTGTCTCTCTCTGTCTCTGTCTCTGTCGCACCATTATTTACCCGACATAAAGAGGTATATATCACAAGGTCAGTTATTACCATGAGAACAGCTGATTTGAATTCAGATTGTATCCATGCCATTTCCAGGAAAAAGTTAAAGTTTACTTACATAGACATTAAGTTAGTCTCAATTTTGTTTTCAGATGTTTTCGCACAATGTCCATATCGAGATAGTTAGAGTCTATTCGACTTAAGCTGAAAAGTTTGGTTTGTTTGTGTTTTTTGTTTTGTTTTGTTTTATTTTTTTTTACCTGACCCTTTTCTTCTTCACTTTGAAGAATAATTAAAGTTCCAATTACCGTCGAACTGGGAAGACAAGGCAACAAACGGTTGTAACTTAAGACAAACCCGAATAGTCACAAAGTCTACTGCAGAATGACTGGGTATTTATAAGACTCCACAATGTCATTCAAATCAAGTCGTCAAGCAGCCAATCAGAACTCAAGGAATGGAATCACACAAATCACCCAAATTCATGAATGGATCATTCTTGATTTCTATATATACCAACTGTCTTGGACACTGCTTAAGTGGTACTTGGTTAGCTGCTGTTGTTCAGGCCAACAGTAGACTTACTGACATCAATATACTTTCAACCAAAACAAAGAAAACCGGGTACAACGTTGGGAAAAGTTCGGTTAGCAGAGTAGACTGAACGGGTTTTGGATCAGTAGAGATACACAATTATAGCTTCAAATAACTATTATCAATACAAATAATTTGCACACAATTATATTGTTTCAAGTATTTGTTAGCAGAAAACTTTGTTAGTATAATGAATTCATTACTATGTAGAGTTAATGATATAAAACATAACCAAAAATGTTGTAATATTTTGGTAAGGTGATGTACAATTCGTGAGCTCGGGATAATTTTGCCGAGTCCGTGAAGGTGACGAACCACACTGGACTGAGATGACAAGATTTTGTTGTAATGATTAATGAAACGAGCAAGAATATGCGCCCTCTTGACGTAAGCGTTTAAATTTTAATGTAATGAAATAGATTAAATTAGAAAAAACTAATTAGATATGAACGCGTTTAAAAGGATTACACTTATTTTAATTGTATTTTAATTGATTTCTATATAAAATCATTCATAGGATTGATTTTAATGCGTGGAAGAATAAAACAATAATATTAGAGATCAATAACACCAAATAATTAATTAATTAAACCCGGTTTTGTTAAAACCAGTATGCAAATTAACCACACCATGTATTATGTAAACCTTTATTTCTTAGTGATATATAAAACACATTGCACGATTTTAAATGTAATAACGCAGCTTTTTATAGAGACATAGTTAATAAATAAAATGTATTCTATATGTGTATATTAATGATTTTGACTATATATTAAATACCCATTGTAACGTAAGCAGCGACATAGTTTCGGTTACAACCAGAAAGACACCGAATCACCATTATAATAAGATTTACTAAACAAGTTCTTGCAACATAATTACTTATATTTGCAAAGAAAAATAAAAAATAAAATAAAAATAGAATATGGAATTTTCGTTTGTAATTATTTTGGCCAATATAAAAATAAAACGAACATAAATAAACAAAAAATCGATACTTTGATTAATTATAAATTGGCTGAATCTCTATTTTTCAATCGTGTGTTATCGATTCTCTTTCTGACTAAATAAATCAATTCAGAAATTACTTATTTGTAAAACGGAAATTATATATATATATATATATATATATATATTATATATATATATATATATATTTGTAGAAAATTTTTTTTCTCTCTACCACGGTTCCGGTGTTAAAGATTGACTTTCTTCAGGAAAACTAAAGAAATTTAGGTTTCTACATTTAAATATACTTGCCCGCATAGTAATTAGTCTAGTTTCGAATTTAGTGCTCCTGTTTTCGAATTATTTTGTATAAACTTTACTTTCTACGCCTCGTCCTTTTTTTCTTTGAAGTTTTAGTTGCTATCGTTCTGTGAATTTACAGCTCCTCTTCATTCAGACAAAAGTCATTTGTAAATCTATCTGTCACCTATCTTCAACTCCCTCCTCTTTTTTTCTTGCAATTTATCTTTTCTTTCAGTTCACCTTGAAAAGGGGTACCTTAAAAAAACCGAACCGTGATAGAGAGAAAAAACTCTTTCTATTACTATAAATGCTCTTTATTTCACGAAATATTTTGAGCCCTTTTTAGATTATGTACTAATGCTACTACAGCGAAAACGTCGAAACACCATTTGAAGAAGTATATATATATATATATATATATATATATATATAATATATATATATATATATAAGAATATAAGAAAGAAAACCGGGTACACCGTTTGGAAAAGTTCGGTTAGCAGAGTAGACTGAACGGGTTTTGGATCAGTAGAGATACACAATTATAGCTTCAAATAACTATTATCAATACAAATAATTTGCACGCAATTATATTGTTTCAAGTGTCCCTATTTGTTAGCAGAAAACTTTGTTAGTATAATGAATTCATTACTATGTAGAGTTAATGATATAAAACATAACCAAAATATATATATATATATATATATATATATATATATATATATATATATATATATATATATATATAACGGTATTCATCAGAGTAAAATGTTTGATATTTGAAGTTAAAACGGTCAAAATACAGAGAACTTTGAAGTGTTCTAAAAAATTCTTTTTTCGAACACTTCAAAATCTCTGTATTTTCATCACACAAATCGCCTTGGAAAAATGACAGCCAAATAAATATCCAATATGTATAGAGTTGAGCTATTCTCGCTCTATTGGTCCGCGCACTTGTCCTCGTGAGTTTGTGATGGTAAAATAACGCATGGAAAATATTTTTTTCTTGAAGGTGGTTGAACTCTTTGGTTTTCCAGTCCAAGAGTTTAATACGTATTTTTTTTCTGTGCTGAGAATCTCTGAATATTCCCGATTTAGCATTTAGGTGTTTCCATGTTGTAGTCCTTGTAGGATCCGGAATTTTTTCTGTAGAGCAAAATGTACATCTCTTGGATGAATGAATATATGGTGTGGGTTGGTCCAAAATATTTCAAGCATATTTCAAACAAAGATTCTAGGCACATAATGAACCATTCAGGAACCAACATGATGGCCGCAACACCACCGGGTATGGGATTACAAAGACCATAGAACCCCACATAATATAGAATGGACATTTTTGGAGCAGGTTGTCTGAGAAGAAGCAACTAATTCTTTGAAACCAGTTGTAACAAAAAGCCTAACAATAATATTGTTCTTACACCTTTATTTTCCTTCCCCTAATATATATAAAGTAAAGTCGTCGGGGCGGCCTATTGTTGGTATCAGCCAGACAGCGAGGGAGTGTATCCCCTTTTCACTAGCGCTAGACCAAGTAGATTATTTTAGCATCTGAGACGGAGCGCCACTCCAACCACAAGCTCCTCACTTTACCACACAGATCCCTGTGCTACTCATACACTGAGTTGGCGAGGGCCGGTATCGAATCAGGAACCTTGTGATTCCTAGCCGAACGCTCTACCGACTGTGCTAAAACAAAGTATTAAACAAAATACAGATAAATTTATTCTAGATGATGAAGTCAGCGTTAAAACGTTTCGGTTTTTATTTAACCTTCATCAGGACATTAGGATGGAAAAAGTGTTATCTAAACAGCAATGGATGCTTTTTTTTTAAATAACGGGAGATGAGAAAATGTATTCAGGAAAAGGTTCATAACAATTTGGCAGCGTTCATTTTTGAAAATTATAAAGTGATTGATACAAGTGAGGAAGTTTGAAATGGTTGACGTCTTTCTTGAAAAGATTTTTTTATATATCAAAAGATGAGAAAAGTATTATTTGTCTGAATGTTTAAGGAAAACAGAAAGAAAAGAAAGGAAAAAGAAAACTGACAGAACATATGTAATTAAGTTAGGTATAAATCTTATTAATATGGAACTTGTCTATACAATTATCATCTACGTTTTTAATATCATTAAGGAGTTCGAGTTTATGTATAAATGCGGTAGACATGAGGATATGTGAGAGAGAAGAATTGTAATAAATTTGATACATGAGGATAAAAGAATTGTGTGAATTTGTGTGGAGAAATAATTAAAGTTTGATATAAGTAGGTATTTAGAACTAGTTTACCTAAGAAAGGGGATAGATTGAAAAAACCCGATCGTGTGTTAACAAAGGGTAAGATACACACACACACACACACACACACACACAACACACAACACAGACACACACACACACACACACACACACACATATATATATATATATATATATATATATATATATAAAGTGTTGTTATGGATCCAACGGGAGAAAACTATCTTATAAAAAAGAAGGCCCACAAAATGGATTATGTTTTTTTTATGTTTTTTAAAGATTTTACAGTAGTGACACGTGTTTCAGATTTTTTGATATCTTCTCCAGGCTTTGATTAAACCTCTTACCTGTCTTATGGGAGTCTCAGAGATAGCTAATTTATAACATCTGTGTGTTCAAAGGTGTGTGTGTGTGTGTTTGTGTTAGATTTAGTTGTGTTTAATTTAATCGGTAAACTTTTTCTATTCTCTTATTTTTATGGGTTTTGAAAATTTTTGTCAACAGGTGTGGATTTGTGCGTGGGTTCAAGCCCTTCCCTGTCTGATTTTTTTAAATATTTGATAGGTCATGTGTGTATTTGTAGCTGTCTTTCTGTTGCATTTGTGTGTGTGTGTGTGTGTGTGTGTGTGTGTGTGTAGTGTGTGTGTGTGTGTGTGTGTGTATGTCTGTCTGTCTGTCTGTCTGTTTATAGTTGTGTTAGGGTGTTGTGTTTTGGAGCGATTTTTTACTAAAGGTAATGTGTATGCATGCATGAACACATGCACAAATATCACAAAGTTTGTGTGTTCAATTATGTAGATCATATATGTGTGTGTAGTAAAGTTAGTTGTGTGTGTGCATGTATGTGGTTAATTTCGTTTTAGTTGCGGTTTGTATTTGTCTATGAATTGTTTTTTTTTATTTAATTAGGACACCTCAGTTTGGATGATACTTCAGTGAAAAGCCTTGAACGGCAATAGAACAATACCATATATATATATATATATATATATATATATATATATATATATATATATATATATATATATATGTGTGTGTGTATATATATATATATTCAATAAATGAAGGAAAAACTTTAAATTTGCTTTATTGCAATAATTTATTTCAACCGCATTACTGCAGCATCTTCTTGCCATTACCTGAAGATGCTGCAGTAATGCGGTTGAAATAAATTATTGTAATAAAGCAAATTTAAAGTTTTTCCTTCATTTATTGAATATCTTGCTCTGTCCGTACACTCACTGGAATTAGGTACATTGAGCTCTCATTATGGTTTACTTGCATCAGCTGGGTTAAACCACACATGGAAAGATCCTAACTGCAGGAATATATA
>CM042153.1:98003844-98068844 GCA_023376005.1 Doryteuthis pealeii | reverse complement strand
TGTGTTTTGAAATACACTTGGCAACCATTTAAGAGGTATATTGACTAGATTCATACACCTGTTCAATCTGATCAAGATGTTTATGTTTCACATTGATTGTTGGGTGGATTTAACGGCATGTCAACTCTGGTTGGTTTGTTTTACGCCGAAGACATTTTAGTTTATTCATTCTAATTGGTGTATATAAGTGGATAGAGAAGTTTAAAAGTGTGACACACGGAGAGGATTATGCGAAAGAAGCAGTACAGAAATGGTTGCACAACCAACCGAAAACCTTCTTCTTGGGGGGGGGGAATACGCAAACCCGTGGACTGTTGAACAAAGTGCTTCAATAAATAAATAAATAAATGGGGACTATATAGAAAAAGTACATACTTGTTTATCCCCCGCTTTTGTGTAAATGCAATGAAATAAAAACGAGTGAGGATAATTATTTTCTCTCTCGTATATTCTCTCATTGTGCTCTTCTAGAGTTGACATTACGCATCTTGCGTATAAAGTCAACTGATCTTCAAAAAGATTTCACTTGTTTTAATTATATTTTTATTTGTTTCTATATAAAATCATACATAGGATTGATTTTAATACGTCTATAATAATAGTAATAAGAATAAAACAATATAACACCACGTAATTATTTATAAACCCAGTTTCGTTAAAACCAGTATGTAAATTAACCACACCATATATTATTTAAACTTTTATTTCTTATTGATATATAAGACACATTTCAGAATTTTTAACATGGGCTGTTTTGAGACAAATCTATCTAAGATTTTCATAGAGACATTGATAATAGATAAAAGTTATTCTATGTATCAATGATTTTGAGTATAAATTAAACTCTCATTCATAAACCTATGCAATTCCTGAAGCTATTGTGACGTAAGCAGTGGTGTAGTTTCGGTTACAGAAAGACTGATACCGAATCTCCATTATAATAAGATAGAAAAGAAAGAAAGAATAAATCAATTTATAGAACAAGTATTCTCAAATACAAATTTACAAACTTTGAATATATAGGCGAGGAATTAAAAAAAATCATCAAATATGTTACATAAGTGATTGGTAACCTATGAATTATGTACCGTAGTGTAGAAATGAAAAATAACTGTAAAAAAAAAAATTGCAAAAATTGGCAAACTGTAGGAACAAAAACAACGTAACAGGATAGCCGAAGGGTTAAAAGATATGAAACATTAATTACAAGGAAGACCCGAGAGAGGGGAATACATATGGATTTGCTAAAGGTAAATCTAAAAAAGTAGCAAATTGAAATCTGTAGAGAAGCAAAATAAAATATTTTCATAGTTGTGAATAATGAGTAGTAGAGAATTGTAAAAAAAATGATTTTTCTATCCAACACGTAGCGAACGGGTTGAGTAAATACCGACTGCTGGCCTTGTGTGATCCATGACTACTGAACAGCGAGTTCGATCCTCGCTGAATGTCCCATACATAAAACCTGGTGTCACATCCTACACGTAGCGAATGGGTGGAGTAAATGACTTACGAGTTAATTCTTTCCGCTTGTAACTCAATTT
Source organism: Doryteuthis pealeii (assembly GCA_023376005.1). NCBI lineage: Eukaryota > Metazoa > Mollusca > Cephalopoda > Myopsida > Loliginidae > Doryteuthis > Doryteuthis pealeii. The sequence goes on along the minus strand of CM042153.1, from coordinate 98,067,300 downwards.
TCTCGTATATCAAATCAATTGTCCCCATTGAAATAAACTGAAATGCCATCAATCTTCTCCACCCATCATCCCCCTAAAAATCTGATCTGTGCGATAAAGTGAGGAGCTGACAGAATGTGTAGCGTTCCACCTCGGCAAAAAGCAAAAAAGAACAATTAACCTGCTTTTACGCAGGGGATTAAGCCGTGTAGTATTAGTAGTCATTAGTCGTCGTTAGCTCGTATGAAACAACATACGAAAGTCGTATAGTCAAAAAGGGATTGTTTATTTCTTTCTTGAATCGTGGGCTCTTTTTCAGAGAGAGAGAGAGAGAGAGAGAGAGAGAGAGAGAGAGAGAGAGAGACAGACAGACAGACAGACAGACAGACAGACAGACAGAGAGAGAGGGGGAGGGGGAGCGGTAAAGCTGTTCTATCATAAATCCCATTTGTTCGCGCTGTTCGCTACTAGCCTAGACACGTGACTACAGCGAAAAATCACGTCTGACCCTTCTCGGATCCGACGAAAGAGAGACCTAATTTTCTTTACTAGCATTTGTGGTCCCGGAGGTGGGGAAAGAAAAATCTGCTTCTGCCCTCCACAGAAGACCTGGGACTTCCGTTTTTATTTTTAACTCTAGTTCAGGGTTCATTGACCAGTCACTGGCTGACATACGTTGAATTTTAAATTTTATCTTCTTTCTATTCTTATTCCTTTTTTCCTCTCTTTCTCCAGAAATCCGATTACCGTTTTCTTTTCAATCCCCAAATTCTCCGAGGTCATAATAATTACGCTACACTGGTCTAGCGCTAGTGGAAAGGGGATAGACTCTCTCGCTTACCGGCTGATACCGACAATAGGCCACCCCGCCAACAACAGCAATCGACATAAACGTATCTGAACCTCGCTCGTACCTCAAATTTTAGCTCTCGACACAAAGCCAAAAATCGATCGATTGATAGTTCGTAACTTGGAAAACTTGGGCACTCGTAAGTCGAGGTAGCACTGTATATTTTTCCCGTTCATTCATCAATGAATTCAAGATGACATCCTTTTTGTTCTAGTTATTCAATTCCCTTTCTGTGTCAAGAGAACTATTCATTGAACTATTAGAATTAAAAAGAAAATCATTTAATATAGTTTATCTTTATTTGATTGTACAGCCTCAATCTAAAATCGTTCAAGATTGAGTCTTTCTTTTTGCGAGCAAATTAAAAAAGATAATGTTCTTCATTAATTTCGATGAAGTGAAAAGCTGAGAATTATTAATGTAACATTCAAAGTAAAATCAATTGATTTTCATCTTTCTTTTTTTCTTTTGATTTTTTGGGGATCATTTTTCCATCGTCTTTCTTTCTTTTCAGTGCTTTATTCTTTCTTTCTTTTCTCTCTTTCCCTCTCCCCCCCTCTCTCTCTCTTTGGCACTCTTTCATTCTTTCTTTCTTTCTGTTCGATGCTTTACTCTCTTTCTTTCTTTCTTTCTTTCTTTCTTTTTCTTTCATTCTTTCTTTCTGTTCGATGCTTTACACGTTTTTCTTCTTTTTTTCTTTCTTTCTGTTCCTTTCTCTTTCTTCTTTCTTCTTTTCTTTCTTTCTTCTTTCTTTCTTTCTTTCTGTTCGATGCTTTACACGTTCTTTCTTTCTTTTTTTCTTTCTTTCTGTTCGATGCTTTACACTTTCTTTTTTCTTCTTTCTTTCTTTCTTTCTTTCTTTCTTTCTTTCTTTCTTATCTTTCTTTCTTTCTGTTCGATGCTTTACACGTTCTTTCTTTCTTTTTTCTTTCTTTCTGTTCGATGCTTTACTCTTTCTTTCTTTCTTCTTTTTTCTTTCTTTTTTTCTTTCTTTCTGTTCGATGCTTTACACTTTCTTTCTTTCTTTTCTTTCTTTCTTTCGTTCGATGCCTTACTTCTTCTTCTTTTTTCTTTTCTTTCTGTTCGATGCTTTACTCTTTCTCTCTCTCCTCTCTCTCTCTCTCTCTCTCTCTCTTTAGCATTATATTTCCTTTATATTTATTTATTTCCTCTTGCCCATATTTATCGATCTGCCAATCAGGTGATTACTGGTCGAGCACTGAATATCTTCAGAATTAAAAAAAGAAAAAAACAAAAACTTCTTCGATAAGAAATCAATTGCATCAATTTTATTTTTTTAGAATGTTGTGTATGGAAAGAAAAACCTTTAGAATCAAATCGCTTTTTTGGAGCGGGGGGGGGGCAATGTTATGTTGAATTATTTCCTTTATAGCAATGAATATTTTTCAATCAACATTTTTGCTTCTTAAGCAAAAAAATATAAAATTAAAAAAATTAAAATAAATAAATTAATAAATAAAATAGAATAAAAAAAGACCCTTCAAAAAAGATTTCAATTTGGATTTATGTCCTTATTTCTCTCGGGGCCATCCTCAAATGATTTTAATTTGAATATGCATAAAACTATTTTCAGATCTTAGTTAATTAGAATGGTCCATGGGGAGTCGGGAGTGGGGAGAAATGTAGCTTTATCAGCAAATGTTACTGGGTTATCAAAAAAGGCCAACAGGTGAAGAAAAGACGAGTTGACAGAGTTCAGTCATTCTTCCGTTGTGCTAGCGGTAACATGACACGCTTGATCTAGTACTCCGGTACACGGTCAGCAAGAGGTCCCACATGTGTAAGTATGTTTTGAGTGTTCTATAATCTCTCTCTATGATCTCTCTCTCTCTCTCTCTCTCTCACACACACATATTCCCCTCTCCCTCTCTCTCTACCTGACTGAGATGAATGTGAACAATTTAATTTGGTTGTTTGAACTTTAAAGTGGTAAGATTCTCCCTGCAGCCAAACACTAACACACAAACAATAAGTACACACACACACACACACACACACACACACACCACACACACAACACATATATATATATATATATATATATATATATATATATATCACAGCCTCCGGCATATGGAAGATTCTCACTGAAAATAATAAAATTCTCTATAAGAATATTACAAAAAAATGAAATTCTAGGTGCAATTTGCTTAAAAAAACTAACTTTAATAAAATAGCATTTAACACCGGTAATACTAAACATCTTCATTAACCTAACGCACTAACCTTAGTAACTCTTTTTTTCTTTTAAGCACTTCATTTTTCTCTCTTTATTTTTCTCTTTCTTTCTTTCTTTCTTTCTTTCTTTCCCTCTTTCTTTCTGATCGGTGCTTTATTCTTTCTTTCTTTCTGTTTAGTCATTTAATTTTCTTATCCTTCCTCGCTCTTTATCACTGACACCATCCCTCAATTTTCTATTTGGTTATTTCTTTTGATCTTTCATTCTATTTTTTATGTCTCTGTTATCTTTCTTTCTTCTTCTTCTTCTTCTTGCTTTCGTTTTACTATTATTATTATTATTATTATTATTATTGAGTTTTCACATCAGCATTAGCTGATGGCCTTTCACTGGAGTCTGAGTGACAGCAAGTCTCCTCAGGTATCCAGGACTCTTCTGAGTATTCTGGCAGATTGCAGCAGTACAGTGTTCTGAATGGTTTCAATTCTTCCTCTGATTTCCAGACTTTCCAAACCCTTTTCCAATCCTTTTGGGACTGTTCCAAGTGCACCAACTACAATTGGTATAACTTTCACTTTCATATTCCATAACTTTTTCAGTTCTCTGGCAAGGTCCAGATATTTGTCCATTTTTTCATTTTCCTTTAGCTTCACCCTGTGATCTGCTGGCACTGCAAAATCCACCAGTTGACAAGTTCTTTCTTTTTAGTTTATATCATCATCATCATCATCATCATCATTATTATTATTATTATTATTATTATTATTATTATTATTACAGTTAACTTAATTGATTTTCTTCATCTTCTTTTTTTCTCCTTTTTTTAATCATTTGCTGATTATTATTTTTCCCTCTCGTTTTTTTTGTTGGTTTTGTGCTTTTCCTATAATTATTTATTTTCTGTTGCACACATTTGTCGATATGGCAATATGATGATTGCTGGTCGAGCACCGAAGATTTTGACAAGATAAAAACATATAAACAAAACAAAACAAAACAAAAGTATAACAGCCTTCTTTGATAAAGAATTAATTGCGTCAGTTATTTTCGTTTTTTGTCTTTTTTTAGAATGTTGTATGTTGAGAAAAAAGTTTTAGATCTGAATCGTTTTCATTTGAGAAAAGTTATGTTGAATCATTTCCTTTATAGAAATGAATAACTTTCAATCAATCTTTTGGATTCTTAAGCAAAAGAGAAAAAAAGAAAGAAAGAGAACCCCTCACCCTCTCCAAAAAAGACTTCAATTTGGATTTATGTTCCTATTCCTCTCGGGGGAATTCCTCACATGATTTTAATTTGAATATGCATAAACTGTTTATTTCCGCAACGATATCAGAAAAAGACCTTAATTAATTAGAACTCACTGGGTGGGGTGGACAATATAGCGTTATCAGCAAATGTTACTGGGTTATTAAAAAAGGCCAATAGGTGAAGAAAAGACGAGTTGACAGAGTTCAATATTCCTTCCAATGTGCTAGCGGTAACATAGTACGCTTGATCTAGTACTCCGGAATAAGGACATCAAGATATAACCTACCAGATGGAGAGGTGGAGGTAGGGTTGTCTCTCTGAATAATAAATAATTGATAATTTTTATTATTTAGTGTTTTCAGACTGTTGTTATTTTTATTAGTACTAGCAAAATAAAAAACGCCCCACGGGCGATGTAAAAATACATTTTTGAAAGATATTGCTTGAGGAGGTAGAAGGTAAAAATCAAATGTCGGAGAGTTTGAACCATAAATCATGAAATCATCAAAGTTATTATAGGAGTAAAAAAAAATAAAACAATTTGAAATCGAAACTAAGTTCTATTAACTTTGAATATCTATTAAAATAAAACAAACTATATATAAATATATGATACTGGGGATGTATCTATTAAAACTTGTTTTAAAAAACAATGAGGACTGTCTAATGTTGCATGCTCAAATTTTGAGTGTATTTATTCTATGTTATGACGATTTCGGGTATAGTGACGTAAGCATTGACGTAATTTTTGTTACAGACAAAAACCGGAAGCGAATCTTCATTATTGATAGATATACATAGCGTATCAACTTATTTGCCCTCCGGACTTCTTTATGTGTTTCTTGTTGAACCCCGGAATCTTCATGTCGAATTTGGGAGCCTTGATGTCGTAATCGGGAGCTTTCACGGAACTTCGAACCGAACCCTTTATTTAATTCACATGCGTAAATGTTCTCATTTTGTTCACCATGATTGGGTACAAGTGTTAAGCAATGTTAAGTATTCTATGTTTATTTTCACCTGCAGTCAGGATTGAACTTGCAATCTCCAGATGATTTTTACTTAGTACTGCATCAACTCAACTCTAATATCTGTTGTGCCATGTGTCCAACTAAGTGTGGGGTATTTTATGAATCCCATTTATGTATCAGAGAATTTCGTGTAAGCGTAGCGCGGACATGGAGTCAACGGCGCTTTGACAGTTTCTACCACTGTTTCGGTGTTCAAGGTACACCTTCCTCAGGAGAACTAAGTACTTAGAACACCAAAACCATGGTAGAGAGAAAATCTTTTTTCTACAACTATAAATTCTCTATATTTTGAGAAATATATTGAGCCCTTTTGGTTAGCTCAGTCGGTAGAGCGTTCGGCTAGAAACCACAAGGTTCCTAGTTCGATACCGGTCCTCGCCAACTCAGCGTATGAGTAGCACAGTCATCTGTGCGGTAAAGTAAGGAGCTGATGGTAGGTGTGGCGCTCCAACTCAGACGCCAAAAACAATCTCCTTAGTCTAGCGCTATTGAAAAGGGGATAGACTCCCTCGCTGACTGGCTGATACCGACTTTAGGCCGCCCTGACGACTTTATTACTTACTAATGCTACAACAATGAAAATATGGTAGCAACTTTTGATGAATATATATATATATATATATATATTATATATATATATATATATATATACAAACACACCAATAAACATACAAATGCTAACGCGCACAAATATACAAAAACATCATCCTCTCAATCCCACCACACGCACGCATATATACACATATACATACATACACATATATATCTACACAGGCATATTTATATGCATACATATATACACACACACATATATACAAAGTGTGTCATAAAAATATCGAGATTGAAGCTGTATTTACCAAAATAGAAATGAACAATGAATGGAACGTTAATTTTTTTCAGAATATAAGGTTTGTCATAAAAGTGCCGAGTTTGAAGCTGTATTTACCACAATAGAAATGAACAATGAATGGAACATTCATTTTTTCACCATACAAGGTGTGTAAAAAAGTACAAAAAATCTCGATAGTTTTTGGACATACCTTGTGTGTGTATATATATATATATATATATATATTATATATATATATATATATGTTGTGTGTGTGTTGTGTGTGTGTGTGTTGAAATACGCTAGACTTAGCGCAGGGTGGCGTCGTCAGTATGTTATTGGCTGGCTTCATAGGAGGGTTTCGGGTCTTCCAACATAATCCCCCCTCAGCCAGCCAGATCCGTTGTAGACGATCAAACTATATATATATATATATATATATATATATATATATATATAGAGAGAGAGAGAGAGAGAGAGAGAGAAAGAGAGATGTTCACTTCCACTCGGGTGGGTGATACTGAAATATCGGTCACGGGTTACTAGATTAAGCGTATCATGTTACATCTATTCCATTTTAACTATCCCAGTTGTCTACTTGTCTTTCTTGTCTTTTTTTATAACTCCTCTTTCTCGCTCATAATGCTATACAATGTGGGCATTAACGATGTACGCGACAAGCGACAGTTTAATATGTCGATACCCAGAGAAGTGAAGTTAATTGATATGGCATTAACCAGAAGTCACTCCAAGGATAATTTGCTCCGAAATGTGTGCTCTCTTCATTGCAACCCCCAACAAACAATCAACCAACATATGTATGTATGTGTGTGTGTGTGTGCGTGTGCGTGTGTATGTGTATATGTGCTTATGATATGCGTGTTAATATATACATATATGCACGTATGTATGTGTATATGTATGTATACATACATTAAGGGCCGGTTTAGCTCAGTCAGTAGAGTGTTCGGCTGGGAATCATAAGGTTCTTGGTTCGATACCGACCCTCGCCAAATCAGCGTATGAGTAGCACAGGGATCTGTGCAATAAAGTGAGGAGCTGAGAGTAGGTGTGGTGTTCCACCTCAGATGCTAAAATAATCTCCTTGGTTTAGCGCAAATGAAAAGGGAATAGACTCCCTCGCTGTCTGGCTGATAGAAACATTAGGCCATCCCGACGACTTTATTTTATATATAATATATATATATATATATATATATATATATATATATATACCACCCCTCCGCACGAGTAGGATGTAACACAAGGTCAATTTCTTAAGCGGAGTTTACCAGGTTTGAATTCAGAGTTTTCCTTCTCCAAGACTGGTTATCTATCCAAAGTTAAAGACCCCAGTCTTTCCGACTATTTACCCATAGCTGGAGGGGTAGTAGTTGGATGCATACTTACCCAAGATTATTATCGATATGTGAAATACAAGCAGCCTCGGTCAAGATATATATGTATTTGTTTATATGTGAATCTAGGAGTACATATATACATATTTAAGTATACTAGCAAATATATGCACCCTCCGGGTGCAAGTATTTAAGTTTTAATGTAATAAAATATTGTATTAAATTAGAAAGGCTAATGAAACTAAATAAGAATACAGAAAAAAAAATTGAAACAGAGGGAGTATAATAAAAGATTTGAAACAGAGGGAGTATAATAAAAAATGGAACAACTGAAACTTACTCTTCCATCACTCTCGTCTTTCATTGTTATTTTTTCTAATTTAAGTATTTAGTTAAAAGAGGAAGTAAAGTATAAAATAACAGTTATTTTATCTTGTTAATGGATTTCATTTAAGATTCATTGGAGAGATTTTTGCTTATATTCGTTAAAATAAAACCAAACAGTTAGAAATCAATAATACTAAGCACATATTTATTAAATTCGATTTTTTAATATTAATATGCAAATTAGCCTTCCCGTTCACACTGTAAACCGCTATTGTTGTATATATAAATATAATTGCATGTTGTCAGTATGTAGACATAGTTAACAGTATTAATAATGTAAGACAATTTTATTAATAATTGAGGTTTAGATAAAAATAAAATCATGGAGAATGTGATGTCAATAATTAAGAGAATTGTGACTTGAGTAGTAATATAGTTTCGGTTACAGACAGAAAAACACACAATCTCCATTATAATAAGATATACCCCCTTATGCAAATTAAGAGAAACAAAAGGAATAATTCCGTTATTATTTACTTATCCGCGATCTCGCTTGTAAGGCTTGCCAGTGTGTTCGTGCAACGTTACAATTTTCGTACGTTTCCTTGGAGTAACATCCATCGCAGGCAACAGCCATAAGACTACTACTCGACAGTCGACACAACAGTAGGTGGGAGTGATAAAAATCTGATGCACACATATTCATTGAAGGCATCATACACCTCGAAAATTAATTTATATTACTGCACAACATGACAAATTACCTAATCTGAAGAAAAATAGTAATCACTTACACCTTTTCACTCCAGTGAATTTAAAAATAACCGTAATGGTGAAAAAAGGAAAATAAAACGGTTGTTTCAATTGATTTGCACAAGGATATATATATATATATATATATATATATATATATATATATATATATATTATTTATATTTTGATTGAAGGCAATTATAATGCATGTATCGCATAAAATTCGATAATTATAGAAAATAATCTTGACAAGTGAATCCCGGCAAAGGATGGCTCGCTATGCAGAACACCGTACAGACTGTTTCGACTTTATTAAGTCTCATCAGCGATGTATACTAATGACTCCCCTCCCACAGGAATCGAAACCGGGACTTCAGCAGGCATAGTCAGAGACCATATCCGTTCGGCTGCCGGTACATAGCGAACAATCCCTGCGAAATTAACCTTGTCAATGATACTACACGCCTCTACCATAGTAGGTAAGGGGACGTTTATTGAGTAGTAAACAAACCCGGCCGTAAGCTCTTCGGCGAAGTGAATAAGATATATATATATATGAGAAGTAAACAAACAGACATTGTGTTTGACATGGCCTTAGCCGACAATTTTTGGGAGAATATGTGCTAAATTGAAGTCATACCTAATTTTTGAGAATTAATTAATTGATAATTAATGAATTAGGCGGGTATACCTGTTCAAATGTAAGGCTAAACAAATCGAGAAAAGTCAATCTCTGTATGTAGATTTCGGCTTATGCCTCATCAGCAGAGTTATAGACAGAAAAACTGCTCTATGTGTGATTCTAACCATTACACTAGCTGGTAATCCCAGATTTTTCGTTTGTTTTGAACTCAGTTATATTCCACTTTTGGTGACTTGCTACACGACAGTATGAGAAGCATATATATATATATATATATATATATATATTACTAGCTAAAGTACCCTGTCCATGACCGGACTAAAATGAAATTTGGAACACCAGGGAGCGAGAGAGAAGGAAACGTAAATATTTTTGAATTTTTTTTTTGAATCTCGCAAAAACGAAATAATAAACATAAAGAGTTGTTACAAAGAAAAACTGTTAATTCAAACATCAAATTATTCGATTGGGGAGCAATTACTCATCGTTTTCGTGAAAAATAAGTAAAACAGTCCGTTTATTTACAACACGGTCAGTTCATTTATTGATATTTTTTGTAGCAGAATTCTGTATTCATGGTTCTTTTACTAAAAAGCTCTGGTACTGAGACTTATAAAAATCAACTAATATAATTATTCAGACTCTCATCTTTATAGAAGAAACGTAAAAATCGTTTTTTGCCGGTTCATTTTTTCATATTTCATAAAATAAAATACTCTAAGGTCCACTCTGACTCGGAGTGATAGTAATAATAAATAGTTTGATAAATAGAAAAAATGACTTTAAAAATGTTTGAAAGATTGAGTTTAAAAACAAATTCAGCAAAAAGAGTTTAAAGCAAATTCAGCAAAAGAGTTGGTATGCCGTAAAATCCAACCAGCCAACCAACCAAACTCAGTTTATGCCTTCTAAGCAGCTATAGTTTTTGGCTTCTTTTGCTAGCACAGCCATTATATCTACCATGCCAATGATTTGTTTAGTTCATGCGAAGAAGAAGAAGAAGAAGAAGAAGAAGAAGAAGAAGAAGAAGAAGAAGAAGAAGAAGAAGTTGTGGCAACATTCTCTTTCAGTGGTAAATTTACAAATTGATTTTGTAATCGTAATTCAGGAAAATTCTTTCACTTTGTCAAGATATATTTTGTTCCTAAGTGCAGAATGCTTTTTGCTTGCTGGCTACGAGTTTCTTTGTCAAAAGAGAAGTCTACAACACCCACCCCCACACCACACGCACTCTAACCAACAGACGAACAATCCCTTATAAAAGTACAAAGGCGGACATATAAGTAAGAAATCGAAGACACGCACATTGGGAAGCACAAGATCTATTGTATAACCCAATAGACAACAAATGCTTTTTTTTTCTGTCTTTCACTGTCATTGCATATCTCAAAGACGATTACGAGTAGACTCACCAAATGTTCTATGTCTTTACATCGGAACGAATGAATAAACGAATAATTGATTTTAACGGCATGTCAACACACATGAACTTATTTTATGCCAAGGGGTTAGGGGATGATGTAGTACGTTTATATCTATATTTTTGTGTAGATGATTCTTAAGAGAATTTTTCCGTGATTATATGATATCAAGTATTCCTATCTAATACAAATAAGTACCTCTATTGCCATTACTCTAGCGGAGGTATGGGAGTAATGGCAATGGAAGAGTACTCCACACTGTTTAGATCTCCAGAACTGGGGCCTTACTATTAGATGCAGTTTACTGTCATACCAAAGGGACCGGGTTAGCTCGGTAAAGCGTTCGGCTAGAAACCGCAAGGTTCCTAGTTCGATACCGGCCCTCGCCAACTCAGCGTATGAGTAGCACAGGGATCTGTGTGCTAAAGTAAGGAGCTGATGGTGAGTGTGGCGCTCCACCTCAGACGCAAAAACAATCTCCTTGGTCTAGCGCTATTGAAAAGGGATATACTCCCTCGCTGATTGGCTGATACCGACTTTAGGCCACCCCGACGACTTTACTTTACTTACTCTTAAGCAGTAGTAGGATTGGGGTATTTACTACTTAGATAAATCTCCAAATGTGGTAGATGGGATCCTTAGCCTTGGATGGCAATCCATCTAGGACAAGGATAAGTCTGTTATAAAACCTCCGCTGTAGTTATACATAATTCCAAGGAAAAGCTACGGGAATAAACATGAAATCAAATATTATTATTATCAGATACATTAGTATTAGTATTAGTAGTAATAGGAGCAGTAGTAGTTATTGTTGTTGTCGATCTTTTGATACAGTATCGATTCAGCAGTAAACGTATTTCGTAAGTGATTCAAGTAACTGCCGCCTTGTCGTCTGAGGCAGTAGAGTACATCAACTGTGCCTCTACAAAGGGGCAAAATCCCTCCATTGGAGCCACCTGTTGGTCGTCAGTGGTGACCCATGATGCTTAAGAACGGGATCTTGGTAGTTGAACAGTCCACGACTTACAAAACTCCACTTTGGCCGTAACAGGTTTGACGGGGGGTGGGAGAGGCCCTGTCCCGATCAATCGGCTGTTCGCATCAAGCCCTAGCACCTACATGATTTCCCAACCCTATTTCGCCCATGGCGAACCCCCAACCCTTTTATCATATATGTGCTAGTAGGCGGTGGCTGTGGGTTTTAATGTCCTGGGTATGATGTTAAACTTTCATCTAATGGTGAAGTTCCAATTCTGGAGCTCTGGGAAGTGTGGAGTACCCCCTACATTGTCATTACTCTAAGGTCCACTCTGACCTGTTAGATCAAATAGAAAAAAACGAGCTTGAATAAATGTGTTGTAAAAAATGAGTTTAAAAAGAAATTCAATACTCATGAAGAATGTATAAAACAAAACGTCTTCGGCATAAAATAACCCAACAAGGGTTGATATGCCGTAAAATCCAGCAACCAACATTAAGTAAACTTGTCATTTCTTTAGTGATAATCTTTATTTTACATTTCTTCAATCTAATTCTTTTTGCTTTATTTTGGTTGTTGCACTCGGACAGAGGAAAACTCGTGCGAATTATTAATATACTAGCAGGACCTGTGGATAAAACACAGTATGATAAGTTAATTATTACAACGTTTGATATGTTTACTTAAGAGCTATTGCCAAATAGTTCAATATCTAAGGAATATAATAATCTTGATTTAACCCTCTCTCACTCATCTTTTTCTTTCTTTCCTTCTTTTGCCTTTTTCATTATGTTCGATAGAAACAGGTTAGCGTTATAGCTTCTGCGTACTCACCTCATCTCTCTATCTTCCCCTACTTTCTTTTTTCTTTCTTTCTTTCTTATTATATTTTTGGTGCAGCATTCCTTTTTCTTTCCTTACTTTCTTTATAATAAAGACTGAATGGTCCATTATTTAACTGAGGTGAAGACACTCATAAGAAATAAGAATTAGGTGGATAAGCAACATCATATAATGTAGATTTTGAACGATTTGGACGGTCTCATTTTTAATCAGAGGGTGTTGCAAGATGATTCGGTTGGAAGATTTTGGAATAAGAGTATTAATATATAGACTAGCAGGACTAGTAGAATTTCCCCCGAAATGAAACAAAAATCAAGAGAAGCTATTTAAGCCAGAAACAATGATTTGCATTTTCATTACATATAAACAATTCTGTTGTCTTTACAATAAACAATACAAAAATATACAATAACAATCGATATCATACTTAATACACATATCATTTGTAAGTATTTAATTATACAGAATCTGCAAGATCTATATAGTTGCATATTCTATTTTGTTGATAACGGTATGGGACGACATAAGATCAGAATTACCAAAATATATTCCGTAATTCACAATTTTTCAATATTGCAAATAAAAGAAACAGATGTTAAACTGCATCTAATGGTGAACAAGACTATTTGGAATGTTTCATTTTAAAAATTGGGTGAAATAAAATGGGAAAATAAGAAATCTGTGATTAAGCAACACCAAATAATCTGGATTTACATTTTTGCATTGCACCTTGTCTGATTTGGACGATCTCATTTTTAACAAGAGGGTGTTGAAGGGGGATGATGGACGGAAGATAAAGAAACACGCGTATTAATATAGAGATAGTTTAGTGGAACTATTTTATTAATGTAGATTTTAATGCGACCACTTTAATGATGTAGATGTAAATTGAACCACTTTATTTATGTAAATTAAGTGAAAGCAATTTAATTATGTAGATTTTAGTGCAATCACTTTATCAATGTAGATTTTAATGGGACTACTTTGATTTGTAGATCTTAGTGGATTCATTTTAACAAGGTCCGCAATGTACTCACTCAAGATGGACCTTCATTAGAATCGAGAAACTATTTTAAAGCAAAGCCATTAGAAGAGAGAGAGAGAGAGAGAGAGAGAGAGAGAGAGAGAGAGAGAGAGAGAGAGAGAGAGAGAGAGAGAGAGAGAGAATAATGAATTTATTCTAATTCATTTCTGAAGACTAATCTATTTTGTTCTTGTAATCTTTGGCAATCATCTACAGAGAATTATTCCTAACATAAATGTCCTCAAAAAGGTAAAAGTGCGGCCGTTTCAATTCTTTCTCTGTCGCCATTGATCGCACTGATTAATGTGTTCAATACATTTGCAACGCATCACTTTAGATATTAATAATACATTAGTCACATATTTCCGTTATTAGAGAGCTTCTAAGCGCCAATTTAATTAGATTACCATTTTTGTTGTGCTTGGATGTTCCCCTACAGCACTTGATATAATAAAATGCAAAGTTCAATAAATAAATATTGTTTCCTATCTCGTTAATAAAAGAGACGAGTTCAGCATTTTTTTTTATTAATGAATTTAGCGTGACACAATTTTAGATGCACACCACCCAGGGCAACAAATAAATAAATAAAAATCTAATGATACACCTCCCCCCCAAAAAAAAAATGACAGTCGAAGATTTCGTTTTCCTTAATTTCTTTTCAACATTTTTTCGCCGTGTAAGCGGGATTTAGAATCCACATCAAAAATGCAATTCTGAAAACAACGTTTGTTTTGTTTTATTTTACATTTTTCTATTTAACCCATAGATGAGGCCCTAACAGGTACTACCACTCCGGACCAGAGTGGACCAGGAAGCAATGGTGATGAAGGGGTGCTCTACATTCACCAAACCTCCAAAACTGAAACCTCACCATCAGATAGAGTTTAACGTCATTCCCAGGACATGTAGACCCTCAGTCACCGCCTTCTAGCACCCATATGATAAAAAAGGGGTTGGGACTTGCCATAAGGGCAATAGGGTTGGGAAAATCATATAGGTGCTAGGGCTAGACGTGACCAACCGATTGATCGGAAAGGGCCTCTCCGACCGCCCGTCTAGCCCAAGATAGGGCCAAAGTGGAGTATTGCAAGTCATGAACTGCTCATCCACCCGGGTTCTATACTTAAACATCACGGGTCGCCACCCACGGCCAACAAGTGGCCTCATTGGGGGAGTCTTACCTCTCTGCAGAGGTGCAGTCGGTGCATTCTAACGCCCCAACCGACAGGGTGGTGTAAATATGAGTAGGAATTATTAAAAGATGTTAGATGATAATACAAATGTGTTTGGTTTAGTTTGAAGTCTTTGTTTAATGCTTCAAAAGAGTCCAGTCAAAATGAAAAAAGATTTTCCATTAAGGATTTCTCTTACATTTCATTTTTTCCCTTAAGAGCAAAAAAAAAAAAAAAATTAAAATTAACAAATAAAATAAAACAAAATAAAATTAATAGGGTGAATTGAAAAATTATGATAGTAATTCAAGACATTCCTGGGGACACTGAAAGTTATAATGATTCTTTGACCTTCAAACCATGCCTGGCTCAAGTGTCCACATCTGATAAAGGCTTTGCACACACACACACACACACACACACACACACACACACACACACATATATTATATATATATATATATATATATATATATATATATATATTACTAAAATACAGGCTGAAAAGAAGTAAAAAAAAATATATGGCTAGGAAACCTTTTATCAGATCATGAGACCAGGTGAGACATGGATACGGGAAATGCAAGATAAAAAAAACTTTCCTATAATCTTGATCTGATCTGATCATATATATATATATATATATATATATATATATATATATATATATATATATGTGTGTGTGTGTGTGTGTGTGTGTGTGTGTATTGTGAATTTTGGCTGTAACTTTTTATTTAAGCAAGTTTTGTTTAAAACCACGGAATATCTCTTCTTTATTATATTCTAGTGTAGATGTTCAAGTCTTATTGTTGTTTTTCGTACATCGGGATCCAAATGGTAGAGAAAAATTCATGACATGGTTGAAAGTGCTTAGGTAGAATTATTGGACGCTTTCTCTAGCATCTAGATCTCGATATACGGAAAACAATAAGAAGACGTTAATACTTGAAAATAATTTCGAAGAAATATTCCGTGGTTTTCGGATTGGGAAGTACATATGCTGCAAAACGAATAAAACTATTCTTCAAAGTTGTCCCAATCCAACTCATAATCCTTTGAGGATCATCAGGGATAATCCAAGGACAATGAAACCAAGTGCAGTGATTGGTTTTTGGCTGAAATTGTTGGAGTAATAGGACAAAATTAAGGCTGAAAAACGTGTCAAATCAGAGAAGTTAAACTCCACTAAAGAAATTGACCATCTTGCACGTGCGGCGGCGGGATTGGTGTATATAGGACAGGAACGAAAGTCTTGTCCGATATAAAAATAGTATTTATTTAACCAATAAAGTCAACATGTGAATTGAGAAATATAAACAAAACACGATTCGTCAGTGTCTCTAAAATGTTGGAAATAATCTTCCTTATGGTCCACACGTATTTCCCAACATTCTGGAAATTGTTCTTTGCCATTTGCATAGAATTCTACAGGTTTTGAAGTGAACCAGTTTTCCAAATCACCGTTAACATCTTCAATGGACTGAAATGTTTTCCCATGAAGTGAGATTTTCATGGGAGAAAACAGATAATAGTATGAAAGGGGAAAGGTCGGGTGAATACGGTGGATGCGGTAATACCGTAAAAAACAATCTCTCTTAAATTCCATTATATGCCACAAAATTATGTTCTTTAAAAAAAAATTCCTATCTGAAAGAAATAAATAAAATATACAAATTAAAATTTAAACAAAATATTTAATAAAACATTGAAACATTTTAAAGACACTGATGAAAGATTTTTTGTTTATATATTTTTCAATTTACAAGTTGTCTTTATTGGTTAAATAAATGTTACTTTGTATCGGACAAGACATTTGTTCCAATGATATGTATATATATATATATATATATATATATATATATATATGGTGAGTCTAGTTTTCAATATATATATTATATTTGTATATATATATATACATATGACTATAATATATTAATATAATATAATATGTTTTAGATTTTGTGTGAAGCATAGGTAAAATGTGAAATAAATGAGAATACCCGTTAGATGGTCTGTGTTAAGTTCCATTTTATTTCATTGAATATTTCGAGGAAGTGATTCCTCTTTTTCAAGAATTTATAGACTGGTTAACTGGTGTGATCGTAAAACATATACAAATATAATATATACTTTGAGAACTAGACTCACCAGATATACCAAGAAAGAAGCATACGTGAACTCCACAACGACAATATATATATATATATATATATATATATATATATATATTAGCTGAAGTACCCCGTCAATGACCGGACTAACGGGATATTAGGAACACCACGGAGTGAGAGAGAAAAGAGTGAATAGAAGACTAAAATTATGCCAGAAAAGAACGTGACAAATTGGTTTATTATCGAAGATGCACTGAAATAATTAATAGCTATGACCTGTAGACGTCTTATCAATATTCTGTGACAACATTAAGTCAATGATTTTGTTTATTTGAACATTGTGACAAATTGGCTTTATCCTTCGGTCGAAGATGTCCAGAAGTAATTAAAAATCTTCCTCTGTAAACGTCTGTATCACTGTTCGGTGTCAATGATCTTGGATTGAAAGTCGTGTCATCATTAAAATCCATGAAATGTACACGTCTTATCAACATGTTGTATCAAGTCAAGAATGCTAATTTAATTACGACAAAGTTTTTAATTAACAGTTTTCTTTAAAGTAACTCTCTTTATATTAGTTTATTTTGGTGGTTTATGCGTTGTAATGGTTATCATCGTAGAAAAGGGACACGACATTTCAAGACATTTTGATAAACGAAGGTTGTTTACAGTGTCTGCTGTTGCTTAAGTGGTCACCTAATTAACTCTTTGCCTACCAGTTTTTACCACACGGCTGTACCAAATTTTCTTGGTACTTTTAACAATTTATTATTCCATTCAACTGGTTTCCTATTGGAAAAGCATCAATTACTAGTAACACGGTTGGTTCACAAACAAAAGAAACGTGGTCATTTTTCAGTGTAAACACATGACATGTGCGAGACTTGCCGCCAAAAGTTTACTGTAGGATTGTATTGGTGGGTGAGCCACTGTGAGCAATTTAACGTAGTCGAAGAATTAAGTATGGAAGAGACACATCGCTGCCTCATTTCTATGATCTCGCAGTAACCGTTGTTTTTAGCGTGACTTGACCTTATCATAAAATTGCTATCCGTCTACATAAAATCTTAAAATATAAATAAATAATTTAATTATAAAGCTCTATTAAAGGCGCGTAGTATAATGGATACCGTTGTAGGAAATGGACATGACGAGACGGGTTCAAATCCTGGATGAGGCTGTTTACATTCCATATACTGCTAATATATTGGCAAATATGAATCTAGCTATTATTCCTCCAGCTATGGGTAGATAGTAGGACAAACTGGGATATTTAACTTTGATTTAGGCGACCAGTCTAGGAAGGAAAATTCTGATTCAAAATCTGTTAAACTCCACTTAAAAAATTGACCTTGTGTCGCATCCTGCTCATGCACAGGGGTTGGTAAATATATACATATATAAAGCTCTGTTTCTTGTACCAAAATGATACATAGTTTAAATATGATGGAATTAAATTTCATAAGATAAAGCAATTCATTTATATTTCAATGTACGATACAGACGTGTACTGTAACTGTTGCGAAATTATGTGAAGTTTTTATGGGCCATCAAGAGCGTTTGTCCAGTGGAATTGGAAAAGAGTCTTGAGTATTGGTTATCCTCCGGTATTGTAAGTCCCTCCCCAATGAGTGCAATTAGAATTATGGCCAGAGCGCTCTCTGTGGATGAGATATTACTACCTAGGAATGGAAATTGTTCTATTGGTTTTAGTGACTTGCCGTCAAGTGTGGAGATGCCTCATTTCTTTTGAAAACTCATAAACTCAGTTCACATAGAGACCGATGTTCCGTGCTGCTTTCTCCAGGCTATTAACAGGGATTTGACCTGTGCAGGTGTATTTGCAAGAAGTGCCAGATTATCTGCGCTGTCTGCATCAGTAATAATCTGTGCGGGATATCGCTTGCTTCTTGCCTTTTTTTAATGTGAGGCATTTGTCTTTTATAGGATCTAGTGACAAATTCCTACATTGATTGAATAAGGTGTATTTAATTTCATAAGTTACGTTTCTTTAAATTAGATCTATACATATATAAAGGACAGTTGTGTGTATGTGTATGTCCGGGAGAAACATCGAAAATAAAACAATTAACGACAAAGTAAATATATATATACACATTAAATATCACCAGGGCTTGTTTTTTGAGCAAAGATAATACAGATTTGATTTATATTTGTGAAGATAATTAGAAAATAGAATTCATATAATAAGAGCATGGATTTCTTTTTCATTTAATATATTAGATAGTAGACATTAACATTTCTTTTCAGAGTAGTTGGATCAATGCAAGGTCTTTCTTTTACATAGGGATTTAAATGGGGCATCCCATGAGGGTTCAACTCACGATTCAGTAATAAAGGATCTGCGGGACTAACTTAAAAAATCCCCCTCTACCCAGGCGACGCCGGGTAGCCGCTGCTAGTTCCTTAATAAAGCAATTTATTCAGAAATCATAACTAAACAAGCTGTGAACATAAATTTATACATATTTCAAATATATGTTATTTTTACTAGCAAATATATGCACCCTCCGTAGGGTGCAAGTATTTAAGTTTGAATGTAATGAAATATCGCATTAAATTAGAAACGCTAATGAAACTAAATAAGAATGCAGATAAAAAGATTTGAAACAGAGGGGGATATAATCGAAAAATAGAACAACTGAAACTTACTCTTCTATCACTCTCGTCTTTCATTGTTATTTTTTCTGATTTAACTATTTAGTTAAAGAGGAAGTAAAGAATAAAATTACAGTTATCTTTTCTTGTTAATGGATTTCATTTAAGATTTATTGAAGAGATTTTTGCTTACATTCATTAAAATAAAACCAAACAGTTAGAAATCAATAATACTAAGCACATATTTATTAAATTCGATTTTTTAATATTAATATGCAAATTAGCCTTCCCGTTCACACTGTAAACCGCTATTTTGTTGTATATATAAATATAATAGCATGTTGTCAGTATGTAGACATAGTTAACAGTATTAATAATGTAAGACAATTTTATTAATAATTGAGGTTTAGATAAAAATAAAATCATGGAGAATTTGATGTCAATAACTAAGAGAATTGTGACTTGAGTAGTGATTTAGTTTCGGTTACAGTCAGAAAAACACACAATCTCCATTATAATAAGATATAATTTGAGAGATGAATAAAGATTATGATAAAAAAGATTTAAAAAATAGATAAAAAGTAGTCATCACTTCCTTTATTTACTTTTTAAAATTCGTCACTTTCTTGGAGCGATCAAAAAAGACGTCCGTTTACTCAGTTGTCAGCGTGTCTCTCTCTATATATACATATAGAAATATAGAAACATGAAAAAAAAAAAGACCAAATATTCAGGGTATGTGTTTTTCTATGAATGCATATAGACTTTCTCTCTACATTCGAGTGTTTCGATTTTATTCTTATTTTTATTTTTTTTATTTTCAAGTTAATTTATTTCATTTTTTTTTTCATTTCAATTAATTCCAAACTATATCATACTAACTTTCTATGTTTTGGGTTACTTCATTATCAAATACTTTTCCTAAACTTCAATTTTCTTTACAAACTAGAGCGGCGAATACTAATTACATATATATATATATATATATATATATATATATATATATAATATATATATACTGTTTGCTGTGATAATTTATAATTTTGAATAATTTATCTAGACTGTACGCTTATACGTTAAACAATATTTTTTAAATACTCTCATGACGTCAACACATTTAAAAAAAAGTAACGCTGTTAATGAAAACCAAATAAATTAGTGACATTTTCGTTTCATTTTACTTGATGATAACATTTTCTGAAGGAGCTTCAAAACATGATTCCTTAATATTTCACTGACGAGAGTTTATATATTGAAAGTATATAAAAACCGAAACACTCGAACGTAGGCAAAAGTATTTATTCTTTCATAAATAAACACATACTCTGAATATTTGTTTTTTCAGATTTATACACCTACATACTGTCGGATATATATATATATATATATATATATATATATATATATATTTGTGTGTGTGTGTGGGTGTGTGGGTGTGTGTGTAATCTTGGGGCTGGTCTTTTATTGATCAGAGTCGTGCGCGAGAACATCAAGATAGAAAGCCAATTTTTGCTGAGTGACGGAACGGAACATATGCAAATGGCGTCTGTCGTCCGTCAGTCATTTCTCCATGCGTGTTGGTCTTAATTTGGCTGAAGAAAGGACGTCTAAAAACAATATCAAGTCTTGTGTTCGATGCTAAAAATCAGACACAAGATGAGAAGTCCCAAGAAGACAAGTATTTACAGACCAGAGAGAACAAAGAACCATCCCAGATACTCAGATAGACGATAGGTGATACAACCAGTTAAGAAGAAGATAAGTATTTTATAAAAATAAGAGAAGAAAGAGTCTATGAATGTCACGCACACACACACATGCACACATACTGTTGTAACCTAATAATAGTTACTAAATGATAAATAACAAAAACGGTGTTGGAAATTTAATGGAATCTTTATAACATTAACAAAATATAATACTTGCCAGTGGCGTGAAGAAAGGTAAACAATTGCTAGTGGTATCAGACTACTCAGTCAGCATAATACTCCCGCATTTATGAGTATTGGGACATACCCATTAATGTTCATAGATAGGATATATAACACCCTCCTTTTTAGATTCCTTCATCACCATTGCTCCTCGGTCCACTCTGACTCGGAGTGGTAGTACCCGTTAGGGTCCCATCTATGGGTTAAATAGAAAAATGTATTTATAAAAATTGTATTATCCATTAAGAATTGATTTATTTCAAAATTTTATCGGCATTAGATGACCCACGGAGGTTGATATGCCGTAAAACAAAACAAGATCAAACCTTTTTAGATTATAATATCTTTTACTTTTCGGGTTAATTTCGATTCTCACCATCTCGTTTTTTTCCCTCTTACTTTGTCTTTTTTGTCTCAGGATTTTTCTGGGAAATAGGGCCCATCAAAAGTGTCGAAAAGATCTTCCATAGGCTCAGCATCCACTTGAGTATCGTTCTCTTCATCTAGATGCCTACTTTTGATTTGATTCAAGTGCCTTTTCAAGTGCACCATTTCCAGTCCTTTGACTAAATATATAATCCTACCAATCATTTTAACGATAGTTCCAACTGCCCAATATCTTTTACCCATCTGATATATTCGGTAAAAAAAACCTTTTCACCCACTTGGTAAAATTAATTTCTAGTTTTTTGCACCGTGTATTCGGCTTTTCCCTTATTCGGTATCAGCTTGTCAAAGACCGATCTTATTTTCTGCGCAGACATAATGTTGTATAGGGAGTTGTAGTATGAGTCAGTAGTAGTGGTAGTAGTAGTAGTAGTAGTCGTTAGTTCAGAAACAACATACGCAAGTCGTATAATAACAAGGGGGCTGTTTATTTCTTTCTATGCTCGTGGGTTCTTTTTCAGAGAGAGAGAGAGAGAGAGAGAGAGAGAGAGAGAGAGAGAGAGAGAGAGAGAGAGAGAGAGAGAGTGAGAGAGAGAGAGAGAGAGAGAGAGAGAGAGAGAGAGAGAGAGAGAGAGAGAGGTCGAATTATTCTATCGTAAATCATTTCGGTACTACTATGCGCAACACATCACGTGGAACTCGGAAAGCCCCGTCTGTTCCCTATAAAAGCTCAACCATTTCTCTTCCCAGGAAGTGGGAGGGTCATCCACTTCTGCTTCCAGTCAAAGCCCGGAATTTCCCTTTTCGCTTTCAGATCTAGTTCCGGGGTCATTCATAGGTCAATTCCTAGCACCACGTTGAGTGTTTACCCTTCTAAACTTTAACCTTTGTTCTTATCTTTTTTTCTTTTCTTTCTCCAGAAATCCGAACACCGTTGTTTCACTCAATCCTCAAGCACCCCGTAGACCACAATAATTACGCTACAATAATTTCTGCTGGTGTCATAGCTGAATGTGCATTTCTATTTGGTGTAGGCCGATATACATGTAAGAAACCGTTGCAATGTTGCATCCGTCGACCCACCGTTAATTTTTTTAGAACCCTTTTGAAGGTATCCACACAATTTTCTGCTTGATTGTTGCTTCTAGTGTGATAAGGGGCAAAAATAAAAAAATTATTAAAAAAATTATAAAATTCCTTGAATTCTTTTGATGTAAATTATTAATACATTTGAAATTATTTCTTTTATTTGATTAATACACGTGAAGTTAAGGAAAATTATTTCTAATTATTTATTAATCCACATCAAGTTAATGAAAAACCTAACAAAAATCTAACATAAAGATTATTTCTACTAACATATTAATACATATTAAGTTAATGAAAATTATTTCTACTAGTTTATAATACAAAAGCAAACGAAATATTTATCAACAAACTATTCGCTTGCAAATGATATATACAATTAAAATGGAGGCGCGTTGTGTAATGGTTATTCTGGTAGGAAATGGATTCGACGATACGAGTTCAAATCACATAGCGCTAATACCCTTGTTTTAAAAAATAATGAAGACCGTCTAAGGTTGCATACTCACATTTTGAGTATATTTATTCTATGTTATGATGATTTTGGGTAATGTGATTTGAACTCGTATGGTCGAATCCATTTCCTACCAGGATAACCATTACACAACGCGCCTCCAATTTAATTGTATATATCATTTGCAAGGTAGGAATCCAACTATTCTCCCTCCAGCTATGGGTAAATATTAGGGTAGAGTAAGCACTTTAACCTTGGTTAGGCAATCAGTAAAAAAGAAGGAAAACTCTAAATTCAAACCTGTTAGACTCCGGGGTTGGTAAATATGTATATACAAAAAAATTACATATATACAAACAGGGTTTAGCAGTAAATGGTTCACAGGGGTTGATATGCCGTTAAAAAATATAACTAATCTACCAAAATTATCTACTAACGTTTTTCTTGCGCTCTAAAATTTATTGATAATGGAGATTATGTCTCTATTTGTCTGTAACCGAAACTATGTCACTGCTTACGTCATATTACCCCAAATCATCATAACATAGAATAAATACTCTCAAAATGTGAGTATGCAACCTTAGACGGTCCTCATTATTTTTTAAAACAAGTTTTGATACATACCTGATATTATATATTTATATATAGTTTGTTCTATTTTAATATATATTTACCTTTATCAGAACTAAGTTTCCATTTCAAATTGTTTTATCTTTTTACTCCTTTAATAAATTTGATGATTTTACTTACTTATGCTACAAAACTCTATGACACTGAATTCCCCCCACCCAGGCAATATCTTTCAAAAATTAATTTTTACACCGCCCGGAGGACACTTTGATTTTTGCTAGTTAACTTAATAACAAAAACTTTGCCTACAAATCATATATACTAAAACCTAGCATTATATAATCCACAAGGGTTAATATGCCATTAAAACAAATCTTTATGGGGAGACCATTGATCGAGGGTATGTATTCAAACAGTCATTTTGATTTGATGTTAAGTTTCTATTTAACATTAAATAATAATCACTCTACCAGAACCCTGACGCTCCACCGAAAGGGGCGGGTCTCAATACAATCAATATGTTTGGTGTCTCGAAACGAACTCCTCGTCAACCAATCAGCACACATACACCTACACACCTCCCGTACATTTATAAACCAATCAGCGCACATACACCTACTCCGCTCCTATGTGGGATTTATGAATTATGATATCCCAACAAAGGTGTTCAATCCTGGCTGACATCCGGGTCTTTATATCTGATGTCCGTTTCGACATTGTTAGACCTACTTACCTAACATGCCTCCCTTTTATTCTTTTTATATCCATAATTTTCCAGAAGATATGAATTATTATTTTTTCCTATTTTCTCCTCGACGGCCAAAAATGTAACCGCATTTTGAACCCAGGTCATGGGACATCATATAATTCTTGACAATGTACATAACCTAATGTACTTTCAATGGAATATAAGGAGACATGACATTGTTAACTGTTGTTCTATCAAATCTGAACGATGCTTAACAAGGCGTATCGCTTTTCCCTTTGTGTTGTCCTTACACGAAAATTCCCAAGACATCCGTTTCTAGAAATCAAAATCAAAACCAGGCAAGACACATTCCTTATATCAAGGCGGTATTCCCAACTTGACCGCAGTCGACCGGACTTGACCGTAGTAGACCCTTGAGGGGCGTGGTGCAATGGTTGTCATCAGAGGAAATGGATTTGGCGACCCAAGTTCATATCCTGTACAAGACCGTTTGCATTTCACATAGCGTTAATACATTAGGAAAGGTATGCATCCAAGTATTATCCTTCCAGCTATGGGTAAATAGTAGGACAGACTGGGCTCTTTAACATTAATTAGGCAACCTGCCGGCTGGGGCTTGAGAATATACCAACTGCACCTCTGCAGAGAGGTAACCTCCCAATGGGGCCAACCATTGGCCGTGAGTGGCAACTTGTGATGCTTAAGGGTGTAACCCTGATTGCTGAGCAGTCCATGACATGCAACACTCCACTTTGGCCCTTACTTAAGCTAGACGGACGGTCGGAGAGGCCCCATTTGATCAATCGGCTGGTCACGTCAAGCTATAGCACCTATATAACTGTTACAACTCCATTGGCCTTATGGCAACCCTCCAACTCTTTTTATCATATATGTGCTAGAAGGCGTTGACTGAGGGCCTTAGTGCCCGGTGTATGACGTTAAACTGCATCTAGTGGTGAAGTTCCGTTTCTGAACCTCCAGGGAATATGGAATATCCATTTATCTCCATTACTCCCAGGTCCACCCTGATTCGGTGTGGTAGTACCTATTAGGGTCCTATCTATGAGTTAAATAATTAAAAAATGAGCATTAAAAGGTGTTTAAAAAATTGAGTTTGAAAGAAAAAAAAACGAATACCCATGAAGATTGAATAAAACAAACCGTCTTCGGCATAAAATAACCCAACAAGAGTTGACATGCCGTAAAATCCAACCAACCAACCAACCAACCAACCAAAATCAGAATAATACAAATAATCAAACCTCATCTAAAAAATTCAGACAAATAAATAAATAAAGAAGAAATGTCACCAAGATTTTAACTGTAATTCAATAAAAAGTTTAAGTTTTGTTTCCCTTATTTCTTTGAAAGAAGTTTAGATAATCAAAAAATCAAATACCCATGAAGAATGAATAAAACAAATGTCTTCAGAATAAAATAACCCAACAAGTGTTGATATGCTGTAAAACAAAAAACCAACCAACCAACTAACCAAATCTAATACCGAGTTTCTTCATGCTTATATTCAATTAACAATTAAATATTAGTGTCTTGTAACATCTGGCAAGATGTAGTTAAGAGAATTCTAAAATCCCTACAGTTTCAGGATGAAAAAAAATGTTCATACCATAAAAGATGCGGCGATTTATAGTGTCTACTTATCAGAAACAAAAATCTGCCTTTATGAAAAACATTCTTTATTTAAACAATTGGAAATTTCTAAAATGTTTTTCCAATATAAAAGACAAAAAAACAAAAAAGCAAAAAAGCAAAACCAAAAACCCCCCCCAAAAAAAAAAAAAAAAACAACAACAAACAAACATAGAAAAATAATACAAAAAAAAGGAATTGCATTTCCATGGTAAAATCCACTTGGAATTGTTTTGGAAATATAAAAGTCTTTTCACAAATTTCAAATATAAAAAATCAAGTATCAAATATTATATTTACCTTACGAATAAACACCTGCGAATCTTGAGTTAATTCTTTTTCCGTTAACAAAAACTTTGATATGTTCAATATTGCGTCAATTTTGACATCTATAAAAAAACAAATGAAAAAGAATTCTGAAAAAGATTCTGAAAAAGAATTCTGAAAAAATCTCTGTAGCAGATTTTTGTTGACACATTATTTTCTCTTAGTTCTTTTAGTTCTTACATACATTCTTCGATTTTTTAGTTTTTTTTTTATTAAAGTTTAATAAAAAGTCTTATCTTAGGAATTTTCACGAAATTTATTTTGTTTTATTGCGGTCTACTTACTAGAGCCGACTTAGCTTAGTCAGTAGAGCATCCGGCTCGGAACCACAAGGTTCCGGGTTCAATATCGCCCCTCGCCAACTCAGCGTGATGAGTGGTGAGCTGATGGTAGGTGTGGCGCCTCACCATAGAAGCAAAAACAATCTGGTCTAGCGCTAGTGAAAAGGGGATAGACTCCGTCGTTTTCTGGCTGATATCGACAATAGGCCACCCTGTCGACTTTACTTTACGAGTTTTCCGAGTTACGAGCTTTCACTCAGTTAATTTTTTGCTTTGTGTTCAGAGCTAAAATTTGGGGTACGAGTTAGTTTCAGATACGCTTATGTTAATAAATTCACTAAAACATTTGAGTTCCCAAATTTATCATGCCGAAAAAATACAGTGGCACCTTGACTTATGAATGCCCCGAATTACGAGTTACGAGATTTCACTCGGTGACGTTTTTGCTTTGGGATGCGAGCTAAGATTTGCGGTACGAGCGAATTTCATATACGCTTATGTTAATAGCAAGTAGTAAAGTCGGTGACCAACAAACACGCACATCAATCAGCTCTGTACGGATACTGGATGCTTCGTGAAGGACTTCTGAGTTGCGATGACTGTTAGAAACGGGTGGGGACAGTGTATTATTATTATTATTATTATTATTATTATTTATCCCTTTTCAGTTTTCACATCAGCATTAGCTGATGGTCTTTCACTGGAGTCTGAGTGACAGCAAATCTCCTCAGGTATCCAGGACTCTTCTGAGTATTCTGGCAGATTGAAGCAGTGCAGTGTTCTGAATGGTTTCAATCCTTCCTCTGATTTCCAAACTTTCCAAGCCCTTTTCTAATCCTTTTGGGACTGTTCCAAGTGCACCAACTACAATTGGTATCACTTTCACTTTCATATTCCATAACTTTTTCAGTTCTCTGGCAAGGTCCAGATATTTGTCCATTTTAAAAAATGTTATTATTATTTACTCCTTTTGAGTTTTCACATCAGTGTTAGCTGATGGTCTTTCACTGGAGTCTGAGTGACAGCAAGTCTCCTCAGGTCTCCAGGACTCTTCTGAGTATTCTGGCAGATTGAAGCAGTGCAGTGTTCTAAGCCCTTTTCTAATCCTTTTGGGACTGTTCCAAGTGCACCAACTACAATTGGTATCACTTTCACTTTCATATTCCATAACTGTTTCAGTTCTCTGGCAAGGTCCAGATATTTGTCTATTTTTTAATTTCCTTTAACTTCACCCTGTGATCTGCTGGCACTGCAAAATCCACCAGTTGACAAGTTTTTCTTTTTGTTTATTAACACTAGGTCTGGCCTTCTGCTGGATAAGGTGATCCGTTTTTATTTCAAAGTCCCAGAGAATTTTGTGCGTTTCGTTCTCAAGAACAGATTCTGGTTTATGCATATACCATTTTGTTGTATGGTCAACATTTAATTTTTTGCATAACTCCCAGTGGATCACCTTCCCAATCCAGTCGTGTCTAGTTTTGTATTCTCGTTGTGCTAGTTTTCTACATTGTTATTATTATTATTATTATTATTATTATTATTATTATTTCTCTTCTTGTGAGTTTTTCACACCAGCGTAAGCTAATGGTGTTTCACTGAGTGATAACAAGTCTCCTCAGGTCTTCAGAACTCTTCAGAGTATTCTAGCCGATGTTAACAATGCTGTTGTCTGAAATGTTCAGGTATTTGTCAATCCTTTTATTTTATTTTATCTTCACCCTGTGATCAGCTGGGTCTGCAAAATCTACCAGTTGACAGATTCTCTTTTTCTTGTTAATCAATACTTGATGTGGTTCTCTTGAATTGGATAAGGTGATCCGTCTTTATCTCAAAGTCCCAAAGGAATTTATGTGTTTCATTCTCAAGAACAGATTCTGGTTAATGCATATACAATTTTGTTTCTTGCACAATTCCCAGTGGATCTGCTTCCTGTCTTGTCATGTCTTATCTTGTAATCTCGTTGTGCTAGTTTGCTTAATACATAGTTTATCGTTTCATCTCTGTCTCCACTTATCCAACATTTCCTCTTCTAATGTGGTTTATCTATTTTTGCTTTATTATTATTATTATTATTATTATTATTATTATTATTATCTATTAATACGCGTGTTCCTTGAACTTCCGTCTTGCAACATCATCTGGTTAAAAATGGTACCGTCCAAATCGTCAAAGATGAAATGCTAAAATGTAAATCCTGAGTATCTGGAGTTGCTTATCCGTAGAATTCTTATTTCTTATGAGTTTCGTTACCTCAGCTAAATAATGGACCATTCCACTTTTATTATAAAGAAAGAAAGGGAAGAAAAAGAATATGCTACACAGGAAAGTATAATAAGAAAGAAAGAAAGAACGAAAGAGTAGTAGAAAGATAGAAACAGGAGGTGATAACGCTAATCTGGTTCAATCAAACATAATGAAAAAAAGGAAAGAAAGAAAGAAGAGAGAGAGAGAGAGAGAGAGAGAGAGAGAGAGAGAGAGAGAGAGAGAGAGAGAGAGGGGAAGAAGATACTAAAGAGTATTATACTCTTTACATATTGTACTATTTAGCAAAAGCTCTTAAGTAAACATATCTAACATTGTAATAATCAATATATATATATATATATATATATATATATATATATATATATATATATATGCTGTAGATAGAAGGAAAGTGGTCAAGAAATGAACAACTCAAAACAAGTCACAGGGTGAAAGAGTTTCGTCCGTGTTCACCTTGACAGATCAATAGCTCAATCAATAATCCGTGAGAACAATTTTTCTCTCCATGAAAATCGATAACAAATGACAATCAACAAACACTACAATCTCTCACATTGCCCCTCTAACATAACTTAACTACACATCAACATTTACTCACATGAATTAATATATGCCTACACCCGGACAAAACCTACCACACCAATTGACCCATCAGCCACTGTCACCGCCCCCGCACTTCAAACAAATATCCCCTCCCCCTCCACACAACTAACCCAGCGACCCCATTCTACCCAAAATTCCCCGTTCCTCCTTATCTCACATCACTACACACTCACCCCCTGGACCTCCCCGGCCACCGCCGCTACCTGTACTTAAACGTATGCTTTGCTTTAATAAAGTTACAATGACTGAAGTCGTCTGTAAACACGGACGAAACTGTTTCACCCTGTGACTTGTTTTGAGTTGTTCATTTCTTGACCACTTTCCTTCTATCTACAGCATATCGTTAGATTCTAAACCCATCCACCCTTCCTTCATATATATATATATATATATATATATATATATATATATATATGTGTGTGTGTGTGTGTGTGTGTGTGTGTGTGTGGTATTGCCCTCCAGTCCTTCTATAGATGACAGTTCTCAAGACTGGTGTCCTATCTTTTCTCCTCTTTCTTTTACCCCATTCAATCTATCAATGTATTTCCTGTGACGAAAAAGTATTTTTCATCATTTCCTTTGTGAAGCGTTTATCTCATTTATTATTTTGACTGGTTGATTGGATTTTACGTTAACCCTTCCTGGGTTATTTTATGTCGAAGAAGTTTTCTTTTATTCATAATTGTTGGGTATTCAATTCTTCTTTTCAAAGTCTTTTCAACACTTAAAAGATAACTCATTTTCATCTATTTCGCCTAACTGGCACGACTATTCCGAGTAAGTGTGGACTTGGGAGTAATGCTTATGAAAGGGCACTTCAATTCTCCAAAGCTCTGTGAAATGAAAATTACTTTGAAAAAATTCTGAAATTTGGTTGGTATTTACGGCATGTCAACCTTTGTTGGGTTATTTCATACCGAATACGTTTTATTAGTATTATCTTGAATTCATTTTTTTATTTAACCAGTTCCTGGGACCCTAAGAGGTGCTACCTCTTCGAGTCAGACTGGCCCTAGGAGGAATGTCGATGAGGTACACCACACACCCAGACCTAAAAAATTAGAACTTCATCACTAGATGCTGTTTAACGTCATACCCAGGGTACTAAGATCCTCAGCCACCGCTTTCTAGCATATATATGATAAAAAGGGTGGGTGGTTTACCATAAGGACAATAGCGACCAGAAGATATTAAACTTATTCCTTGTCGTCTGCGGGTTACTAGACGTTTGTCTTTCTGACTCTTTCAAAAAATTAATTGTCGGGTGACTGTTTCTCGCACGTATCGCGAGAGTCATGTTTATTTGTGCATCACAATCATTGCACCTTTTTTTTTTTTATTAATTCCTGGCTGAAGATTTTGACTTAAGTTTACGAATGATTATTTCAATCTAGATTAGTTTTCGAAAGAGAATAACCCATTCTATATCCGTTTTTACAATTTAGTAAAATTCTTCGAAAATAAAGTTATTTCTGATTTGAATGTGTTGTAATAAATTTAGACACTTATCCAATTAAACTGCAGACTAATTGATCATATGATTATCTTGTTTTCTTTTCCTCTCTTACACGATTTAAAACGTATCTTATTTCAATCTGTTGTGAAAAAAGCATATATATGGACATAGGTAGATAGACATGAACGTATATATATATATATATATATATATATATATATATATATATATATATATATATATATATAAGAAGGTCCGCAAAATGGATTATGTTTTTAGAAAAGATTTTATGTTTTTATCTTACATTTACGACACGTGTTTCAGATCTTCTGATATCTTCTTCAGGCTTTGATCAATCATATGAAAAATGATTTTTTTAATGATTGATCAATATGATTGATTAAAGCCTGAAGAAGATATCAGAAGATCTGAAACACGTTCCGCACACAAATGAAGGTCGAATTTTCTTTGTGTGCAGAACATTTCTACATTTTTTCTATTATTATTATTTCATTTCATTTGGTTATTTAAAAATAATAATACTTTGAATAATGTACACATGGATAAACTCCTGACCGAAACACGTGTAAGTAATATTGATTAAAATATCCTATATTATCCATTCTATACTTTCTTTCCTTTATTCATTTTTTCAACACACACACACACACACACACACAAACATATATATAGGTTGGTAGATAGATAAGTAAAAATGTAATTGATTGTAACCATGTGTTTAATCTTATGAATAATTTAAATTTCCCATTGAAATCTTAGATTTAAAGATTACAAAATCGGAGATGATATTTTACGTATGCATAATAAATTAACTTTTCAAGTTAAAACCTCTTTCCCTAAAATCCATTATTTCTTGCGGTTACTCTAAATCGAGGATATTTCTTTCTTCCTTTTTTCTTTCTTTCTTTTTCTTTCTTTCTTTCTTTCTTTCTTCTTCTTCTTCTTCTTCTTCTTCTTTGCTTCTTTGCCTTCTTTGCTTCTTCTTCTTCTTCTTCTCTTCTTCTTCTTCTTTTCTTCTTCTTCTTCTTCTTTGCCTTCTTCTTTTCTTCTCTTTGCCTTCTCATTATTATTTTACTTCATTAGTTTTTCACACACGACTTAGCCGGTGGTTCACAGAAGGCTGAGTGACAGCAAGTCTCCTCAGGTATCCAGGACTTTTCTGAGTATTCCAGCCGATATCAACAATGTTGTAGCCTGGATGGTCTCGATTCTTCCTCTGATTTCTAGTTCATCTAGGCCCCCGGAGACCGTTCTAGGGCACCATTCACAATTCGAAGAATCTCACCTTCATGTTCCACAGCTTTCTTCGTTCTCTGGCAAGGTCCAAGTATTTGTTTATCTTTTCGCTTTTTTCACATTTATTTGTTGATCAGTCTGGACGGCAAAATCCACGAGATGACAAGTTTTCTTCTTTTTACTGATCAAAACCAGGTCTGGTCTCCTGGCTGGGATTAGGTGATCCGTCCGTACCACAAAGTCCCAGAGAATTTTGTGCATCTCATTCTCCAGGACAGAATCAGGCTTATGCATATACCATTTATTTGAATGGTGGAAATTGAATTTCTTGCACAGTCACCAGTGAATCACCTTTCCCACCCAGTCGTGTCTATTCTTGTACTCGCTTTGTGCGAGTTACCTGCATTCGCTTATTATGTGATTGACAGTTTCGTCTTTTCCCCACACATACTACACTTGCTATTCAGTTGTGTCTTATCCATTTTTGCTTTTATGTAACTTGTCCTTATGGCATTGTCTTGTGCTGCAATTATAAGAGATTCTGTTTTCTCTCTTGAAGTTTCCCCTTCTTAGCCATGTCCATATCTTCTGATGTGCGATCTCTCATGTATTTCGCTTGTAGTGTCCATATAGTTGTTTTTCTTCCCATTTCTGCTTTCTTGTCTTTGTTATATTTGTGTTCGTCCATATGTTGCAATTGTTTTTTTCTGGCTGCTGCTATTAGTCTTTCTTTGCTCTTTTTAGTATATTTACCGAGCGCTCGAATTGTCACATCTACACAATCTTCAATGCTGGCGAGACCTATTATTTATTCCTTTTGAGTTTTCACACCAGTGTTAGCTGATGGTCTTTCACTGGAGTCTGAGTGACAGCAAGTCTCCTCAGGTCTCCAGGACTCTTCTGAGTATTCTGGCAGATTGTAGCAGTGCAGTGTTCTGAATGGTTTCAATCCTTCCTCTGATGTCCAAACTCTCCAAGCCCTTTTCTAATCCATTTGGGACTATTCCAAGTGCACCAACTACACTCGGTATCACTTTCACTTTCATATTCCATAACTTTTTCAGTTCTCTGGCAAGGTCCAGATATTTGTCTATTTTTCATTTTCCTTTAACTTCACCCTGTGATCTGCTGGCACTGCAAAATCCACCAGTTGACAAGTTCTTTCTTTTTTGTTTATCAACACTAGGTCTGGCCTTCTTGCTGGGATAAGGTGATCCGTTTTTATCTCAAAGTCCCAGAGAATTTTGTGCATTTCGTTCTCAAGAACAGATTCTGGTTTATGCATATACCATTTTGTTGTGTGGTCAAAATTTAATTTTTTGCATAATTCCCAGTGGATCACCTTCCCAACCCAGTCGTGTCTAGTTTTGTATTCTTGTTGTGCTAGTTTGCTACATTCGCATAGTATATGGTTAACAGTCTCATCTCTATTACCGCAAAGTCTACATTTACTATTCTGTTGGGTCTTATCAATTTTTGCTTTGATGTAGTTTGTCCTTATGGCATTATTTTGTGCAGCAATTCCTTATGGCATTTTCACTCCATCCGAGTTTTTCATACCCACCTTAGCCGGTGGTTCACTGCAAGCTAAGATAGCAAGTGCCTTCAGGTCTCCAGGACCCGTCTGAGTATTCTAGCCGATCTTAACAATGCTGTAGTTTGGATGGTCTCGTTTATTCCCCTGATTTCCAATTCACCCAAATTCTTTTCCAGACCGTTC
Organism: Doryteuthis pealeii; assembly: GCA_023376005.1. NCBI lineage: Eukaryota > Metazoa > Mollusca > Cephalopoda > Myopsida > Loliginidae > Doryteuthis > Doryteuthis pealeii. The sequence continues at coordinate 98,033,211 of CM042153.1, read as the reverse complement.
CAAGGGTATCAATTAAAATTGATACTACCTTCACCTTCTTGTTCCACAGTTTTCTCAGTTCTCTAGCAACGTCCAAGTATTTGTTTATCTTTTCGCTTTCATTCATTTTCACTCGGTGGTCGGCCCACGAAATGACAGTTTCTCGTTTTCTTGTCAATCAATACTAGGCCCGTTCTCCTGGCCGAGATTAGGTAATCCATTCTTCTTCTTCTTCTTCTTCTTCTTCTTCTTCTTCTTCATCATCATCATTTATCTATTTTCTATTTTTGAATTGAAAACCTTCTTATATACTCCATACTTTTCATATTCCCTTCTTTGCTAAATCCGATGCGGAAAGGGAGGATTTTCTAAAAATATTTTTTTAGTATATATTTTAAGATTTATTTGCAGATAATAAATAATAATAAATAATAAATAATAAAACGATAGAAATACTGAAATTCTTCAGTGGTGGAATTGAAGATTTCCAATGTGGCATAAATCTCTTTTTTCACTTTAGCTTTCAAAAGATTTTTATAGAAATCTTTTCAACTGATTTTGGAATCGATCGTATGGGAATGGTTGACGTTGGTTCCAAGTAAATCAAATCGACAGCATTTTATAAAAGTTGAGCAAGGAACTGAAGATTCTTCCTGTTTCTTTCGGAAATTAATAGCAACCGTCCATGATGATACGGGTGCTTCTATTTTGGAAGTAGAGAAGAATATTAATTAGTATGTCATAGTTATCTACATTATATCGTAATTTTGAATGATTAAGAAATGAAGGCTGATCCCACAAAAGTATCATTTAGTTGCAGATTGGACTGGAAATTGCTCAATTTTATTACTCATATGAAACTCTCGGACTAACGTTCCGTTTTTGCTGGGTTACGATCATATATATATATATATATATATATATATATATATATATATATAGTAATTGGTAATTTGCTTAAAGCCTTGTTAAGTATGTTATAATATATTAATAATTTGAAGGCAATTACAATGCGTATAAAAAATAAAAACAAAAAGATGTTGTTTTTTTTTTGTCTTATCGATTTCAAAGAACACTTTATCTTCAGAGACGAAAATCAGATTTTCTGATTTTCGACTCTGAAGATAAAGTGTTCTTTATAGGAACAGATGGCATATTCTAAGCGAGAGCTAATAGGACTATCCCGGACATCGGCATCTTACTTTTGTTGTAGGAAATTTGTGTCGGATTTTTCTCGCAATAGAATTATCAATGCCGAAGACATTTAGGATTTGATTATACTGAATTATCTAGTCTAGTGAGAAACACAGTTGAACAATTAACCACCTGGTCGTGGGCATTGAGAGTGTCAACCAATTTATAGGATCTTACTTCCCTAGGGAGAATATCAAGAATATTCCGTTTAGTGAAGCCCATTTGAGAGCTGATATTGCGACAACACAGAACCGATCATAACGTTCTTCTAATTGTGTAATGCTTAACAAACTAGTCCCGCAGATCCATTACTACTGAATAGCGAGTTTGATCTTCGCTGAATACCCCATACTTACGACATTGTATCACATCCTACTTATGGCAAACGGGTTAGGTGTAAGGGCGTCCCATCTTGGTGCAATGGTTAGGAAACTAGTCTCGCAGACCCATTACTACTGATTAGTAAATTCGATCTTTGCTGGATGAACCATTGTGTCACATCCTATCCATGGCGAATGGATTGTGCACCAGGGCGTCCCATCTTTGTATAATGGTTACCAAACTAGTCTTGTTGATCCATCACTACTGAATTGCGAGTTAGATCATCGCTGATTTTAATGAAAATTTCAGTATTCATTTATCAATGAATGAATTTTATAATGCATCAGTTATTTTATTTCAAGACTTTCTGATTTAATTAGGTATTTCTGCTATGATAAATTAATATATAAAATTCATTTAAAATATGAGTATCATGATGTTAACTTTAAAATGTCATATTAGATTCTAAAAACATATTTTTTAATAACTACTTTACTTTAGTATCAATCTCTAATAATGTTTGCATCCGTGTCACATCCTACCTGTGGCGAACAGGTTGGGTAAATTGGGCGTTCCATGGTGGTGTAATGATTCATGGAATGCAGGTTTCTTGCTCACATAAGAAATCGTTATTTTAAAGCAAACAATATGAAAGATCTGTTTGAAAATGTCAACATGGAGGATATTGTCTCTTTTTTGAGAGAAATAAAATTATACCATAAAATATAGACATGAAACAAATCAATACCTTACAACATAATCCCCAATAATGCTAACACATTTTTAAAACCAATTACTAAAAAGTATAAATATAAATACACGATATGTATAACTTCCTAATCGTTAGGCATGACATAACCCCAGACGGGTTGATATGCCGTTAAAATCAATAAACAAACAAACAAACAAAACTTGTCATACATCCATCATGACTGAATAGCCAATTTGATCTTCGCTGGATTCCCGACACTTGTGGCCCTGTGTCATACCTTATCTGTGGTGAACGGGTTGCGTATATGGGTGTACCATCATGGACTAATCATTAGTAAGCTAGTCACGTAGATCCATTGATACTGAATAGCGAGTTCTATCCTCGCTGGATGCCTCACATGCGTCACCGTGTCACATCCAACGTGGCGACTGGGTTTAGTATAAGGGCGCCCCATCTAATAATTAATTGATTTAGGGGAGTTTTTTTTTAAATTAGGGTGTTTGTTTCCTATTTACCTTAGATAAAATTCATTTGGGTGTTACGAAACATACAAGTAAAAACACCCTCCGGGAAGTGTAAAAATTGATTTTTCCCTCGCTCTTTGGTAAAAGAAAATGCAAACAGATCTTTGACATATTAATTTATTTTAATAATAGACATAAAAAATAGTATCACTGTCAAAATTAGAATAAATATGTTTTCTTTCTAAATTCAAATTAATTAGAAAAGTTTATCTTTTGAGTGGTGTCAAAACCATTCACTTTTTTGGTTATTGTCTGTTCTCTCTCTCTCTCTCTCTCTCTCTCTCTCTCTCTCTCTATATATATATATTATATATATATATATATATATATATATTTTTTTTTTTATTTATATATATAATATATAATGCCAAATTAGAATAGAAAATACAACCTCCACTTCATTGTTTCTTAAGTACGAATTACCAATACGAATGATTACGGTCAATCATCTGAAAGCATCAGTTCTCGCTAGACCCCTGAAGGTAAGCAGTGATGAGCCCGTTTAATACTTAAACAACAGCAGTTACTGTAAGCAACCTGGATCCTTGGTTTATGAAAACGACTTCAATCGGCATTAAATGACACAAAAACGGTTGATATGCCTTAAAACAAGACAACTGCAAAAATATTCACATACTATGTACCTGATTCCCTAACTTTTTGGCATAAAATTACCCTATATGGTTTGGAGTGCTATTAAAATCAACCAAGCGCTCTTTTTAATGAAAATGTAGGATTGCTTCAAGGGAACTATTGGAAAGACTATATTATCAGTATCAAAGAATGTATTTATATGAATGGAACTTTTAAGGTTTATGCCTTTCTTTTTAATTTCTAGTGGTAATTCTCATGTTGGACCTGAAACTGAATTTTTGCTTAAACTGTGTCTGTAAGTCTGTGTTTACTTCAAAACAAAAAAGCAACCAAAATCCGGGACAGAGAGGACCTGGGAGTAGTTGCAATGAAAGTGTACTTCACACTTTCCAGATCTCCAGAACTGGAGCCTCACCATCAGATGCAATTTAGTGCCATAACCAGAACACCCGTTTTTTATGGGGTTTTATATATTGTCAGTGTATACAAATCCAAGTCGACAGATCTTTTTTTCGTCAGATTATGAGTTTATTATCGAAGTGACTATTGTAAGAAATCTTCACAAATCCAAAGAAAGAAAAATGAAATCCAACGTGGAAACTCACCTTATCACTAATGTGTTAGCTAAAATAAAATCCGGTTTAAACAGAAAAAGAAAATCTTCACGTTAAAAGGATCTTCAATTCCATTGTATTTATATCATTGCTAAGAATCTAAACAAAATACGGAAATAACAGAAACCACAACGTTAGGGAATTGTGTACTCTAATCCTGTTTGACTTTAACAAAGTTTCGGGTGCACCAACTCAACGCATGAGTTGTATAGCTTGGATCTGTGTGGTAAAGTGGGGAGCTGATGGTAGGTGCAGACTTCCACCGCTGAGGCAAAACAATTTCCGTGGTCTAGTGCTAGGGAAAGGGGATAGACTCCATCACTGTCCCGCTGATACCGACAACAGGCCACTCCGCCTACTTTTACTTAAAAAATGAATAAACAAATGAATAAGAACAAAGGATATTGTCGCTGCGACATTGTAGTAAGCGAGTTCGATTTACAGTCATGCTATTAAGATCACTTTCGGACTAATACCCTTGGGAAAGGTATGAATCACATCATTCATCATCTATGGGTTTGATAGAACCACTTACAAAGAGAGATCTGGAATTAAATGACCTTTAACCTTTCATTTTTTTTTACGTTTTTCACTTGACTATTCAATTTGTTCCAAAAATATTTTACTCAATTACCCCCCCTCGCCCCCCAAATTTAATTGGTTAATAGACTTTTTATGATTGAGATACCTCTTCCTTTCAAGGAGAGTCTCGATTCCTACTCCTTTGCCAACATCCTGAATATCAACAGCTGATCCGAACTGCACCTGATAGTGATACTCCAGTTCTGAAGGTCTTGGAATTGAGAAATACTCTTTTATTGCCATTACCCCCAGTTTCACTCTTACACTGAGTGGGCGTGCCTATTAGGGCCCCCATTTCCCGGTCAAATAGATCTGTTTGATTATTTGTATTTGGTAGGAATACTTATGACCATATAACAGAGTTTAAATTATTTGTATTAACTTAAGTTTTAATTGCTTACTAAGGATTATTATAATCAGTAACTTAAAACAATATAACTGTCTCTAAACAAACGGTTATTAATAAAAAGGAAACATTACTTCAAACAAAATCATCGTGTATAAAATATAATTATCTAAAAGGAATACTTAAGATTATATAACCCTCTATTACGGTCAAATGACGACGACAGCACCGGATACCGTTAGATCACCGAAATTAAGCGGTAATTAGCCTGGTCAATAACCACTTAGGTGACCATATCCAGCCGGGTAGGTAGTCATAAAAATACTTACTTCATTAGGTGACCAGTTAAGCAACAGCAGGTTCTGTAATCAATTTGACTTCTTTGTTTATCAAAATGACTTCTGCATTAAATGACCAGAAAATGTGTGGATACGCAGTAAAATAAATAAATAAATAAATAAACAACCAATCAACATATAGCAGAGCAAAAAAACAACAAAAAACCACAAAAAACAAACAAACCCAAAAACTCTTAAGAAACAACATAAAAATACAAATGTACGGAATTCCCTGACTTCTAATCCGATAATGTGAATTAATCAATCAATCAGCAGCAGCTGTGAGCAATTTGAGTCGTTTGTTTATCAAAATGATTTCATTAAAAGACACGAAAATGGTTATGGCGTAAAACAAAATTAAAAAAAGAACAAAAAAAAAACATATAACTATAAAAAAAAATTTTCAGTAACAAAAACAGAAAAAATATAAATGTACGTGATTCCTTAACCTCTAGACTGTTAATATCAATCAATCAATCAATCAATCAATCAATCAGCAGCAGCTGTGAGTAGCTAGTTAGTAAAAAGGTCACACACATACAATTTGAAGTAAGGTAGCACACAGGCAGTATATAGTGACGTAGCATAAAGCAAAAAAAAAAAAAAAATTTTTTTAAATAAACAAACAAAACCAAAACCAAAAAACAAGTGTGAAAATTTTTTTAAGAAACAACAACACAAAAATATAAATGTATGTGATTCCCTAACCTCTAGTGATCGTAGCGTCTTGTCAGACGACTGCCACTCCTTCATCCATTGTCCGTTTGTGGGCTCGTTCATGACTTTTTAATTCCACCAACCTCTAGACCGTTAATATGAACCAATCAACAATTCAATCAATCAGCAGTTCCTGTGAGTAAATTAGTTTTACAATCCTCAAGTGTATTAGAATTATCAATAACTTTTAGATAATGTATTAAATTGATAAAGAGAGTATTTTCTGTGTTCGGAATTTTACCTAGCTCCGAGGTAAATAGTTAATTCCGAATTTCGTCCTTAGAAGACGACGTTTTGTCCAACAATCCTCACCTTTTATAATTCTAACAGTTCAAGTCAGTACTTTGACCATTGGTGTTGACAAGTAGCTTTATATTGGTCCATCTGCGTAAAGTAGATCTCTTTCCACACACAATACTATGAGCTACGGGTCATTGCTTTTAAAGTTATAGGTTCTCAACAAGCTTGGAGGCGGCCGTGATGTAATGGTAATCTTCTTAGGAAATGGACACAGTGACACAACTTAAAATTCCGGAAAAGATTATTTGCTTTTCCATTAGTGCTTTTATCCTTTGGAAAGATATGCATCCAACTATTCTCCCTACAACGATGGATAAATAAGTAGAACAGACTGGACTCTTTAACATTGGTATGGCAACCGGTGTTGGAGAAAGAAAACTTTGAATTCAAACCAAAAGGATTCTTCTCGCTAGTCAAAATACTTGATTTAAAGCTATCCTATAATTACGAGGGTGAGTCAAAAAGTAATGCCATTTTCTTTATTTCATGGGAAGTTTTTTTTATAAAACTAAGGCCTACATTGAGACCCTAATGAGGCTCAGAGGAAGCATCCGACGTGTAAGACCCAACTTGCCAATCGACAATGTTACCCTTCTGCATTACAATGCTCAACCGCACACAAGCATCAGGACAAGGGAGAAAATCGTCTCATTCGGGTGAACAACTTTACCGGATCCTCCATACTCACCTGATTTAGTGCCTTTAGACTATCATCTCATCAGCCCTATGAAAGAGGTAAACATTATTCCAGTAACGAAGAAGTGAAATTTGTAGAGAAGAAGCGGCTCAAAAAACAGTCAACAGAATTTTACGGGGCAAGAATACATGCTCTCATTCGAAGGTGGAATGCTATTGAGAGAAACAGTGACGATGCAGAAGTAGAGATTTGATCCACAGAAGACCAGCTTCATTTTGATGTATGATAAATGTTCCTGTGTTGGTAACTATATCTGTCATAAACAAAATGGCATCACTTTTTGACTGACCCTCGTATATACCAGTTATGTGAATCGAGATACCACAACACATAGACATACTTTGAAATGATTGTATTATAATGATTTGAAAATTTAAATAATTGCTTCTTATCATTCAAGATATATTCATAAACTCCTACCAAAAGAATTGCTTATGATGAAGTCACGTTGGAAGCATCGGTTCCCACGAGATCATCGAAGTTAAACAGCGATGAAGCTGTTCAGTACTCAGTTGGGTGACTATTTAAACAACTGCAGATACTGTAAACGACCTGATATCAAAATAATATTAAACGGCATTAAATGACCCCAAAAGGGTTGATATGCCGTAAAAACAAAACAACCAAACAAACAATTAAATCATAATTGAAAATTTAGTCTTTAAAATGGTGTGGTTTCTTTGTTTAATGGCATATAAAACTTCGTAGGCTATTTAATGCCAAAGCCATCCCTGTAAAAGAACAGTAGTCGTACTATTCAACCCATAGCTGGGGTACTGAGGAGTTTCATACTTTTCCCAAGGGTATTAGTCCGAACGTGAACATAATAGCGCGACTGGAGTTCGAAGTCGCGTACTATGATTTTGCAGTTCAGCACGTTAGCCACAACACCACGGGAATTCCTCCCAGTCGTTCATTGGTGCTAGCGGCAAAGACTCTCTCTCTCTGTCTCTCTGTCTCTCTCTCTCTCTCTGTCTCTGTCTCTGTGTCTCTCTGTCTCTCTCTGCAAACGTGTTTGTTGGTCATCAGCCCTGGCAGTCCTCCATGCAGTATCTTGAATCCACTCAGAACTGATTGATGTAGGTTTTTGCAGGTCGGCCTCCACTATTGTGTCCATGTGAAGGTGTCCACAAGAAAAAAATCACTTATGAGTTCGTCCTTGCTTTTCCAGCAGTGTCCAGCCTGTCATGTTCATCTTGCTGGGATGGTTTCTGTGATAGGGATTTAATGGTCGTTCAGCTGCTTTCTTGTGGGGTGCTATATCCAAGATTTGTTCAAGACAGCACGCACCATGTGTAGCTCTCCCATTTATTTATTCTTTTGTCTAAACGTTTCATTAGAGTCCGAGTGGTGCAGCCATACAGTAGCACTTATCTGTGTACATATTGGAAGAATTATCGGTTTATTTCATCTGTACGAATTCTTAATAGACGGAAAACATTAAACTTCTAAAAAGAAAAAATAATGGATTTATTGTCTTATTAAAATATTCGCATGTTTATTATAATGGGGATTATGTGTCTATCTGTAACAGAAATTGTCACAATTCCCTTAGTAATTTACCTTCTATTTTCAATAATTCTTAAATAATCCTAATCTTGATTAGCATCCTATTTTATAAAGCGAAAATTCTTCCAATATGTAGCCATATCAGTGCTACTGTACGGCTGCACCAGTTGGACTCTAGCAGACTTTCCTATAAACTGGTTGCACACTAACTTGCAACAAAATTGCCGTGTGCTACCTTATTAAAACGGGTTGTGTGCTACCTTACTACGAACTGTCTGTGTGGTACCTCAATACAAACTAATTGTGAGCTACCATTCTACAATAAATAAAGGGGGGGGAGACGAGGTGCTCTCAAATTAGTTTGACTAACGACAATAGAGACCCCCTTGTTTCGAATTGAGAGTTTTGTTTCTCTAACACCATAGTTCGAGGGAGGATATTTGGATTCATACCTTTCTCAAGTGTGTTAGCGCTGAGTGAAATTCAAACAAACTTGTCCAGAATTTCCACTCGTCCCCCCGTGTCCATTTCCTACGAAGATTACCATTACATCACGGCCGCCTCCAAGCTAGTTGAGAACCCATAACTTTAAAAGCAATGACCCGTAGCTCATAGTATTGTGTGTGGAAAGAGATCTACTTTACGCAGATGGACCAATATAAAGCTACTTGTCAACACCAATGGTCAAAGTACTGACTTGAACTGTTAGAATTATAAAAGGTGAAGATTGCTGGACAGAACGTCGTCTTCTAAGGACGAAATTCGGAATTAACTATTTACCTCGGAGCTAGGTAAAATTCCGAACACAGAAAACACTCTCTTTATCAATTTAATACATTATCTAAAAGTTATTGATAATTCTAATACACTTGAGGATTTTAAAACTAAGTTACTCATAGGAGCTGCTGATTGATTGAATTGTTGATTGGTTCATATTAACGGTCTAGAGGTTGGTGTGATTAAAAAGTCATGAACGAGCCCACAAACGGATAATGGATGAAGGAGTGGCAGTCGTCTGACAAGACGTTACGATCACTAGAGGTTAGGGAATCACGTTAATTTATATTTTTCTGTTGTTGTTTCTTAAAAGTTTTTTCACACTTGTTTTTTTGTTTTGTTTTTGTTTGTTTATTTTTTTATTTATTTATTTTTTTTGCTTTACGCCACGTCACTACATACTGACTGAGTGCTACCTTACTTCAAATTGTATGTGTGTGACATTTTTACTAACTAGCTACTCACAGCTGCTGCTGATTGATTGATTACCTGATTGATATTAACGGTCTAGAGGTTAGGGAATCACGTACATTTATATTTTTGTATTGTATCTTAAAAGTTTTTTTTTCACAGTTATATGTTGTTTGTTTGTTTTAATTTTTGCTTTACGCTACGTCACTACATACTGTGCTACCTTACTACAAATTGTATGTGTGTGACCTTTTTACTAACTAGCTGTGTGCTACCATACTACAAACTGTTTGGGCGCTACCTTATTACGAACTGGCTGTGTGCTACCTTGTTATGAACTGTTTGGGTGTGACCTTAAAACAAACCGGTTGTTTGCCACCTCACTACGTACTGTATCAATGATACGTTACTACAAATTGTATATGTGCTAAATTGTTACGAACTGATTGTGTGGGACCTTACTATGGAATGACTTTGTGCTACCTAATTACGAACTGGCTGTGTGCTACACTACAACGAACTATCTTTATTCTATCTTACTATGAACTGTCATTGTTACGAATTGGATCTGTGTTACTTAGCGTAACGCATCCTATCTTACTACAAACTGTATGCTTCCTACGAACTCTCTGCGTTCTACCTTACTACAAATTGTATGTGTTACGAACGAGCTTTATACTACCTTACTACGAAATGGCCCTCCCAACGTGTTACTAATTCGTTGTATGTTATAATGCACCACTCATCCTATCTTACTACGAACTGGCTATGTGTTACTTTCTACGAACTGGCTGTCTGCCTCCTTGTGACGAACTGGATATGTGCCACTTAGCTCCGTTCATTCTATCTTATTACAAACAGGTTGTATGGTACCTTGTTACAAATAGGATGTGTGCTATCTTACCACAAACTGGCAGTGTGCTACCTTACTACGAAGTAACTGTGAGCTATTTAATTGACAAACAAGCTGTGGCAATAAGAACAAATAATGTTACGATTTTTGTGGCCATCCTTAGGCTTCAAGCAATAGCACTGTCCAGCGGAGATCCCTTGTTTTAAGCAGAGAGTGATCCTTAATGAAGAAAGCCTTTGGTTGCTCCTTGATGTTACTTAGTGTTGCCTATGAGACTTCAGTTGTTCATTGGTGTTCCTCAATGTTGCACGACCGTTCGTCAATGTCAAATAAAGTGGAAATGGACGGCTATCAATATCAGTGATTAAATAGATATCTAACCACGTATTCGGGCTGTTGATTGGCTGTGGTTTAAATAACGTGATCCTGCTTAGTCTATAAATGTAAGTGGTGGTTTTCAGCACGCCTTATATATGAAAATAGTCCAACAGCTAATTAAATAGGTTTAGTCGAAATTCACCAGCCATGATGAGATATTCTTTAGAAGCAAATATCAAACTCTGTCATTGGTGATCTTTCACTTTTGTCATGAAAACAGAAAATCCGTGTAAAAAGGGTTAAATTGAATAAAATCATGACGTAAACAAGAAGATTAGAAGAATGCAGATAAAAACTGGAAAACCGAATGAAAAATGTATGAAAAGAAGCTTAGAACGAGATAATGAATTATTCACAGATAAGATCTAATTAAACAAAGTTGACTAGTGGAATAGATGTAGGCAAAAGATGTGGCAACGAAGTTTCCGGGTATTAATTCTGGTAAACATCGCTACTTAACATTGTCCTGATGATAGTTAATATATATATATATATATAATATATATATATATATATATATATATATATATAAACCAAAACGTGACATAACTATTTACTCATTCATAAATAAAGACATTCTCTGAATATTTGTTTTGTCATATTTTACATACTTACAAACACGCAAAAACGCACACACACACACACACACACACACACACACACACACACACACACACACATATATATATATATATATATATATATATATATATATATATATATAGAAGAAGAAGAACAAAAGGGACAAGAGTAATTGTAATTTGTTTATTGTTCTTTCTAGATTCGACCTTTTGTGAGGAGAAAGGGTTTTGTTGAAAGTTTTCAAACGTTTTGATATAATATAAGTTAAATGCTATAAGTAATAACACTTATTGTCTGTTTTAAAGAAATAGAAAAAATCAGAAAAGAAAGAAAAAGAAAGTTAGAAAAAATAAAGGAAAATGAGAAAGAAAGGAAAGAAATAAAATATTCCACTAGAGATTATTATTATTGTATTAGGGATCGAATCACACACAAAGCAGTCTCCTGTCTATAACTCTGCTAATGGGGCATAATATACCGAAATGTACATACAGAGATCGACTTTTTCTCGATTCGTTTACGCCTTTACATTTGAACAGATATCCTCGCCTAATCCATTAATTATCAACTAATTAATTTTCAATTAGGTATGACTTCAATTAAGCACTTAATCTCCCAAATTATCGGCTATCACAATCTCAAACAGACTATAACCCTGTTTGTTTACTTCACACACACACACATATATATATATATATATATATATATATATATGTGTGTGTGTGTGTGTGTGTGTGTGTGTGTGTTTGAAGATGAGATGACATAACGGAGAAGAGAAGATATCGACCGGGTCGAAATTTTGACCATCGATAAAAAGAAATAACCGAATACTTCATAGTTATGAATATATACATTTGTAGAGCTGGTTTAGTTACAGGTAAACTCAGAATATGTGAACCCAGGTTTCACCGCAAGGATCGTCTGGACAATTATGTGTGGAATTGATTAATCAAGCGGATGTAAACAAAGAAAAAACAAAAAACGAAACAAAACATTTAAGTAGGAACGCAGTGTTTGTTTTGATTTTTAACTGTCGTACATTTGTTTCAACATCCGTTTCGATCATTGATTTAGTAGTTTAAAATTCCCGATCTCTGATTTAATAGTTTATCCGAACTAGTATAGGTGACAATAGACACTTTCTCCTCCATACATAAGAAACAGAATTTATTACCTGATTTATAATTGCGCGAACTTTTACTAATTTCTCACTTCATAATAGGATCTATGCCATATGTATTTTTAATATCCAATGTTTGGAAAGGGATGTACTATGCGTATAGTTTACATTTGCGAAACTGGTTTTATGGTTGTAATTTTTTTTTTTGAAAGTACCTTATGTAGAGCCTAGATAGATCTTTTTATTATTACTTTAATTTAATTGCATTAATTTGTACACGAACTTTGTATACAATAAAATCATTCTGGTATTTACCTTCAAGGGGAAGCTTCATTTCCTTATTATTACAATTGCATGGAGGGCTTTTGCTTTTTTGATTTTAGTCAAATTACTAATATATATATATATATATATATATATATATATATATAAAGAAGTTTTTTCACGGAACAGATGGACTCGCTACTTCTAATATACTTCTCTACCCGGGTTATAGTGGGCGGTCAAACACTTAAAAAATCTTTTATTTTTTTAATAATAATTCTTTTTAAATCTCTCTAAAAACAATTTCTTCACACAAGAAATTTTCTCTTGACGATGACCTAACGTCGAAGCTAGTTGAGAAAAATAAACAACATAAAAAACATTTTCCTTTTTGTCTTATCAGTTTTTGATCATATTATATATATATATCTTATTATAATGGAGATTGTGGGTTTGTATGTCTGTAACCGAAACTATATTACTATTCAAGTCACAATTCCCTTTGTTATTTACATCACATTCTCCATGATTTCATTTTTATTTAAACCTCAATTATTAATAAAATTGTTTTACATCATTAATACCGTTGACGATATACACATACTAATAACATGCAATTGTATTTATATATACAACAAAATAGCGGTTTACAGTGTGAATTGGAAAGCTAATTTGCATATTGATATTAAAAAAGTTGATTTTAATAAATCTGTGCTTAGTATTATTGATTTCTAATTGTTTGGTGTTATCTTATTGAATATGAGCAAAAATCTCGGGGATAAATCTTAAAAGAAATCCTTTAACAAGAACAAATAACTGTAATATTATTCTTTACTTCCCATTTTAACTAAATAGTTAAATTAGGAAAATTTACCAATGAAAGACGGGAGTAAGGGAAAATGATGGAAGAGTTAGTTCCAAAGTTGTTCTATTTTTCAATCATACCCCCTCTGTTCCAAATCTTCTAATCTGCATTCTTATTCAGTTTCATTAGCCTTTCAAATTTAACATGATATTTTATTATATTAAAACTTAAATACTTGCAACCGGAGGGTGCATATATTTGCTAGTATATATATATATATATATATATATATTATTAAATTCACACACACACACGTACACACACACACACACACACACACATATATATATATATATATATATATATATATATATATATATATATATATATATATACCAACCCTACCGAAAAAATGTTGAAGACTTCAAATGACTCTTTAAACATACATAATCTTAAATATCAAAATAATTCGATACATCCATGAGAAAAACTTTCGTGTCATTCACAGCAATGATACATTAATACCCGTGGGCAGAAATAACACACTGCCCTGTTGCACACCAGATGCCAAAATGTTAAATGAATAAATATAAAACCTTACACTAAAACAAATAATTTTTTTTCTGTAGAGTCAAATGATTGATCGCTCTGAGACAGATTACAAGTGAAAAAAGGTGAGTCCAAGACGCATTGCCATAAGCAAAGGAGCCTACATTCTATGTTTTTCACCTGAAAAACTAAATAATTTGAAGATAAAACCACGAAGTATAAAAGATAAGATTGCCCACTGGCTACAATGTTGAACACACACCTCACATTAACTTTAACAGGCCTTAACTTTAATAAAAGTGTGAGCCAAAGTTGTGCTGTCTGGCTGAAATTACAAATTAAACTCCAAGGTATTCCACAGCATAAAATACAATTATTTAATATCTATATTTACTAGCAAGGAGATACGCCCTCCGTGTGCATATTCTTGTTTAATATTCAAATTTTAAGTTAATGAATCTCTAACGAAATTAGATAAGAACGTATATAAAAAAGATTACAGTTATTCTAATTATATTCTAATTGGTTTCTATATAAAATCATTCATAGGATTAATTATAATACGTTGGAAAATAAAAATTGTAAGATACATCTTGTGAATGCGTACATGGTGGTCGTCAGTGATGCACTTCATTGTCGATTACAGGTTCTTGTGCCTCATATGTGCTTCGATAGCGACCCCGACTTGAAACCGGCATCTTCAAGTTGCCACCCTGTAAGCTACGTGCTGCTAGTCTTGACATTTTTGCTATGTATGATACTACGAAAACTCGATCTCTTAAATCGAGAAACCACTGTCAGTGTAAGCCAATGAGAAAGCCCATCCACCCAACTACTAATGTAATAATTTGTTCCTCCCGGTTTCAACCCAATTTACCTTCCACGGTTTCCGCTTACGGTGAATTCGTCTATTCTATGAAATTAATTGATTTTCTTAATTCTAACTTACCACCTTATGTGCTATTACTAACCTGATCACTAACCATTACGCAAACAATAATATTAGAGATCAATAACACAAAGTAATCATTTATTAAACCCGGCTTCGTTAATACCAGTATGCAAATTAACCACACCATATAATATGTAAACCTTTATTTCTTAGTGATATATAAGAGAGATTGCAGGATTTTAAACGAACTGTTCTGAGGCAAATCTGGGCTGTTTTGAAGCAAATCTATCTCAGATTTTCATAGAGACATCGTTAATGAAAAAGATTTATTCTACATATTATTAATGTTTTTGACTATAAATTAGATACTCATTGATAAACTTACGCAGTTCCTGGAGGTATTGTGAAGTAAGCCGTGGCGTAGATTTGGTTACAGAGTGCGAATCACCTTTATAATGAGATATTAACCGTACTGTGGCCCATGATAATATCGATGCTCCAATTAATCCTTAATTGGGCTCGAAGGTATTCATCGGTATACATAGCATAGGTAAATATTATTATTTATTATTTAGATTTATACTAGCCGACCAGTGGCCCATGAAGATGTCGATTCTCCTATTATTCTTTAATTGAACTCCTAGGCATAAGTAGCATAGGAAAACATTATCAGTGACCCATGGTGATATCGATGCTCCTATTAATGAAAGAATTCGTAGTTTTTCCCAGTTATATGTATTTATCCAGTGAAGGCACCCGTAGTGTAATGGTTACCGTCGTAGGAAAAATGACTCGGCACGCTGAGTTCAAATCCTGGATGTGGCTGTTCTCATTTCACATTGTCCTCATATCGTTGGGGAAAGGGATGCATCCAACTGGAGTCTCACTATCAGATTTATAGCGTCAAATCTCGGATATGGATGTTTGCGTTTTGCTTCCACGCTAATGCTCCTGGGAAAGTATGAATCCTTCTCCCCCCTAGCTATGGGAGACTGTGCACTTTAGCCTTGGTGAAGCAACCGGTCTAGGAGAAGGAAAATTCTGAATCCAAACCCGTTAAACTGAAACATTGATATTCCGATCGTGAGGTCGTGTCGGTTAAACACACACACACACACACACACACACACACACACACACACACACACACAATATATATATATATATATATATATATATTATATTTACTAAACTCTTTTCACTGAGAAGCATGCGACACAAGGTCAATTTCCTAAGCGAGTTTAACAGGTTTGAATTCAGAGTTTTCCTTCACTGGTTGTGATACCAAGGTTAAGGAATCCAGTCTTCCCTCTATTTACCCATAGCTGGATGGAGAATACTTGGATTCGTACCTTTCCCAACGATATTAGCGCCATGTGAAATGCAAGCAGCCGCATCCATGATTTGAACTCTTCCCGCCTTGTTCATTTTCTACGATGGTATCCATTGCAACACTCACCTCTATCGATTATTTATCGTTTCATTCAAAGTTACAACGAAATGTCATGTAGTTAACTTTGCTGATATATTGTACGCAGGTGTCAGGTTGCTTACATTACCTGGTGTTAGCTGAAGTAGTAACCCTTTTAAGTACTGAATAGACCCATTGCTGCTTAACTTCGATTATCTAGCGGTTAATCAATCATGAATAGGTATTGGAGAGTAAGTTCATTTTGGACGTCATACCTGCTCTTGTTTTCGACCCCACAGGTAATTCAATTTTCCTCTTCATCACTTACACAAGGGATTGGTTATCTTTAACTGATAAAGAATTTCTTCGCGAGCCGGAAGTCTTATTCAATGACTCTCCAAGAATTAAGAAAAATAAATGTTAAAAGACCGATCTCCTGTAATTGTACACAACTCATCCCCGTTACAACTACAATGCATTCCTTGAATTGTCCTTCCTATTCCTGCAGAGTGGAGGGGGGGTTGTATAATAGAAATCTCCCCATTTGATTGAAAGGAAGGAAACAATTATGCACTTAAAACTTACCTTTTCAGAAAACAGTTTGTTCTCCGCGTGAAGAACGAAATGTGACTTGGGCGGATTTATTTTGGCAAGGCAAGGGTATTAGCGCCATGTGAAATTCAAACAGCTTCGTCCAGGAATTGAACTCGCATTGACGAGTACATTTCCAACGACTCTAACCATTAGACCATGCGCCTCCATCAATACTAATGAATATATAGTCTTTAGTTTGGGTTCGACTAATGCCAAGTCTGACAAGAAATACCTGAAGAAGGCCGGTCGGCATATCGACCAAAACCTTATACATATAACAATAAAGATGAGGACAATAGTCCAAATAATACAATCTTCATGGGTTATTTGATGCCAAAGCCATCCTCATAGAAGAATAGTAGTGATAATATTTAACACATATTAGTGTGATCATTATTACTGCAATACTAATGAATATATATATTTACCAACCCCTCCGCACGAGCAGGATGCGACACAAGGTCAATTTTTTAAGCGGAGTTTAACAGGTTTGAATTCAGAGTTTTCCTTCTCCTAGACTGGTTACCTAGCCATAGTTAAAGAGTCCAGTCTGCCCTGCTATTTACCCATAGCTGGAGGGAGAATTGGATTCATACCTTTCCCAAGGGTATTAGCGCCATGTGAAATTCCAACAGCTTCGTCGAGGAATTACATTGACGAGTCCATTTCCTACGACTCTAACCATTAGACCAATACTAATGAAGATATAGTCTTCAGTTTGGGTTCAAAATGCAAATTAAATACAATCCTCTCAACTTCGAGAGACCAAATAAAACTTCATCTTTAATGTAATAAAGACTGAAAAAGAGAAGGAATGGTATATGGATTCTTTGATTCCCTTATTCATTTCCTCTTTGAGTCTTATTGTTCGCAGTAGATTTTAAAGGTCAACAGTAAAGATGCTGATTTATGAAAATCAACTGAATTATTCTAAGGGGTAGATATCGTGGTGTTAGTTGAATTGGTAAACAAAAATACTTATATAAAAATAAAGTGTTGTTAAAAGGTAAATTTAGTGACCGTTACAGCAATGGATACATGAAATCCTTTAAATGATCTTGAATAGCAGAACATTATACAAAGATTTTCTAACAAAGAAACCCAGCGAAAATACAAGGGAGAGTTCAAAATCGAAGTTCAAGCCTGAGCGCGCCATTTTTCCTTTGTTGTCTTTCCAGTGTAAACATGGCCGCTCCACTAGCAGTATGCACCAAAGAAGAACAAAGAGCACCAAAACCATCACCAGCACCACCTATGGGTATATAATAGGGCATACTAGGTTCTTTAGTCTTAGTAAGATAACCAGTCTCAGAAAAGGAAATCTCATGCATACATACATACGTATACATTGAGGCACGTGGTGTAATGGTTAGAGTCGTATAAAATGGACTCGTCGACCCGAGTTCAATTCCTGTGCGGAGCAGCTTGCATTTCACATGGCGCTAATACCCTTGGGAAAGGTATGAATCCAGTTCTCCCTCCAGCTAGGGGTAAATAGCAGGACAGACTCGGCTCATTAACCTTGGCTAGGTAACCAGTCTAGGAGAAGGAAAACTCTGAATTGAAACCTGTTAAACACCGCTTAAATTAACATTGTGTCGCATCCTGCTCGTGCGGAGGGTTGGTAAATATATATATACGTATACATATATATATATTTTACACAAATAATGGCCCCGACGATGGTTTGGTGAACAAAGTGAAACTCAGTAGCGTTGGCTAAATAGATATCATTTTTCGATGCCACTTGTATTTTCATTTTTATACACGAATATATGCACTTGCACCAACATGTATATACATTATTGCGCTAAAGACACACACCCAGTAACAGAAGAGCTTATAGTGTCACGTTCACATTTTGGAGAATCTAAGAACAAATTGAAGTTTCCTATTGATTTGAGAGAAGCTACACACTGTGACAAATCTTTAATAATTAATCGAAGTGATTTCTTTTTGTTATCTTGAAATTGAATTTTCATCAAATCCTTTTTTCTTTGATTCTAACAGATGATCCCCAAAATATACTTACATTTATAGACAGATATGAAATGGCTTTTAGAATTTTCCACGACGCCAATTTTCAAGCCTGCATCGAAAATAAATTTAATGATTGGATAAATATAAATATGATAAAGAAGAAAAACTCCAACATCCACGGTAAAAACACCTCAAATTGAAAAGATCAGATAATTTTATTGATAAGGATATATATATATATATATATGTGTGTGTGTGTGTGTGTGTGTGTGTGTATGTGTGTGTGTGTGTGTGTGTGTGTGTGTGTGAGAGAAAATGGAAGTGAATCCGACAGTATGTAATATTATGAAAAAATTGAAAAAACACAAGTTCATAAACGAGTAATGTTTATTTCGCCTACGCTGCAGTGTTTCAATCTGCAGCATTGGCGAAATAAACATCACTCGTTTTATGAACTTGTGTTTTTTCAATACTTCACTATATTACACACACACACACACACACACACACACACACACACACATATATATATATATATATATATATATACCAACTCAAGTACAAGTAGGATGTGACAACAGTTCAATTTCTTAAGCGGAGATTAACAGGTTTGAATTCAGAGTTTTCCTTTCCTAAGTTGCTTGCCATACCCAGATTAGAGCCCAGTCTGCCCTACTATTTTCCTATAGCTAGAGGGGGAATGCTTGGGTGTATAGCTTTCACAAAGGTATTAGTCGAATGTGAAATGAAAACAGGTCCATTCAGGATTTGATCCGTGTCCATTTTCTACAATTATAACCATTACACACGGACGCATCTATTAATAAGAATATATAACATCACTCATCACAAAGAGGATATTGATCTTCTTTGATACGCTGAAGATTACGGCTATGGAATTGGTAGGTCAAATTCTTCAGAAAGATCAAGAGAATTGTTCAGAGGATGGAAACTATGAGGAGTTTAGTGATGATGCCTTGAAGATGAAAGCTCTCAAAGATGCTGCTGGGTGAGGCATTGCTCTTGGTTTGCTATACTGAGATTAAAGAGCCCAGTCTGCCCTACTATTTATCTATTACTGAAGGGAGAATAGCTGGATGCATACATTCCCCAAGAGTATTAGGGCTATGTGAGAAATGCAAATAGACTCATCCAGTATCTGAAATCGCATCGTCATGTCCATTTCCCTCCGATGAGAACCGTTACACTCCTAGCGCTCCTCATGTCCAATAAGATATACATAAAAAGATTCGACTATTTGGAACTTTCTGCTGGGCTGTGAGCCTCGATCAGACCTACACAAAGGCATAAAATCCAGTATCGTAGAACGTGGCTAAAATTGATGGAGGTAGATTTATGTGTCACGTCCTACCCGTCTAATACTCTGCTCGTTTCAGTGGAAATTATGTAAAATATTGTGGAGGGAATGTATCTAAAATATTCCAGAACGGTAACTCTCAAGGTAAAATATTCTTTTTTTAATTCTCAACATTATTATCTGCTCTTGTATTGAAAGATTTCAAACAATAACAAATTTAGATAAGAATAAATAAATAAAAATAAATACCGAATTTTTAATTTACTTTTCCTATAAGTCAAAAAAAAAAAGAAAAGAAAAAAAAGTTGATCTTCTCTATTAGTACACTTTATTTTCTTTCTTTTTTATATAACTTTTTTTCTTCATAGATTAGAACATACGACCGTAATATATACGGTCGTATGTTCTAGTCTATGAAGAAAAAAAGTTATATAAACTTAAGGATACCCATTTATTGGTCTGCTTTTCATTTTAAAAACTAATCAAAATTAATTAAATCAATTATTTAAAGTCAAATTTTTGTTTAAGTCGAAAAGTAGTAACATAATAAGCATCAGTAAACAAAAAAGCAAAATAATATTACACATGTAATTTATTTTTAATACATTTTAAACGATTTTTGATCAATTTTGATCAATATGGCCATGGTTGTAGGATGTGTCATTTAGTAAACTTTTTTTAAATTACGGGACACAAACTTCGCAAAGGGTGAGGTTGTACCCATGTCGTTGTGACTAACATATTGAACTGAAATATGATAGTAAGCGAGTTGGATCTCCAGTCATGCGATTAAGTTCAATTTTGAACTAATACCCTTGGGAAAAGTATGAAAATCACCATCCTCATCTATGTTAAATAGAGTTGGGTTGTATGTCATGTGCTGCTCAGCCACCAGGATTCCGTACTTAAGCATCACGAATCGTCACCCACGACCAACATGTAGCCCTATTGGTAGGATTTTACCACTCTGCAGAAGCGCAGTCTGTGTATTCTCCTGTCCCAGTCGACAGGGCGGGGAAAAAGGAAGGACTGAATATTCCAAACAACTACAGTAGCAGATTTAATTAAAAATTATTAACATATTTTTATGCGTATTTATAAGATAAGACTTAATTAGAATAATTCTGATATTTTGAACTGTTGTCCTCATCTTTATTGTGTATATATACAACGTTTAGGCCACTGACAAAATTGGGATTAAATGTAGAAAAATCAACTTGAATTTTTCTATATCTAATCACGGTTTTATCTATAATTTTGAGCGAGAGATAACGATTAAACCCCGAAACTGCGTTTGAATTCATGGGTCTTCGTCTGAAGATTACTTATTTTAAGGTAAATAAAATAATAGATATAAAAAAAAAACCCACCTAAAACAGAGCCCGAGGTTACAGTGACCTGAGCATTGTGTTTATACACAATACTTATTTTAAAGTAACTAAAATAATAAATATAAAAAAAACACCTAAAACAGATCCCGAGGTTACAGTGGTCTGGGCATTGTGTTTATACACAATACAGATGAGAACAACAGTCCGATATATCATAATTATTCATATAAATTATTTGTCTAGAATTTCAGTTTTTTGTTATTAGATTCTTTTCACATATAAGTAATTCCAATCGATATATCATAAAATACAAAAACAACTAAGTAATTGAGCAATGTACAAGGGTAATCCCAAAGCCAAGGTTTCCAAAATATTTAGAAATCACAGAAACGTTTATTGTTTATTGTCAATGATGTTTACATCACTTTAAAGTTGTATCTATTTTTCTATTTAATCCCCATTCTGGTCAATGAATTTTTGTTGGCACTGTGGCTATTTTGTGTATGCCCTATGTCATAGCTCGCTGCTATGTTGTTAAGGAAGCGTTGAACTTCATTCTTGTTGCAAACTTCCTACACATTTTACGGACGTTTTTGATATCCATGCACGACACGCTGTACACTTTTGTTAACTGGCGATGAATGAAGAAAGAACAGAAAGAAAAAGAAGGAATAAAGAAAGAAAGAAAAAGAATGAAAGAATAAATACAACAATAAGGAAAGAATGAATAAAGAAAGACAAAAAAGAACAAAGAAAGGAAAGAATAAAAAAGGAAAAGAACGAAAGAATAGAGAAAGAAATAGAAGGAAAAATAAAGAAAGACAAAGAATAAAAGAATGAAGAGAGAAAACAAGGAAAAAATAAATAAAAACAAAATAGAATGAAGAAAGAAAAGAATAAAGAAATAAAAATAACGGAAGAAGAAATAAGGAAAACAAGAACAGATTAAAGAAAGGAAAAAAAGGAAAGAATAAAGAAGAAAGAAAGACAAAAAAAAGAAATAAAAGAACAAAGAAATAAAAATAAGTAAAGAATGAATAAAGAAAAAGAAAGAACGAATAAAAAAGAAGGAAATAATAAATGAAGAAAGAAAGACAAAAAAGAATAAAGAAAGAGAATAATAAAGAAAGAAAACGAAGGATAGAATAAAGAAAGAAAGAGAAAAAAGAATGAAGAAAAAATAAGAAGAAAGAAAGAAATAGCAGGGAATAATATGAAAGAATAAGTTATTTATATATAAACTTTGAGACTCAGTTCCAAGTTAGAATAGTAGCAGACCGGAAATGTCAAAGTAGTGTACAGTTTAAGAACTAAAAGTGGACAAGAGAGAGAGAGAGAGAGAGAGAGAGAGAGAGAGAGAGAGAGAGAGAGAGAGAGAGAGAGAGAGAGAGAGAGAGAGTTAAATAAGGAAATCCGAAAAGGCAATATGAAACATTACAACTGTATCTCAAGTGACCCGAATTCCATCTATCTAAAAGAATCCTGAAATAAATTCTAAAACAAAATGATCAAAATGAAGTTCCCCTATTTAAAGAACATTGATGTTATTATTGATTCATTTTCTCAACAAGAAATTCACCATCACAATAAAAGGAATCCCCAGTGCAAGACGGCAATTTTGGTGCTGTCTTTACCTGCACTCTGATGTTTTGTCCCCACGAAACACATTTAGTTCTTATTGTTGTTTTATATCTATAACCGAAATAAGGTGTCAGCAAATCTATGAGGAATAAAAGAACATATATATCCACACACACCACACACACACACGCACACAGCATATATATATATATGTATTGTATTTCCATACTCAACCAGTGTGAACCCCCCCCCCCCAAAAAAAAAAATAAAAGAGTTTTCAACAACAACAAAAATACAACCTGATATCTGGGGAAAAATTTTTAAAAGAAAAGACCAGTACACAAGTATTTCTGAAAATAATCATCAGTATCGTAATGTAGATGCCAAAAAAAAAAAAAAAAAGAAAAAAAGAAAAAGAAAAAAAAAAGGGATCAATACGTTTAGGCTAGGTTTCACCCGAATGGTTCTTCAAGATAATTCTGACTGCCTTCAGTCAGAATTATCTCGAAGAACCATTCGGGTATAATCTAAGTAGATAGTGCTTGACTCATTTAGGTCCTTATATATATATATATATATATATATATATATATATATATATATATATATAATCTACTGAGTCAGACGAACCTACTATTAGTTTCGCATAAATCTCTTCAGGGCTAAAATCTGACTGAAGAAGAAAAGGAGCAAGACCAATAAATACTACTAACCACATTAATCATTTAAATTATCAAATCATACTGACCAATAAAAACACAGAACGCTATAAGTTTATTGTTTAATTAAAAAATATTTAATTTCTATATTAACTGATTTTTTTTTTTTTTTTTTTTAATTATATATTATTTAGAATCAAGCAGATTTGAAACAATAAATAAGTGTAAACAGTCGTCATTCTCATCCCCTCAACCAAATGGAACCCAGCACGCCGACGATTGTCCATTTCGGGATGTCGAGGTTTAAAGAATAAACCCCGTCTCCCTAGATTTAGTCGTATCGATGGATCGTTTAACTACGGGCAAAGAGATGGACAATCGTTTGGCGTGCTGGTTCCATTTGGTTGAGGGGATGAGAATGACGACGGGGTGCTTACACTTATTTATTGTTTCAAATCTGCTTGATTCTAAATAATATATAATTAAAAAAAAAAAAAAAATCAGTTAATATAGAAATTAATATTTTTTAATTAACAATAAACTTATAGCGTTCTGTGTTTTTATTGGTCAGTATGATTTGATAATTTAAATGATTAATGTGGTTAGTAGTATTTATTGGTCTTGCTCCTTTTCTTCTTCCAGTCAGATTTTACCCTGAAGAGCTATATGCGAAACTAACACACACACACACCACACACACACACATATATATATATATAATATATATATTATATATATAGAGAGAGAGAGAGAGATAGATAGATACTATGCGTGCAAAATTAAACAGACAAAAAGTAAACATGCTCAATATCCTTTATATCTAAGTTAAGGAAGTGCGGTCATGGAGTCAACGGCACTACTGACAGTTTCTCACCTATGCGATTTTAAGACACACACACACACACACACACACACACACACATATATATATATATATTATATATATATATATATATATATATATACTAGCAGAAATATCCGTCCACAATTGGACTAAAAGCATTTTAGGACTACAAAGTGAGAGACAAAAAAGAAAAATTGGAGTAAAAAGCTGGACATGAAGAAAACTATTTAGAAAATTCTTTATAATTTTTTAAAAAATCGCTAAGAATTCGCGTATTACAATTTTTGTTTATTTTAAGAATTGTTTTTGTATTTTTTATTTTTTTTCCTTACATTTAAAAGATTACCTTACAAAATATAACCCTAAATTTGTGAATGTTTTGAAGCAGAATTGTATTTTGCTAAAAAAATTTTTTCCATATGACTACAATTTAAATTCAGATTTTAATTGTTTGTTGTGTAAAAGTGATAAAAATGTTTTCGTTTAATTTATTTTCTTTTTTAACCATAAAAAGAAACTCAAAACTCAATTCCTTTGGGGCTCGATGTCGCATTATTAAATTTCCTCGTATAATAAAATACAAAAATGTCTACAGATAAAATTTAGTTGTGAAGTTGAACAAAAATATTTTCGTATTATTTGTATTATTCGGATTATTGTCCTCATCTATATTGTTATCTGTACAACGTTTCGGTCGATGTGTCCTCCGGCCTTCTTCCCGAGTTCAAAGAGAAGGTTCCCGAGTCCGATAAGAAATACCTGAAGAAGGCCGGAGGGCACATCAGCTAAAACGTTGTACAAATAACGATATAGATGAGGACAATATATATATATATATATAATATATATATATATATATATATATATATATATAGTGTGGCAGCGAACACAATGGAATTTAAATACCAGTAATTCATCCTTACAACTCTTATTTTTCACATTTATCTATTGTTTTTACACACACACACACACACACACACACACACACACACACATACATACAACCCCACCCTATATACATATTAATATTGATAATATATTTGGCTATATCTATAAGTAAAGAGTGTTCAATGCCGTTGATAGAACATGCATAATTAAGTTAGCCTAGAGTGGATCTGTATTCAACACCCATTGAAATATTGTGTATGAATTATTAGTATTAAATAGGAATACTTGAAACCAGATAACTGTGTACAAACAAATGATTTTTATCGCATAGAAATAGTTACTTGAAACTAAACAATTGTGTATAAATTAGTAGTACTAGCAAAAATATGCACCTTCCGGTTGCAAGTATCTAAGTTTTAATGTAATGAAATATATTAAATTAGAAAGGCTAATGAAACTAAATAAGAATGCAAGATTTCAAACAGAGGGGGTATAATCGAAAAATAAAACAACTGAAACTTACTCTTCCATCACTTCCGTTTTTTATTGCGAAAATTTCCTAATTTAACTATTTAGTTAAAATAAGAAGTAAAGAATAAAATTACAGTTATTTCTTCTTGTTAATCGATTTATTTTAGGATTTATCCCAGAGAGTTTTGCTCACATGCATATTAAAACAGTCCAAAAAATCCAAATAGTACAAATTTTACTATCACATCTAAAAATGCTGGATTTTATTACCTTTCATATCTTCCTAATCTGATTTCATTATCTGGTGAGGGTCTTACCTCTCTGGTGAGGTGCAGTCGGTGTATTCTAAAGACCGAACCGACAAGGCTAAATAAGAAAAATACGAGTAAAATGTGTGTTTGTAAAATCTGCTGAAAAACTATTGATTGGTGAAAATGTAAACGGACACAGGCAAACACCATGCATGCGTAAGGATCTATGTTGTACTTAACTCAATCATTTGCACAAACTTTTCACTTTTTTGGTATTCAAAACTCCCACCCCACCCCACTCTCCTAAAGTTTACAGGTAAGTAAAGTTTTGCAACGGATATGATTTATAGAAAAAAAAGAAAAAAATTGCATGTTTTATTAGCCTGTCTATCAAAGAAAAAGAAAGAAAGAAAAATAGAAAACGATTTTTCTCTTCCTTTATCTAATTTTTAAAAATGATATACCAAATCATTTAAAAGAAGAAATATCTATTATTATCGTTTGTTCTCAAAACCTTTTTATCAATTGATTACGTCTCATTTCCCAATTATAATCGATAAACAAAAGCATTCAAGTGAAATTTTGCTATCAAACAAAATGGCCGACTTTTTATAAACAATAGAATTTTCAAAACACATAACATCTGATATTTGAAGCTGTGAATGTTTATTTATCGCTATTTATACAAACAACACTATCGACTTTCAAAACAATTTTGAAAAAAGTGTGTCTGTGGAAAATACACTTCACTCCAAATGATATATCTTATAACTTTTTGTTTACTTTTATAAGTATTGATGAGATGAGACTTAATATAAATAATCTTGATATTTTGGACTGTTGTCCTCATTATTATTGTGTATAAACACAACGTACAAGTAACTGTGACCTTGGGCTCTGCTTTAAGTGTTTTTTTTAATATATTATTTTAATTACCTTAAAATAAGTCATCCTTAGACGATTACCCATGAATTCAAACACAGTTTTGGAGCTTAATCGTTACTGCTCACCCAAGAGCACTCCAAGCAGCATAAATGCCGCAAAATTGTGATTAGATATAGAAAAATTAAAATAATAAATAAAAAAAATATCTAAAACAGAGCCTGTGGTTACAGTAGCCTAAAATTTGTGTTTATACAGAACGAAGATGAGGACAATAGTCAGAAATATCATGATAATTAAGTTTTTGTTTGTTTGGTGACGTTTTATGGCATGTCAACCCTTGTTGGGTTATTTCATGCTGAATACGTTTTTGTTTTATTCATTCTTGTTGGGTATTCCATTTTTTAAAAAAACTCATTTTCTTAAAGATATTTCTAAAGTCATGTTTTTATCTATTTCACCCATAGATAGAATCCTAACATGTACTACCACTTCAAGTCAGAGTGGACCTGGGAGTAATGGCGATGAAGATGTATACCATACTCGACAGAGCTCCATAAGTGGACCCTCGCCACCAGTTTAGAGCTTAACGTCATACGTAGGACACTCAAACCCTCTGCCACCGCCTTCTAGCACATATATGATAAAAAGGGTTGGGGGTTGCCATAAGGGCAATAAAGATGGGATAATTATATAGGGTTTGACGTGACCAGCAGATATATCGGAGATAGATAGATAGATGTGATTTCTCTCCAAGTAAGGGCCTAAATGGAGTGTTGCATGTCATGCGCAGTTCAGCATCCATTAGCATCACAGATCACCACCCATAGTCAACAGATAGTCCCACTGTCGGTCTTACCTCTGCAGACGTGTAATCAGCATATTTTACAGTGGCAGTAAACAAAGTAACATCTTTTCTAAGTGGTGATGGAAATATAGACATCACTTCAAGTTGATATCGATCTGGCTCTCAGTTTATAAAGACATTTAACTCTTTACATATCTATCTGTCTGTCTGTCTGTCTGTCGCTTCCAGTCTTGTCTCATCTACGTCAGTCTAGTCTAGTTTATCCGTGTCTATTCATCAATCTATCAATATTTTTATCTATCGATCTATTCCAGTCTCGTCTAATCTAGTTTCGACTCATCTAGTCTAGTCTAGTCTAGTCTAGTCTATCTATATTATATATATATATATAATATATATATATATATATATATATATATATTCTAACCACGTCTAATTTTATCTAGTCTATCTATCTCTGTAATTACCATATATCGATCTATTCCAGTCTCGTCTAATCTAGTTTCGACTCATCTAGTCTAGTCTATCCGTATATACACACATATATATATGAGAAAGAGAGAGAGAGAGAGAGAGAGAGAGAGAGAGAGAGAGAGAGAGAAAAGAAAGGAAAGGTGAAAGCGAAACAAAAGCTAAGTATGTAAAAAAAATTTTCTATTAACGGTTTTTATTATTTGTTCATTTTTGTTTTTGAAATTCTGACATGCCACACGGTCGCAACACATTGCAACATCTTACCGGATGTCAGCCTTGTTCTCAACAAACTTTTAAGAAGAAAAAAGAAAGAGGAAATAAGAAATTACAGTTATTCGCCCATTCATAAAGGAGGAGAAGAAGAAGAGAGGAAAAAAAAGAGGAAAAGGAAATAAGAAGAGAAATTATAACCACACAAATAAAAAAACATAAGCACGTCATTTCTGAAAATACACTCTGATGATAAAGCTTTCCTTTGAAATCGATTAGACATATAAAACATCGTTTTGTCTTTATTTTTTACGCATTGTATTGCCTTCGAATTTTATCATTTTATATATAATATATATATATATATATATATATATATATATAATATATATATATATATATATATATATATATATATTCTAATCGCGTCTAGTTTAATCTACCCTATCTATCTCCTTAATTACCATCATTTTATTACGTCTAGCGGAACATTATACAATCAAAACGGAAATAGATATTATTTGTTCTTGTTATTTGTTCTTCTTTGTTGTTTTCCCGTTTTTTTTGTCTCAAAGTCTATATCATTGAAATGCTAGAAGCAAAACCA
>CM042153.1:97886344-97993844 GCA_023376005.1 Doryteuthis pealeii | reverse complement strand
AATCTTTGTTGTAATTTTTGCAAAAAAAAAGCAAGAACCGGTGATATTTAATATATATATATATATATATATATATATATATATATATATATATATATATATATATTACTTTGTTGTCAATTATTGTATTTTCTTAGTTAAAACCGGACCTATATACACACCAACTGCCCTTTATATATGCATAGATTTTTATATCTATTTTTGTATTATATTTTTTCTATATGATACTTTATATTTCCTTTTATATTAAATATGACATCCACGAGGTTAGAACTCGCTTTTCAGCAGTAATGGATCTGCGGAACTAGCTTGCTAGCGATTATATCACGAATCGACTAAAATGAAGGAATTTATCTTCCTAAATATTTGACACTGAAATTTTCTGGAAAATGTCGCTGCTAACAAAAACCATCACAAGGGTACTACACTTTGTCACGACTACTATATAAAAGCGCAAAAAATATCTGAGGAGCACTATTTATGGTACATAATTATCAGTATTCTAATAATAAATCGGGTTCGGGGTTTGCCGAGTAACCAGAAATGGCCTCTCCAACCGCCCGTCTAGCCTAAGTAATGGGCCAAAGCGTTGAATATCATAGACTGATAAGCTTAAACAGGACGGATCACCACCTAGTTGGCCGAATTTGAGGGGACTTTACCCCTCTGCAGAGGTGCAGTCGGGTATTCTACTGCCCTCGTCTTCATTGCGTTATATAATGAATAGAGTAATCTATTAATTTTGTAATTTAGTGTAGAATTTTAAAAACTTGAAACTACTGATAATTTGTTAGGTAGTTATGAGAATAACAACAATTTGATTGATGGGTCTTAATCTCTGGTTGACCTATAAGCGTTGCCTTTTGATTAGTAGAATGATACATGATAGCGAAATATCTGGAAAAAGCTTAGAAGTAGCCAGAGTGAAGAAGGCGATTGGCTGAGACAGATGAGATGGTGGTCAGTGAAGAAAGTCATGTTGATCCTCTTCTGGGACAAGAAAGGGACCCATTGCTATTGGTTTCTTTGAAAAAAGTACAACTGTAAAAAGTGTTTCCCTATTGCCAACACACAGTGTAATTCGTTTCAAAGAAAATATTAAAATGTACTTACAGTTAGCTGGAAATGGTAGGGAAAGTAAAGAAGAACACTGGGACGCATAGATACAATTTTTCTGCATTCTTTTAGATTTTTATGCATCAGTGATGCAGGATGTGTACCTATCAGCATCTCTGCGAATAGCCTTTGTCGTTCAAACCTGATATTCAGCGTAAGCTGATTCTTGAAGAATAGGAGCAGTGTCTGAAGCGAGAAAAATTCAATCTCGTGGAAACCCCTTCTGTCGTGTAGTACAAATCTTATATTGCCAAGAAAGCAGAACTTTGTTCTATCAAGCACCGGGACTACAATGCTACAATTAGAACTGGGCACAAATCTTCCCATGCACCATACGAACCATGAAGTATTCAACAAGCTATGCAAAATTCATCTTAGTTATTGAACATGAAAGTATGTATCACTGTTCATTTCTTGAAAAATGTGCAACTGTAAACAGTGATTCCTATTGTCAACTCATGCGACGGAATTCACTTTATTTATTAAATGACCCTTTTCTGGGTACATGAAAGGACGCATCCCTATTGATATCCTTGAAAAGTTATAACTGTAAACGTTGTTTCCTTTTTGCAACTCTTTAGACAAAATTCACCTTAGTTATTGTATGACCCAATTCTGGAACATGAAAGGACGCATCACTATTGAATTCCTTGTAAAAAGGTGCACGGTGTTTCCTCTTAAGACAAAAGTTACTTGATTTATTCAATGACCCACTTATTTTGCACTGAAATGGCTTAAATAATGCTGAGTTGAATAATGACATTTAATTGAATTATTTGATTAACAAATTTTTTGTTCAAACTTTAAAATGCCTAATGGCGAATGGGGCTTAAAAATCTTGTTAAATTCGTAATTGCTATCAGCTTGTCGAATTCTCATTTAGGTTTTAAACTTAAAGATTTTCGTATTCTCAAAAGATTAAAGAGAATGATTTCTTGTTGCTAATACAATTGCCAAATCTTAATACAAGGCTGAGTCAAAAGCTTTGCAATATTTTAGTTGGTTGGTTGGATTTTACGGCATGTTAACCCTTTTTGACTTATTTTATGCCAGAGACGTTTTGTTTTTGTGACTCTTAATGGGTATTCAAATTTTTTAAAACTCATTTTTAAACACATTTTTGAAAACCCATTTTAAATCTCATTTGTCTATTCAACACATCCCAATATGTACTACCAATCTGTTTGTTTCATTTTATTAATTCTTGATGGGATTCAACATTTTTTTAAAACTCATTTTTAAACAAATTTTAAAACTCAATTTTTCTATTTAATCCATAGATGACATCCTCATAGGTACAACCAATCCGGGTCAGAGTGGACCTGGGAATACAGGCGATGAAGACGTACCCCACACTCCCCAGAGCTCCAAAATTGAAACTTCACCATTAGATGGCAGTTTAACGTCATACCTAGGAGACCCCCAATCATCGCCTTCTAGCAAATATCACAGGATAAAAAAAAACGTTTGCGATTTGCCATATGGGCAGTAGGCTTGAGACATATTGGTGCCAGGCTTTACGTAGCCCTCTAATTGATCAGAGGGAGCCTCTCCAACCGACCGTCTAGCCTAAGTGAGGGCAAAAGTGGAGTATTGCAAGTCATGGACTACTCGGCTACAACGATTTGATGTCTGTGTAGTGTGTGAATAGCGTAGAAACACGACAAATTAGTGTGAATTATCGTGTAGAATCAAGATATAATACTCCTCTTCACAAGAAGGTTCCAAACAAGAATCCAGTTAGCGGACAGGCTGTGACCAATTACAGACCCTGTAACAACTACCATAACATAGTCATGTGATGGGTATACATGTATCAAAGTAAGTAAAAGTAAAGTCGTTGTGATGGCCTAAAATTGGTATTAGCCAGACACTGAGGGAGCCTATCCCTTTTTCACTAGCCCTAGACCAAGGAGATTTCTTTGGCATCTGAGGTGAGGCGTCACACCTACCATC
This sequence comes from Doryteuthis pealeii, assembly GCA_023376005.1. NCBI lineage: Eukaryota > Metazoa > Mollusca > Cephalopoda > Myopsida > Loliginidae > Doryteuthis > Doryteuthis pealeii. The sequence goes on along the minus strand of CM042153.1, from coordinate 97,990,772 downwards.
AGCTCCTCATTTTACCGCACAGATCCCTGTGGTACTCATATACTCGATACGCGGGTGTCGGTATCTAACCTGGAACCTTGTGGTTCCTAGTCAGACGCTCTACCGACTGAGCTAAAGCGGTTCAGAAGCCAATCAGAATCCAGAGAATGTGCTTGCCATAACTGCATAATAAAACACCCCAGCCAGCCATATTAAGCACTCTCTCACTCTCAGAGCAGACTCAACTTGCAAAACAGCTGAGTACTGATATGTGTTTGTTTGTTCGTTTGTTTTGTTTTACGGCATATCAACCGCGGTGGGTCATTTTTCTATTTAACCCATAGATGGGACCCTAGCAGGTACTACCACTCCGGGTCTGAGTGGACCAGTGAGCAATGGTGATCCAGGGGTGCTCCACATTCCCCAGACCTCCAGAACTCGAACCTCCCCATTACATACAGTTTAACGCATTCTCAGGACATTAAGATCCTCAGCCACCGCCTTCTGGCACATATTGATAAAAAGGGTTGGGGGTTTGATAAAAGGACAGTAAGGTTGAGATAATGCAGGTACTAGGGCTTAACATGACCAGCCGATTGATCGAAGGGGCTTCTCCGACCGCCTTTCTAGCCTAAGTAAAGGGACTAAATGAAGTGTTGCATGTCATGGACTGCTCATCCACCAGGATTCCGTCCTTAAGCATCATGGGTCGCCACTCACGACCAGCAGATGGCCCCATTGGGCGGGAGTGTTTTACCCCTCTGCAGAGGTGCAGTCGGTGTATTCTAAAGACCCAACCGACTGAACTGTACTGATATGTGTCTAACTAAATCCTACAGAGGCAAAATCCGTTTTCCATGGAATGTGAACGGACAATGCTATGATCTTCAGGCGAGAGAAACGAATCAGAAATATTGACAAACGATTTCTTTGAACATTAAGATTTATTATTCACTTTCTTGTTTATCGCCGAGGAAAAGGGTTGACAATGTGATTTATTTGTGGCGGCACTATGAAGTCTTTTCTGCTTGAAGAGGTTTTGTGTGTAGAAAGGAAACGTTCGTTCTATATCTTTGGTGTTCTTTTGTCTAATGTAAGGGCATTAGGTTCGTCATTACATTAAACGTATTCATGTCTCTGATGTCGAAGAACAGGTCAAGAAAGTTCATCGTATATATATCTATATCTATATCTATCTATCTATCTATATATATATATATATATATATATATATATATGGATACGAACCCGTTAAACTCCGTTTAAGAAATTGAACTTGTGTCGCATCTTGATCGTGTATAGGGTTTTGTATATATATATATAATTGAAATAATCACGACAACCAAACTCGGTGAATACCGCCTGCGACGTGCAGAACACTGTACAGCTATTTCGACTTAATTTGGTCTCATCACCTAATTAGGTGGAAACAGCTGTACAGTGTTCCGCACCACCGAGTTTGCTTGTCATGATTATTTCAATTATGTATGAAATATTTTCTCTGTGTATCTTCATATATATAATATATATATATATATATATATATATATATATATATATGAAGATACACAGAGAATATATATATATATATATATATATATATATATATATATATATGAAGTAGTCAAACAGTGTGCTTGAAAATGGCGAAGGCCGACAATGTGTGTGAGATTATGTGCTTAATTAAAGTTATACCTAATTTGTTAATTAATTAATTATAATTAAATGAATTAGGCGTGCATATCGGTTTAAATGTAAAGCGTAAACAAATCGAGAAAAAGTCATCTCTGTATGTACATTTCAGCCTATTAGGCCTCATCAGCAGAGCTATAGACAGGGCAGTGCTTTGTGCGTGATTCGAACCCTACCTGTCAGGCTGACAGGCGGATTTGTTTACGCTTTACATTTAAACCGGTATGCACGCCTAATTCATTTAGTTATAATTAATTAATTAATTAACAAAATTAGGTATGACTTTAATTAAGCACATAATCTCCCATATATATATATATATATATATATATATATATATATATATATATATATACCAACCCATCCACACGAACAGGTCAATTTCTTAACAGGAGTGGCAATCAAGAAACTTGGACCTCAAATATTCTGAACACTGAAAATCAATTATTGATTGATTTTAACGGTATGTCAATCCGTCTGGGACTATTTTATACCTAAATGTTAGGGAATTGCGTTCATTGTACATTTACATTATCATCTTTATGTTCTTGTTCCCCAACAGCTTTACGCCCTCATTTCTATATCTAATACAAATAACTGGCACACAGTTGCATGATTTCGTGTATTCTTATGTAAGAAAGTTGACGGAGTGACCTATTGTCGGTATCAGCGAGGGGGTCTATCCCCTTTTTGCTTGTGCTAGACCAGGGCGATTTTTTAACTTTACCGCACAGATAGTATTGCCCGATCTGTGGTACTCATAGGCTGAGTTGGTAGGGCGCGGTATCGAACTCAGAACCCTGAGATTCCGAGGGGGGGTATCGTTTCTAGTAATTATTTCTATTCAATAATAGTCATTCGTTTGTACACGGCAAGTTATATGGTTTCACGTACCTTACAATAATCTTCTGTAATCAGTTATAGGTTATTTTAGGTCATTTAATGCCGAATAAAGTCATTTTGATATTCGCTGAACATGTTTCGAACTCATTTAAATACAAGTTCACTTCCAGTGTATGTATTTTCCCAACCCCTTCGCTCGAGCAGGATGTGACACAGGGTCAATTTCCAAGTGTAGTTTAACGGGTTTTAATTCAGAGTCTTCCTTCTCCTTGACTGGTTGCCATTGGATTCATACCTTTCCCATGGGTATTAGTGCTATGTGATTTGAACTCGTCTCACCGTGTCCCATTTTCAGCCTCTCCTGTGAAAATGTATTGTAAGTTGAATTAAATTAACCAAAAGGAAGAGGGTACTGATTAAAACACTATACTTTTTAAATAGGTTTTATCAAGTGAAAGCAACGAGAAATCAATACTCACTTCATTAATATTGATAACTCGTGGGAAAGAATTTATCAAGATGATTAGATGAGGGAAAACGAAATATCATAAATGCTGAATTAGCAACTTTCAGATTAGATTCTCAAAGTAGGAGACATCAAATGATGAACAGTTAAGATAATCTTAAGCTTCAAAAAATTAAATATTACTGAGTTATTTCATTTTGTTTGTTTTTTTGTTTTTTTTCTTAAACAACAAATCATAATAATAAATCGCAGGTTTTCACCTTTATATCGCACTTTCCTCCCACTTCATATTAGTAGGACTTCGAATAAGTTGAGTGTATACTTTGAAAAAAAGAGCCCCCTTAAAAAATATTGTTTTTTAAAATTATTTTTACAGTATATCAACTCTTTTCGTGATATCTAATACCGAATCAAGTCATATTTCTTAAACAAAGGACTCAGGTTGCTTATAACACCTGTGATTTTTGTTTTTTTAACAAGAAATTATGATAATAAATAACAGGTTAATATAAATACCCGATCCCCCCCTCTTTATATCACACTGTTAACAGGACATAGAATACACTGAGTGTATCACCTAAAGAAGGGTGAGATTCCCACCCCTACCAAAAAGATTTCCTTGATCTGACAGTAAACTGTAAGTGAAGACCCTCCAGTTCTTTTAATCTGAAAATCTACTGAAAGTTGAATTGAAAGTTAATTAAAACGCGATGGGGATTCTGGGTATGACGTTAAATTGTTTGAAACAGATTTTAACAATTACTAGAAAGCAATATTCCCTTCGTTAATATTAATGTGACTTGTGAAATAATTTACCAAGATAATTGATGAAAACGAAATAACATAAAGGCTGAATCAGCAGATTTCAGATAATTATCTATTGTCAGAAATTGGAATATCACTTTAATGATATATGGTCGATGTTTAAACTCTGGAAAATTGGTGCAGAATTCGTCCCCAAAACTGAATTTCCTGTGACTGTGGTAGTGCAGTCCCCTGTCATATCTTGTTTAAAAAAAAAGTTAAAAGAAAAAATGTCTATGAATAGTTAAAAAAAGAAGAAATAAAAATATACGATTTGTTTAATTTTTTAAAAAGATTTAATCAAATTTTTAAAACATAACAAGAATTGCCTTCTATGAAGTATTAATCAATGAACGACCGGGAAGGGAATATTTGATAGAAGAGAGACGAGATTTATTTTTTTTGCAGTTACAGTAATTAAGAGACGACAAATTATTTTTTGAAGAAGAAAGACAATTTTCGGTAGACTGTGAATTCAGGGGCGTAATTTTTTCATCTTTTATGTTAGTGGAATATGAAATGAAGTTCCATGTATATGTTACAATTCATGTGGTGTCAAAAACTGTTGACAGAACCTGTAGTCAATTTGAAATAGGAGCTAAAAGCGTAGGCGGGTAGTTTTCCGTTGGATGACCCCAACTGACTCTTAGAGGCGCGAATCTCGCGCGTCACGCGATTAGTTAATTTAGAGATTTAGTTTTCAACCGGACTTTGAGACAGAGAGACCGTGCTTCTCTCTGCTGAGGTTGAATCTCACCCACGCGGCGAATAAGAATGGGCTAAATAAAATCTTGATCAAGAAATTAAAAAAGTAGCCCGAAAGAAGGCCTTAGATAAGGAAAAAAAGAAGCAGTTAGAGGACTAGACAGCAAGAAGTCGATCAGAGAAAGCGAAACAGTCAGACAAGATAGCAAGAAGAATTGAAGTAACAAGTAAGTCTCTCTCTCTCTCTCTCTCTCTCTCTCTCTCTCTATATATATATATATATATATATATATATATATATATATATCACCCGAGTTTCCTCTCTCGATTGTATACCCAATGTTGGGTATACAACATATATATATATATATATATATATATATATATATATATATATATATATGATTTCTCAACTGGGTTTAATACTTTTAATAAAAATGAAACTCTAAAGAAAACATAACTTAATACATTAATTCATTAAAAAGTTATTTTAAAAATTCAGCATTAATTGATATTGTATATATTTATAGTTGTTGTGTAGTGATTCAGTTATATACATTTTTGACCTCGGAACTGCAAAAATGGACAGTTTTAAGTTTTATTTTATTGTTACTCTGAAAGAGAAATATCTTTAAATACTTGGCAAATTTTCCAACGAATTGTAATTTTCTGTTTATAGGATTTGATAAATTTATAACTTTAATTCACCTGAGAATAACAACGGTGAGTTCATCCTTGAAAGCTGACAGAAGATAATTGCGGAGATATACGACCCAAGAACACCCCAGTCAACCCAAGACGGCACAAATGAAGAGCCTAATCCAGCAGAAACAATATGTACCCGAGATAAAAAAAAAAAAAAAAGATAATAATAGTCATAATAAGAATACGACTATCCAACAGATGTACATGCCAAATGGAACAAAGTTCTGACAGACATGAAGATAGGTATCTACTATACCATATCACTATTGTTGGGGCTTCCTCATGTCTCATACTTATGGCCCTATACTTGTGTCACATCCTACATGAGGCGAACGTGTTGGGTAAATACTTAGGGAAGGTGTATATGTGTGTTTGTGAGTTTGTGTGTGTGTCTGTGTGTGTTTGTGTGTGTGTGTGTGTGTGTGTGTGAGAGAGAGAGAGAGAGAGAGAGAGAGAAAGAATTTGTGTGAGTGAGAGAGCCAAGGGAATCCGTGCTGTCGGTATGCTTTGATGATGATGTTTTGTGAGAAGTAGCATATATATATATATATATATATATATATTATATATATACCCCACCGCATGAGAAGGATGTGACACAAGGTCAATATTTAAGAGGGAATTTAACAGGTTTGAATTCATTCTCCTAGACTGGTTACCTAGCCAAGGCTAAATAGCCCAATCTGCCCTACTATTTGCACATAGCTGGAAAAAGGTAGTTGGATGCATACCTTTCCAAAGGGTATTAGCGATAAGTGAAATGCAAACAGTCTCGTTCAGGATTTAAACTAGGATCGACGAATCCATTTCCTACGATTCTGACCATTACACAATGAGAAGTAGGCAATAATTGTTGGTAATAAGTTCGATTTTCAGTGAAGGCTTTAAGAATTCGCTTTTAAATCTTTTACTTTAGATGATAGACAAGTAAAACAATAGGAGGTGGAGTGGCCCAATGTCGAAGGAGTCTATCCCCTTTTCACTAGTGCTAGACTAGGGAGATTGCTTTTTCATCCCAGGTAGAGCGCCACACGTACAATCAGCTTTCAACTTTACTGCACAGATCAAAGCAGTGATACTCATGCACTGAGTTAGCGAGAGCCGGTGTCGAACTTGGTACCTTCTTGGTTCTAGGCGGATGCTCTACCGACCGATACATATATTATTTATATACAACTTTTGTAACCAAAATAAATCTGTAAAAATATGCATTACTGGTGTACTACGCATTTACTTTTTTTATTATTCAATTTTTGTTAAATAACAGGTTGGCGGAGTTTATCATTTTGCAGGTGGTGTAGAATAATTAAGATTTATGCATTATTAGTGCGCTGAGATTGCGTGGGCCGATATCGAACCTGGAACCTTGTGGTTCATACGCGCATACTGTACCGGCTGAAGTAAACCGGTCCTAACAATCGATTATTTATATAAATAATGATAGATATTGATAATGTAGATATTGATAAAAATTGTGCTGAAGACTGGATACTGCTTTGAGGACATGCTAAGAGCAATAATCGATAGGGACGGAAGATGTGTGTGGGAGAGTGGTATAGAGTCAAGGGAATCCGTGCTGTCAGCACGCCTTGATGATGATGATGATGATGATGATGATGATGATAGCTTTTTAATTTAATGGGTCCTGGGACGCACATATCTGCTTTGAATGAGTTCACGGGAAAAATTTATGGGTCCCAACTAAAGCTATCTAACACCTATCCTATCCTGTGTAATTCGTTTCTAAGAAACTATTGAAATGTATTTACAGTTAGCTGGAAATGGTGAGGGAAGAAAAAGAAAAGCACTGGGACACGATTTTACTGCGTCCTTTTAGATTTTTGTGTGTCAGGGACGCAGGACGCCTACCTATCAGCATCTCAGGATGATGATGATGATGATGGTGATGGTGATGGTGGTGGTGGTAGTGATTTGATTGACATAGTTTGTGAGTTACAGCCTAAATATGAGAAGTGATTAATAGTTATTGGTAATAAGTTCGATTTTCGGTGAAGGTTTTAAGAATGCGCTTTTGTGACCCGACTGACCTCCAAAAGGAAATGTATTAACTCTAAGAATTAGGTTTTCAGATTTTGACTTGGACGCCGGTTTTGCAATCTGAAGATTTGTCAACAAAAACGGTCGAACAATAATGGACAGAATGTTCTACAGGCAAGTGACTGACAGTGTAATTTATTTCTATGTCAGAAAAAGATAGAGACTGGTTTGAGGAAGTTGACATTTACGACAACGTGCCTGTTAGCTGACAGAAAAAGAGGAGTGAAAATTTCATTAAAGGGGCAGGGACTATATGCATGTCTATTAGTGTGCTTATACGTAGCGGACTATTCATGTATGAAATCACCTTGGCACAACACCATAAAGCCAAAATGTCCAGAAAAAAAGCGACGGCAACAAAGCATCGGCACACCAACATCTTCAGGGACAGCCTCCACATGTGACATCTGTGGTCGGGGCTGTTTTTCGAACCTTGGACATAACAGTCACAGAAGGCGCTGTAACTTTCAGGGGCACAAGAATTTTATAGTCTTCCGAAACTACAATATGTATATTATCTTATTATAATGGAGATTGTGTGCTTTCTGTCTGTAAACCGAAAATATTACTACTCATATTACTATTCCCTTAGTTATTGACATCACATTTTCCATGATTTTATTTTTATTAAACCTCAATTATTAATAAAATTGTTTTACATTATAAACTGTTACCATGTCCACATTTACTGACAACATGCAATATATTTATATATACAACAAAATAGTGGTTTTACAGTGTGAACGGGAAGGCTAATTTGCATATTGATATTAAAAATGTGATTTTATTAAATATGTGCTTAGTATTATTGATTTCTACTGTTTGGTTTTATTTTAATGAATATAATCAAAATCTCTTCAATGACTTAAATGAAATCCATTAACAACAAAAAATAACTATCATTTTATCCTTTACTTCCTATTTTAACTAAATACTTAAATTAGAAAAAATAACAATGAAAGACGAGAGTTTTGGAAGAGTAAGTTTCAGTTGTTCTATTTTTATTTATACTCCCTCTGTTTCAAATCTTTTTATCGGTATTTGTTTCATTAGCCTTTCTAATTTTATATAATATTTTATTACATTAACTTAAATACTTGCACTCGGAGGGTGCATATATTTGCTATAATATATAAAAAAAGAAGAAATGTGAAAATAAAACCCAGTTATATGGACACTTCAAATGATACATTGGAGAGATGTCCATGACAAAATAAAACCTCAATAGAGAAACTGAATGTTTTATAGTATCAGCACAATATAATACTATAAGGTCCAATTATATACCTGGGTAGAGAGTAGGATAATAAAAAGTTAGTCTCGCAGATCCATTGATTATTTTGGTCTTACATAATTGATTTATGTTTTAATCACGAATGCAAACAATGATTTTCCCTTCTCTTACTATTCAAATCTTAATGTTTAAATATATTTCTATATCTTAATTATTTTTGCACACAACAAGAACTGGTGATATTTTATATATATATATATATATATATATATATATATATATATATATATATATATTATATATATATATACTTTGTCGTTAATTGTTTCATTTTCATAGTTTCATCTGGACATACATACACACCACTACGCTTTATATATATATAGTAGTAAAGAAAGTCGGGGTGGCCTATCAGCGAGGAAATCTATCCCCTTTTCACTAGCGCTAGACCAAGGAGATTATTTTAGCATCTGAGGTGGAGCGCCACACCTATCATCAGCTCCTTACTTTACCGCACAGACCCCTGTGCTACTCATACGCTGAGTTGGCGAGGGCCGGTATCGAACTAAGAACCTCGTGGTTTCTAGCCGAACGCTCACCAACTGAGCTAACCCTGCCCTTACTTAGCAAAAAAAGAAAAAAAAGAAAAAAAAAAAAAGAAAATACAAACATATATACACACACACTTATAACAATTCCTACTACCATTTACCATTTTACCTGACTTATTGCATCTTCACCAAACCCAGTACATATGACCCATCTACGACACCTCTCTCAACACCTAACACCTGTCGAATCATTATCAGAACCTTACTGCTAAACATCTGGGGAGAGAAATATAGAACTTCCACTACCAACTGCTGCTAACACCAACAAGTGACCACGTCTTCCCTATTCATGACCTCCTAATTCACCAGTATGAAAATGGTCACCGTTGAAGTAAGAACTCAATTCAACGTCCTGAAGAAGGTCTAACGGACCGAAACGTTATAATGTCGACATCACTACCCACAATAAACATCCATTTTGTACAGAATCCCATGTTTGTCTACCTTTCTCCATATATATATATATATATATATATATATTATAATGGAGATTGAGTGTTTTTCTGTCTGTAACCGAAACTATATTACTACTCAAGTCACAATTTCCTTAGTTATTTACGTCACATTCACCGTGATTTTATTTTTTATCTAAACCCCAATTATGAATAAAATTGTTTTGCATTATTATTACTATTGGTCATATCTACATACGAATAACATGCAATTGTATTTATATATACAACAAAATAGTGGTTTACAGTGTGAACGGGAAGGCTAATTTGCATATTGATATTAAAAATTTGATTTTAATAAATATGTGCTTAGTATTATTGATTTCTAATTATTTGGTTTTAACTTAATGAATATGAGCAAAAGTCTTGTGGATACATCTTAAAAGAAATTCATTGACAAGAAGACATAATTGTAATTTTATTCTTTACTTCCTATTTTAACTGAATAGTTAAATTAGGAAAATTTAGCAATGAAAGACTAGATGAAAGAGTAAGCTTCAGGTGTTCTATCTTTCGATTATACCCCCCCCCCTGTCTAAAATCTTTTTATCTGCATTCTTATTTAGTTTCATTAGCCTTTCTAATTTAATATAACATTTTATTACATTAAAACTTAAATACTTGCACCCGGAGGGTGCATATATTTGCTAGTATATATAAAGTAAAAAAAGTCGTCGGGGCGGCCTAATGTCGGTATCAGCCAATCAGCGAGGGAGTCTATCCCCTTTTCACTAGCGCTAGACCAAGGAGATTATTTCAGCGTCTGAGGTGGAGCGCCACACCTAAAATCAGCTCCTTACTTTACCGCACAGATCCCTGTGCTACTCATACGCTGAGTTGACGAGGGCGGGTATCGAACTAGGAACCTTGTGGTTTCTAGCCGAACACTCTACCGACTGAGCTGTGTGTGTGTGTGTGTGTGTGTGTGTGTGTGTGTGTGTGTGTGTGTGTGTGTGTGTGTGTGTGTGGTCCTTGTACATTTGTTCGTTGCTTAGGTTGTTTGAGAAGAAGTCATGTTTTGAGTATCAGGTTTATCTTTTTATTAAAAGAGACCTTAGCAAAGTAATATATTTTCCGATGTTCTGCACTCCATCGATTGTATGTCATCATTCCATATACGTACAATACACACCTACCGAGGAAATTGATTGATTTGAATACTCATTCTATAACCAGTTTTCTTTTATCTCCTTTGTCACATGTCAAAATATCTACTAATCCGTATCTATAGCAAAGTTCTCCCTAACCTCCCCATGTTTCTTCTGGGGGTGACTTGGGAAATAACGTCTCAATATTCTGATTCCTTTGGTAATTTCACATTGATTTCAATTTTGTGATATTTTCTTCATCTCCTTCTTACTTTCCAAACTTTTCACAAACGAAATTCTAAACTTTGATTTTGAAACTAAAATCGAAAATTGAAGATTTTAAATTTATACAATCTATTTTGATATTCAATTTACAGCACATAATTCATTACATTCTATTTTATTATGTTTATAAAAAATATACATGTAAACACAATAGACATAAGAGAGAGAGAGAGAGAGAGAGAGAGAGAGAGAGAAGAGAGAGAGAGAGAGAGAGAGAGAGAGAGAGAGAGAGAGGGGGGAATATTTTTTTCTCTGTGTTGAGGGACAAAATTTGAGGTACGAGCGAGCTTCAGTTGCGCTTATGTTAATAAGTTCGCTAAAAACATTTAAGTTTCCAAATTTATTGCACCATAGAAATATATAATTTATAAGAAAATAAACACCGAAACATATTACCGCAAATAATTCATTACATTCTATTTTATTGTGTTTATACAATACAATGGTATTTTTTTATAAAAAAAATTTTTGTTGGGGAGGAAGGGGGGTTGGAATGGATGAAAAAATAATGACTCACGATCAACATATGTTCATATTTACATTTTTTGTATAGTCGTTTCCTTTGTGTTTTTTTAGGGGGGGTACGTTTATGTAATATCAAATTGTTGTGGGGTTTTAAGGGGTCAAATAAGAATAAAACGACGGGTAACAAATGTAGGAAAATGTATTAATAAAAGACTAGACAATTACAGTTCAGAGAAGTGGGAATTACGCCCGACAAATAGAGTTATGAGCTGACTCGCATTGGCTTACTCTCAAGCCATAATTGTCCCTGTTACTTATAGTAACCGTCGGCGCATTCTATTAGTCTATAGGGTATATCACCTATATACATCAAATGTTAAATAAAATAAAGTGGAATGAAATAAATATTATTTGAATCAGTGTAAGCCAATGTCCCACCACAGCCACCGCCCAAGTCGCCAAATGTCTGTCTTGTTAACCATGATAATTGTGTTAGTGAAATCAGAAAGACTAAGTTTATTTTCCTGACCTCCGCGAAGCAGGATTAGCACAAGATCTGGTTAAATCCTACTCAACGGACCTAAATTCCACCATCGTGTGTCACCCCGCTGAAAGAAAAAAATACTAAAAATCAAGGAATTAACCGAATTTAATGAGATTTTCAGTGTTGATATATTAATGAATAACAATATAACGCACTAGTTATTTTATTTAAAATTCTTACATTTTTTCAGGTCAGTTAACTTTGAACCAATTATCTTTGAGGCGTAACACAGATTCACAAACATACGTGGTAATTGAGCTAAAAAAATGTAAAAGGTTTTAACAAAATAACTGGTGCATTATATATTTCATTCATTAATGTATCAACACTGAAAATCTCAATAAATTCGGTTAATTCCCTGATTTTTAATATTTTTTCTTTTGGCGAAGTAACATACGATGGTGGAACTTATGTCCGTTAAGTAGGATTTAACCTAAGATCTTTTTAACGTAGAGGGCCATGCACAAAACAAAACCCATGCAATAGTCAGTCTGCATTCCCTTTTTGTGGTGACTCAGGAACCGGACAATAAACCCTGCCCCCTTTTAGGCGAGGGGAAAGTTGCTGAATATTTAAAAGTTCATGTAATTCATTTTAACATGCATACTTATCTTAATTTGTAAAGATCTTCACCAAAATAGAAGACACTTCACATGATGTAAGAGTTGGTAAGCTAAGCTAGTAGACCGTTGCTAATGAACTTGCGACTTGATTGGTAGATGGGTATTGAAAAAAATCTCTAAGTGTTGCATACCCTTCTTTTTACTTACTTCTATTTTTCTATTCTTCTTCTGGGGTCTTGATATCTTAAGTTCTTCTAGGTCTCTTCTAACATCTTGGTCTTCGTCTTGGTGGTCGGTCGCACTTAACTCATTTCTTTTTCTAGATCAGTCTTGTTACCAAGACATTTACCAACCACAAAACCGTGTTATTTGCTTAAGCTTTTATTTCCTTAACTAAACATTTCATGTAACTAACATATGACTAACATAGCACGCGTGAGTTCCAGTTAAGGCAGGACATCCTCTCTGCCTGACGTCTAACTGAAAAACTGAGGACCCAACCAGGTCCCACGTGACTTCACGTATTTCGCGGGCTTGTAAAGTCCCGCCCGTAATATGAAAAGGGCCACCCCTTTAAAAATACAGGGTATTAACAATAATCTTATGCAACCGCATAGATTATGTAACATGATTACATTTTTTCTGTTTAATCCATAGTACTATCACTCCGGCTCAGAGTAGACATGGGAGTAATGGTGATGAAAGAAGACATCACAGTCCCCAGCTCTCCATCGTTAGGTGCAGTTTAACGTCATACCCATTACACTAAGACCCTCATCCACCGACTTCTAGTACATAAATGATAAAAGGGGTTGAAGGTGTTGCCGTAAGGACAATAGGGTTGAGACAATCAAATAAATGCTTGGGCTTGATGTGACCAACCGATTAGTCCGAAGGGGCCCTTTAAGGGTCAAAGTGGAGTGTTGTAAGTTGAAGACTGCTCAGTCAACAGGATTCCGTCCTTAAGCATCACATGGCACCACTCACGGTCAACAACGGGGTGCCACAAAACTAGTGTCCGATTTAGATCTTACCCCCAGCTAATGAATTGAATTACAAAGATATTAATAAATAAGTCTAATTCTATGTGTAAAATTGGAATAATCATTTTTATAAATTTTCTAGCTTTTCTTGGCAAGCAATTCAGGAAAGGGGGTTGGTGTAAAACTGGCAACTCCACCCTTTAAAAACAAACGAAAAAAATTAGCTAAACAAACGCAATTGTTTGCTATTAAAACTGCCCCACAGGGAAACCTACAAGAACCAATGATGAGGATGTGCCACATATTGACGGGTGTTTTTTGTTGAAGATAGATTTGAATTCAAATCAGCAAAATATCATTTAAATTCAAGCCTGGCCGTTGGAACAGTGGTAGATTTGACAGACAGTTAGTAACCTTATTTTGACCTCTACTTCTTGTTGCGTGGTGGATTGTGGAAATAGATACTCAGTCTATGACAACTCGTCAGGGTGTAAAGATGGGCTTAGCCAGACTCAACACGCGGGGTTATTGGTTCCAAGTCTTAAGAAATAAAAATCGTTTTCATGAAATAGATTTCTTGAGTTTGTCACTAAAAACATCGATAACCATGGCATCTCGACAACAATTTTAAGACATTAGTTAAAAAGCCGGAACCAAAGATCATGAATAATAAGTTAGAAGAACTACTCCGATAGCAACACAAACCAAGTAATGAAGAAGTAAGAAGAAATACAGAATAAGCCATGAAGATAGCTACTCCAGACAACAGAAGAAGTAAGTACAGAAGTAGAAGATTTAGTATGGGAGACACAACCACGGGGGCCTCTCATAATATAGATAGGTCAATATGTTACGACAGCTATACCTAAAAGCATAGGTATGCGACAGATGATGAATACAATGAATAACTCAAAATCGAACATTATTTCAAATATGCAATAAAACAACTAGGTACATAAAACACAATAAAAAGCCCTAAATGTGATGATACCAATGAAATATATTTATATGAGTATAAACAATACTTGTAAACCAATAATCAATACATATTTTTTTTTATCGGGAGAGATGAAGAAATAACAAAGAAGATTCAAATGCTAATGTATCTCTTTGCAAAACTTTTGAGACAATCGATATAATTACCTAAACCTGCCACAAGCAAAATGCTACAAGGTATCGATTTTTAAACGCGGTACAACAGCTTTGAATTCAGATTGTTCCTTCTCGTAAAACAGTTGCAGTATCAAGGTTAAAAACGCCCTGTCATACTATTTACCCATAGTTACGAGGAGAGAATAGTGGGATTCATACATTTCCCAAGGGTATTAGTGCAATGTGAAATGCAAACAGCCTTGTCAAGTGTTTGAACTCGTCTCACCTGGCAAATACCTAGAGCGATACTACGAGTGTCTCCTAGCAACAATGTAATCAACTTACATTTATATAGGTAAGAAAGAGAATAAATATTCTCAAAGCCAACAAGTAATACCTGGAAGTGTTAGATTATTATAAATGCACACATTTCTGGAGCTCTGGGGAATGTGGAGTACCCCTTCATCACCATTACTCTCAGGTCCACTTTGATTCATTAATAAGACCCTTTTAGGGTATAGGTTAAATAAATAAATCTATAGGTTAAAATGATTTAAAAAATGAGTTTAAAAGATTGAGTACCCATCAAGAATGAATAAAACAAAACATGTTCGGCATAAAATAATTCAAGGGTTGACAGGTAAAATCCAACCAACCAACCAACCAACCAACCAAATAAATAAAAAGACAAATTTAAATTGAATAATAATTCTTTGATTTTGGAAAGGATTTGAAATATTGCAGAAAAATGGGAATTTAAAAAAAAAATTAAGAATTTAATTATTCAGGTTATAAAAGCAAAGCTTGAAGCTTTTCCAATTAATTTAGGCGTGACAAAAATAATAATAAAATAAAATAAATATTACAAAAAAAAAATTATTTTAAAACCAAAACAACTTTAACAAGTGCTCAATTTATAAAATAACAAAATTGTCGTATACTGCCTCTTAATCTATTTAAATCGGGTTGTTTACTGCAGGTGGATAAAAAACGACGAACGCTTATATATAAAAAATATGATTCATATTTCTTATTATCCGAATTGCGAGGAAGGTGAAGAGTAAAAAAAGAATAGAATATTCCACGGAGATCAACAGAATTTATCTTCGGTTGAATATCTATCCAGACTCTGTCTAGATCAACATTCGGACTGATTTACAAGGTCACGATTGATTTGGTCAGAACGCCGACGTATTTTTCGTTGCTACGATTCTTCCAGAAGAACACTGAGGCTCTTTTCGTGGCCATACCTCTTCCGAAGAACGCCTATGCAAATACGACACGCCTTTCTTTCTATTCAAACGAGAAATCTATTTTTTAAGTTTACCACTATTCATTTTCAATTCAAAATAAAAAAATAAAAAAAACGTGATTATCAAAATAGTATTATTAAGTAAATAATTCAATAAATATCTGTATTTTATTCTTTATTCTATTATTTATAATTTTAATGTATTTGAAATATTTCATATCGTGACTAAAGGCGGCCAATTACTCACACACAAAGAGAAAGTAGGAGATATGTAATAATAGCGAATAAGGGAAAAGTCAAATACTTGGTAATAGTATATTTTTTCAATCAAGAATTCATATACATACTAACTCTCCGTCTTGACTGTCTGACTTCTAATTTATAAGATAGATGCAACCATTCTTTTACAGTCTAGAGGGGGGGGGGTAGGTAATCCTATACAACAAAATATAGAATATTATGTTAGTGTCCGTTTAGACAGGTAAAATTTTTTTTTTAGCTTCGTAAGTGTATGTCGTACTTCTTTTTAGCTTATTATTATATGGGAGGACACATCTTGATAAAGCCAGATGCGTGACAACCTGTGATGGTGGGTGTATATTATTTCTGCATAAGCCGACGCCTTTCTTTTTAGTCTTTTGTGTGGTAAAGTTACCTGCAGACAGATTTCCGCTCGTCGATGTCGATGAAGTAATATCAAATTTTCAAATGATACATTCAATAAAATTATCAAATATACAACTCCAACAAAAGCTCCCATTTACTAATATTAACAAAGTTTGATACAACGTTAAATAGCTTTTTCTTATCCTTCTTATTATATACATACTTATCTTCTTATATCTGTCTTCTACTGTTCCTGTCGGACCCCCCCCCCATATATATATATATATATATATATATATATATATATATATATATATATATATATATATATATATGAAAGTACGCAAACAGTTTGTTTGATATGGCTATGCCGACAATTTTTAGGAGAATATGTGTTCAATTGAAGTCATACCTAATTTGAAAATTAATTAGTTGATAATTAATGAATTAGGCGAATATATCTGTTTACATATGAAGCGTAAACAAATCGAGAAAAAGTCATTCTCTGTATGTACATTTCGGCCTATTATGCCTCATCAGCAGAGTTATAGACTCGAAGCCGCTTTGTGTGTGATTCGAACCTTAACTGCCTGGCACGCACGTACAAACTCCCACAGAGGTGCGGAGGTGCGTGGTGTAATGGTTAGAATTGTAGGAAATGGACTTGTCGACCCGAGTTCAAACCCTGGAGGCTGTTCGCAGTTCACTTAGCGCTAATATTCTTGGGAAAGTTATTCATTTAACTACTCTCCCTTCAGCTATGGGTATATAGTAGGCCAGGGTGGGGTCTTTAACCGTGGCTCGATAACCATTCTAGAAGAAGGAAAACTCTGAATTGAAACCTATGAGACTCCTCTTATGAAAGTGGTGTTGTTTCATATCCTGCTCGTACGGAGGAGTTGGTAAATATATAAACACACACACACACACACACGTATATATATATATATATATATATATATATATATATATATATATATATATATGTGTGTGTGTGTGTGTGTGTGTGTGTGTGTGTCTGTGTGTGTGTGTCTGTGTGTGTTGTGTGTGTGTGTAGAACATAGAAAAAAGTATTCCTAAAAGGATAAATTTCTTTAGTGGGAATGATAACTAAATAAATAATTAAATGAAGCCTGGTATTTAGTAATTATTTAACACTATTTTAGCTAAAAACGGAGATATATTATAGAAACCATGTCGATTATTAAGGGAGGGCAAAGGCGAAATTGCACAGGCTTCAAAAATCTGTCGTAGTCTTTTATTATGAATATGGGCTAATATTGTGGCATCATTGAAATTAAAGTTATGATCCGTTTCAGACATATGTTGGAGGAGGGTGTTCATTCCCACTTTGTTCCCTTAATAATCAACAATGATTCTTTAATATATCTCCGTTTCTAGATAAAATAGTGTTAAATAATTACTAAATACTAGGCTTCATTTAATTATTTTTTAGTTATCATTCCCACTTTGTTCCCGTTGTTCTCTTAAAAATAATCAGTCCATTAATACTTTTCTCGTCTTTTGCATTTCTTCGAGTTGCGTCACGCGTCATGACATCTTCGCATGTGTGGATCGCGACTTGCCTTTCAAAAATAAAACGCTGATCAAATACAGTTACATAACTAAAAAGATTTTCATCTCCTGTCACATATAAAAACATCAATCATTTTCTTTACCCCAAGATACATCCTGATGAAGGTTCAATGTAACCGAAATGTTTAAACATCGATAATTAAATTCATCCCATTTTCGGAACACTTGTTTTTTCAAAATTTTCTTTATATATATATATATATATATATATATATATATATATATATATATATATATATCTTTTAATCTTAATTCTAAACGCTACCGGTGTGGAAAAAACACAGGTAATTCATTTTTTTTGTAAATAAAAACATTTTTCAAACTGACATGTGGGGAAAAAATTTAAAAAAGAAAAGACCGGCACATCCATACTTTCTGAAAATAATCATCAGTATCGTATGTATTGGCCAAAAGAAAAAAAAACACCGGGGGAGTTTTCTAAGTTTTATATGTAAAAAGTGCTCAATACATTAAGTAGAGAATGGTTATAAGGACATATATGAGTCAGGCACTATCTACTTAGTTTTCACCCGAATGGCTCTTCAGGATAATTCTGACTGAAGGTGGCTGTCACAAACGTCCTTTCCTTCTGTGTCTAGTATTTGATTGGTTAAAAATTAGTCTAAGTGTTAAAAAAATTAAATGAAAAAATTAAAAGATAAAAAATTCGTAAGAATGTTTTGTTAAAATCATTTTTTGGTTTTTATCTGCGTTGGCCATCAAAATAACGAGATTATGGTTGCTGCCCAATGCTCCCTGAACACTGTAAAAACAATCAGGTATGAACTGGAGAATTGCAATGGTGACACCGAGGCTGTGGCTAGAAGAAAGCAACATAACAGACGATCTGATTGCATTTCTACAGTACTACAAAAGCCCAGTTAATCGACAGAATTAAGTAGTTTTTGAGACCCTTCCCAGGAAACTGTAACATCAGCTTGCTCCAGGTTCTGGAGCTGGATTGAGGCTGTGATCGACGCTAATGGCAGTTATTTTGAGGGAAACTTGTTGACAGTAGTATAATTTCAATGCCTGTTGAATTTCTTTACAATCCATTAAATTTTGTAGTTACCAAGCACTTTTTCTTTTTCCTTATAAAACTGTCAAATTTATCCCGAACACCCTGTATATATATATATATATATATATATATATATATATATACATATCATGTCGTGCCGGCAGCACGGATATCCGTAACAATCTCTTGCCAACCCTCTCTATCACTCATTTCCCGGGAGTTCATCCAGTATCCGCGCAGAGCTGGTCAATGTAAAACAGCTGTACGGCCACCTGCTCCATATCACACAAACAACCCGAGTAAGGCGAACAAAACACACCGGACACTGCTGGCGAAGCAAGGATGAACTCATAAGTGACGTTCTTCTGTGGAAGTCATCATATATATATATACATATATATATGTATATATATATATATAGGGTCATCCACAGACACGTGTTTCGACTTATCAAGTCTCTTCAGTGTGGCTAGACATTTTGTAAGCTACCTACAGCCGGAATTGAACTCCGGTCGGTTGGGTGTCAGTCCGGCACCTTAACCATTAGGCTGTCTTCACTTACAGAATGGGAAGGGGATTTTAACTATTTTTAATACACACATCGCTTTGTGTGTAAAGGCCGTCACAGAGTGCTCCATTCAGAGGAAAAGGGGTTGGAATGAATCCGACAGAATTGAGTTTATGGTCATCTAACCACCCCCTTTTAGTTCTCCCAATTGCTACTTCCTCTACTCAAATCTCTCCCTCCTTATCAGGTATTTATCACCATTCGTTTTTTCTACCAACCTCCCTCAACTCTCTTCCCATCTGGTTTCCTTCTCATCTTCCCCAAAGATGTCTCCTATAACCAATCAAATATTCCCCTCACCACAAAACTTACCCATTTACCTACTTCCCCCTTCTATAAAACACTTATATAATCTGAATAATTCGATAACAGCTGAAGAAGTCGAGTTCAAACTCCAGCGAAATATACTACACATTTTTGTCTGAGTTTTGTTCTTTCATCCCTTATGTTTTACCTCATATATATATATATATATATATATATATATATATATATATATATATATATACTACAACCCCACACGAGTAGGATGTGACACATGGTTAATTCCTTCAGCAGTGTTTCAACATTAAAATTACCGAAGAAAGATTGACATGTCTAAAACCACCAACCAACCAACCAACCAACCAACCAATATTTCACAGCTGAAAGAGAATGATCAGTGACCAACGTTAATTAGATATTTTCAGATATTTTAAAGGTCAAAGGTTATCTTCTGATTTTCAAATTAAAGTTTACCAACGTGAAAAAATATATAAGCTATATTTAGGTGTCTGCATTTCTGTTTAACACGTTTATTTAAAAAAAGCAGACGAGATCTTAAAAAATGGTTGTTTTTTATCTTCCAATTTAAGATTTTAAAATTTAAACTGATTTTATGTAAGATTTTTCTCCCGAAGTTATTGACGGATAGATTAATATTGACAGAGTGAAGGCCAGTTTTAGCTCAGTCAGTAGTGCACTTGCTTACGAATCGCAAGGTTCATGGTTTCATACCGGACCTCGGCAACTCTGCGTATAAGTAGCACAAAGATCTGGGCGGTAGAGTGAGGAGCTGATGGTAGGTGCGGCGCTCCATCTCAGACGCAAAAACAATCTCCTTTGTCTAGCGCTAGTAAAAAGTGGATAGATAGACCCCCTCGCTGTCTGGCTGATACCGACATTAGGTCACCCTGATATTGACATATATTAGATATTGATATTGGCAGATAGATATCGACTAATGAATAGAAATCGATAAATATATATATATATATATATATATATATATATATATATATATATAACATAAAGGTACACGATTTGTTATATCGCTGCCTTATCATTGTGAAACTTGAATCAACTAACCACCGTGATCATTTTCACCGGTAAGTCATTATTTCCACAAATACCATATATATATATATATATATATATATATACATATTGACTTTGCTACGCTGAAGATTACGGGTATGGAATTGGTACGTCTGTTTCTTCATAAAGATCCACAGAATTGGTCAGAGGATGGAAACTATGAGGAGTTTCGAGAAGATGTTTTGAAGATGAAAGCTCTCAAATATGCTGCTGGGTGAGGCATTGCTCTTATTGTTTGCTATACCAAGGTTAAAGAGCCCTGTCTGCCCTACTATTTACCTTTTGCTGAAGGGAGAATAGCTGGATGTATACATTCCCCAAGGATATTAGGGCCATGTGAGAAATGCAAACAGACTCATCCAGTATCTGAAATCGCGTTGTCATGTCCATTTCATCCGATGAGAACCATTACACTCCTAGCGCTTTTCTTGTCTAATAAAATATACATAAAAAGATTCTACTATTTGGAACTTTCTGCTGGGAACTGAGCCTTGGACAGATTTTCAAGAAATGCTTAAAATCCAATATCGCAGAACGTGGCTAAAATTGATGGAGGTAGATTTATGTCTCACATCCTACCCGTCTCGAACCAATGAGGATTGAACTCGCTATTTTGTTGTAATAGAGCTGCTAGACTATTTGCTAACCATTGTATCAAGATGGGTTGCACCTTTACCTAACCTGTTTGTCGCAGAGTGTATGTGACACAAGGTCAAAATTATGGGGCATCCAGCGAGGATCGAACACGCTATTCAGTAGTAATGGAACTACGAGACGTGCTTGTTACCCATTGCACAAAAATGGCACCCTCTTTTTACCAACCCGTTCGGCACGGGTAGTTTGTGACATACGGTTGCAATTGTGGGGCTTCCAGTGAGGATCGAACTTGTTATTCGTAGTAATGGAGCTGCAACATTTGCTTGTTAAACATTGCAACACGATGAGAAACCCCCTTTTACCCAACCCGTTTGCTGCTCCTTAGGACGTGACTCATAGTTGCAAGTATGGGGTATCCAGCGATCATCTAACTCGCTATTCAGTAGTAATGGATCTGCGGGACTAGCTTCCCAATCATTACTCCACGATGGGAGACCCCTTTTACCCGACCAGTTCGCCATATGTAGGATGTGACAGAAAGTTGTAAGTGTGAGGCACCCAGTGAGGTTCAAATTCGCTATTCAGTAGTACTGAAGCAGCGAAACTATCTAGCTAAACATTGCACCACGATAGGATGCCCTTTTACCCAACCTGTTCGCTACGGTTAGAATGTGACACAAAAATGGAGCATCCAGCGAGGATCGAGTTCGCTATTCAATAGTAACGGAGATGCGAGACTAGCTTGCTAAGAATTACACCACGCTGGTATTACCTGTGATATCGATTGTTGTTTGATAAAATGGATTTAATTCTTTTTTTTGTTTTTGTTTTATCAATTTTATCAAAGATGTGAATTATTTCTGTGGTGGTGGGGTTTGTATGTTTTTCGAAATTGATTTCTCGGTTTATCTCAGATTTTCATGATCAGCAACTTTTACGTTTAGCTTTTTAAAAAAATGCCGTGAATTCACATACAATATTTCGGGTTTTTTTTTTGTTCCTTTTATTCTATTCCCTTTGAAAGGAATTTGTCTTTGACATATTCGTAAACAGAAAAATCTTTGTTTTGACTATTTATCACTTTTCTTTCTCGCTGACAATTGCATTAAAACGAACACCTGTCAAACTACAAGAGAATACCTGTCACAAGACAAGCGGTTTAGGAATTAAAGTTTATTATTAATATTATTATTGTTACCAACGAATACCAAATAGCAACAAACAGGTTCTGTTAAGTATCTGGTCGGCATCCTTAGTTCCAGATGTAGTAAATAAGTAAGCAAGCCAATAAGAATCCGGTGTTATAGTATTCTTTATAAGTCCGACGTCCAAGAGAATCCAAATAGCAATGAGCCAAGGTTAAGAATCAGACCTCTATAAATACACCAACAGCAGCAGCAGCACTGCCAGTGATTGGACAGTGGGAATCCTCCCCAGGTCACGTGGTAGTCAACGAGTCTATATTCAGGAGTAGGCTTCTATCACACGCCTTATATCTTAAAAACTGCAACAGGTTCCCCTGTGGATCAAATGACAGCAAGTTTCTCGTATACTTCAGGACTCTCCTCAGTATTCTAACTTCTACTGTTTCTTACATGGGCTCAACTTAGGACACTCAACCCGTCTAGGTTTATGCTATGCGTAGAAGTTCGTTGTACGTTCATATTTATATTTTTGTATAGCTGTTTCTTAACTCTTTGCCTACTTAAACAGCTTACAGCGGCTCTCCTATCACTGCGATCTTACCGAAAACCACTAGCAACGACTCTCGCAAATGCTGATGGTCAGTTCATTATAATTCAGCAGAAGGATCTATAATACAATAATAATGTGACTTTATTTAAATAGAATGTGTTCTGTGATGAATAGATTGTGAAAATATTCCATCATACAGGTAAAAAATACAAATACAAAAAAAACTCGGTACAGCCGTGTAGGAAATCTGGTTAATAAAGAGTTAAACTCTTAGTGGTTTGAGTCATATCTGTGAATCGGGAGCCTTCACAGACCTTCGAACCGAACCTTTTATTTAACCTTTTGGGGTAGACTGTCCTTGGTTAGTGTAATGAAAACCCAGTGGATTGAATGAAGGGTTTGCTTCGAAGTTCTGTAAAAGCTACAGAATTCGACAAGAATTTTCCTGAGTTTGAAAAGAAACACATGAAGAAGGTCGGAGTGAACATCGTACGAAACGTTGAGCATATAACAATAAAGAAGATGACAACAGTCCGAAATATCTAAATAAAACAAATTATCGAGTATCATTTTAAAAAAGATTCAGTTTGAAGCATGTTTCTCCAAAGACAGAGTGTTCAGCTATGAAACATATCTTTGAGTCATACCTTTCTTTTACTTGCTCAGAAGTAAAAACATTCAAGTGGACGTTATTTAAGGTTTTCTTGTATCATTGTTGTGGGTCACCATTAGCAACGTCAAATCTCACTGGAGATTTCTTTATACAATTTCATTTCTATTCTGAAATATCCATAGAGTCCTTTTTTTGTCATTCCATTTTTAAATTATTTCTTTCTCTCTCTCTCTCTCTCCCTCTCTCTCTCTCTCCCTCTCTCCCCCCTCTCTCTCTCCTCTCTCTCTCTCTCTCTCTCTCTCTCTCTTGTTTACTTCTTTGTCAGTTTGCATTTTCGTATTCACGCAAACTTTAAATATTCTGAATATTTCTTTCATGCATAATGTCATATGTATATGTCAGAGAGTTCTCGATTCTAAAGATACACATGTGTGTAGATAATGAACATGCGACCTTCTAAATTTGAAACATCTT
The DNA here is from genome assembly GCA_023376005.1 of Doryteuthis pealeii. Lineage (NCBI taxonomy): Eukaryota > Metazoa > Mollusca > Cephalopoda > Myopsida > Loliginidae > Doryteuthis > Doryteuthis pealeii. Next base: position 97,966,425 of record CM042153.1, on the reverse strand, counting down.
GCGTGAACAAGGCTACAGAAAAATATATTCAAAAGCTCTCTAAAATTTTCCCAGAATTTTAAAGAGAGAAAAACTTCTAAATTATACATGATTATGATATTTCAACTGTTGTCTTCATCTTTATTGTGTATAAACAAAACGTTCAGAGCACTATAATCACGTGCTCTGATTTAGGTGTATTTTTATTTATTATTTGAATTACCTTAAATTATATCGTGATTATAATCTAAAAACTCTCCTAGTAATCCACACGGCTTATTGGTCACACCACAAGACTAACGCACTCCTGTATACTCAAACAGGAACAACAACCACAATGTGGAACATGTCAAACACCTTTGACTGTTAAACACTTATTCATGGAATGCAGGTTTTTTGCTCACATCAGAAACCTTTATTTTAATGCAAAGAATATGAAAGTTCTATTTTAAAATGTCAACATGGAGGACATTCTGTCCTTTTTGAGGGAAATAAAATTATACCATAGAATATAGACATGAACTTAATCAATACCATACAACATGACCCTTAATGGTGTTAGCACATTGTTAAAACCAGTTACTAAAAAGTATAAATATAAATACACAACATATATTACTTCCTAATCGTTGTGCATGACATAACCCCAGACGGGTTGATATGCCGTTAAAATCAGTAAACCAACCAACTATGTATCTCCTGCAGAGAAGTAAGCACTACCCTCTGTAACGTTATGATGCGCCGACCGGATGCATATCCTTGTCTCATTTCCGTCGTGTCATCCGTCTGCTGTGTCAGACCCCCTGCCCCTATGGTTGTGTTTACCAACTACACACCGACCAAGAGATCCGTCACAAAGACAGAGGTAGGGTAAAATCATTCTGGTCTTAGGGAGAATGTAACAGCTTAACTATCTTTAAAATACTACTATCTACTCATCCGCTCCCAGCTTAGTCCCGCCCTGGTGTTGCATAGCCTCTTCATTGGCACTAAGTAATTATAACGTTGCATACCCCTTTCTTTAATTCTATTTCTTGGCCGTCTTTAGTATTCTGATCGTCTTTGGTATATCTTCATCTTGACTTGGTCTGGAATCTTCTAAGATCTGGACTTTCTTTTGCTATGTTCTTGCTGGCTGGTCGTCCTGGATTCATTTCTTAGTCTTGTTACCAAGACATTCATCAACCACAAGAACATATTAATTATACAAACTTTTATTTCCTTAACTATACATTTCATGTAACTAAATATCTGACTAACATAGCGCGCGTGAGTTCCAGTTTTAGGCAGGACCTAAAATGCTCGACTTCTCTGCCTGACGCCTAACTGCAAAACTGGGGACCGAACAGGTCCCACGTGACTTCACGTATTTTGGCGGGCTTCTGTAATTTTCCATTGAATGACCCGGCCATGATATGAAAAGGGTAATCCCCTCAGAATTACAGGGGATTGACAATAATCTTATGCAACCGCATAGATTATGTAACACTGGATCCCCGAAAGGAGTCACTCCAGCTGAAACTTCTACCCAATCTCATATCTCGCATATTAGGCATAGGCATGTCAAACACGCGGTGTTTTTAAAAAGTTTTTTTCCTAAAATTCTTGTGCAAAAACGGTCGTTTATATTCATTAGGGCAACGTAAAACAGTCTTAACACATTGTCTCTCATTCCCTCCCTTTGAGTCGTGGAAGGAGGAGGCTCAGTCAATGAAAGGGAGTAAGTGTTTCCTCTTGCCTTCTCCGGATTTCTATCAACACATGGCTATAATTAAAAAGGACTGTGACACTTTTTTAATTATTTGAATTCGGTCCGTAATAGTCTTTTTTTCCATTTTTGAAATAAATTGTTGTTGTTTTTTAAATATGTATTTGTTGGCTTTTAATTGATTATTAAAAAAAATAATAATATCAATCATCACTTTGTTCTATTAATGTAGAAGAAGTATTTTTATTTAGTTGTTATGTGTGGCCCTCATGACAGACATATGTAATCCATGCGACCCTCATGACATACATATGTAATCCATACGGCCCTAGGGTTTTACTCAGTTTGACATGCCTACACTAAACCATCAACAGCTATTTACCTCATGGTCCTCGGTTCTGAGTCAACTGTCCACTCTGACTGTCACGGAACAACTACCAAAGTCAAATCCCATCCGGCGAGTCTCTCTTTTTCCGGTATGAGATCACACACAGCTTAACTAATCTCTTAGTTATGAGAACCAGCTTTTTTAAAAATGATTTCCTGTCAAGAAGTCTCGATTTTTTTTTACCATTACTTTCATTTTTCTTCTGAGAGCGATCTTATGGTTTTTGTAAATCTTCAAACAAATTGTTATACACACACTTATAAATATTGTCATGGTCGATAATCTCGAACACAAATTACATTTATATTTGGCCGGAGTCTGAGATTCAGTTGTCCAGGGTACAACTCCAAGGTTCCTGTCGAAGAGCTGTCGTTACAGGCGGGAACACATTATCAGAATGAAGATAATATTTGGGATAGGAAAGATGACAAACACGGGATTTCGATGTGAAGAGTTTAATAATCGATGAAGAACAAAACAAACAAAAATAGCATAGAAACCTGTAGAGTGAAGTTCCTTTTGTTTTTGTTTGCGATATTTTTAAACTGGTTAATAAAAGAAAGTTACTTATCTTTGGGTCATAACATTTATTCAGAGTTAATATCAAATTCGATGGTGGATGTGTCAGCGGGTTCGGTTAACGTTTTCTTTTTCGCTGTTTTTTTTTTAAATTTATATTCTGTATTTTCCTAAGCCCGGACGCCAGCTTGACCAATAAATCGCTTATTTTCTCTGTTCGTATTTTTTGAAAAAGAGCGTTTTTAATTAGATTAAGCTGCCGTGTCGCGCGTGTGAAATTAATACTACTGCTGCTGCTATAATTAGATTCTTAAGCTGCTGGTGCTTTTTCGCTTAACTAAAGTGTCGCTCACGCCACAATATATACACTCGTGGACGCACATACACAACTTCAATCTTCCAGCACACTCCCCCCAAATGCCCAGCTCACACACATACAGATAGACACGCACACACGCCTACAAACATATCCATATAAGCCTTACTTCTAGTTTTGTTTACCCCTCCGTTTATCTTGCTTTACCCCCCACCCAATCTTTTACCCCTCCGTTCATCTTGCTATGTTACCCCCCACCAAAAAAAAAGAGGGTATCCTGGGTTTGATACTAAACTGAAACGGATAGTGAGGTTCTGGAGATCTGCAGAACATGGTGTTCCCTTTAATTGCAATTACTACACTGACCTGAAATGGTGGTTGGTTGGTTGGTTTTATGGCATATCAACCTTTTACGGATGATTTAATGCCGAATCAAGTCATTTTGATACCAGATTGTTTTCAGTGCCGGTTTTTACTTAAACGGTCACCCATCTAAGTATAGAACTTGGCTCATCTTTGCTTAACTTAGGTTATCTATCGAATACCCTGAATGGTAGTACCAGTTATGATCCTATATATATTTCAAATAGTTCTGCTTACAAATTATTACTAGATATACATACTTGATATTCTATAATCACGTGTGAAACAAATAAAGAAAAAAAACTTTTAAGAAAGTATACAAGAAATGTAAATCAGAATTAGAAATGAACGTAATTCCCTAACCTTTTTGCATAAATGAACTCTAAATGGATTGAAATGATATTAAAATCGGTAAAGCAACCAAAAATCGACTAACAAGGATGAAAATCGTTTTATAAGATAAAAAAATCTTTATACGAGACTAAACCATTTATCTGAATGTTTGAGATGAGGTTTGGCGATTTGTATTATTTAGCCTCATTATTACTGGCATACACTTAACGTTTTGGCCGAGTTAGATGAGACGGATCTTAAGTTGGACAAAATACAGATCTAATTACGGGCGAAAACAACACAGAACATTTAAAATCTGCTTCAATTCTTTAATGCCAAAAGTTAAGAATCAAAGAATTATTTTGGAAATAGCAAGAATGTATTTCTTATTATCATTTTCTTAGATAGGCGTGTCGTGGCACAATAATAGATATCACCCGGTCGACTGGGACAGAAGTAAACACTTGAATGTGCCTCTGCAGAGCAGTAAAATCCACCCATTGGAGCTACCTGTTGGCCGTGGTTGGTTACCCGTGATGCTTAAGGGCGGAATCCTGTTGACTGAGCAGTCCATGTCATGCAACACTCCATTTAGGCTTGACGGAGGGTCAAAGAAGCTCCCTCAAATCAATCGGTTGGTCACGTCAAGCCCTTGCCCCTATATGATTGTCCAACACTATTGTCCCTCTGACAATCACTCAACCCTTTTTAATACATATGTGTAAGAAGTCGTTGGTTGAGGGTCTTAGTGTAATGGGTATGACCTTAAATTGCACCTAATGGTGGAGCGCTAGGGACTGTAATGTCTCCTTTCAACATCATTACTCCCATGTCTACTCTGACCCGGAGTGATAGTACTATGGGTTAAACAGAAAAAATGCGCTTACAAATTGATACCCATAAAGAAGGAATAACAGAAAATGTTTTCGGCATAAAATAACCCAAAAGGAATTGACATGCCATAAAACCAACGAACCAACCAAAAAGAGATAATAGGATATGTGTATATTTGGCAAGATTCTTTTTTCTTGTTTTTCATTAAAAAATATTTGAAATATTTTGAACTTTTAAAAATCCAAGATAGAAATCCAACTACTGGAACACCTGGGAAACAGAGAACGACTTCAAAAGAAACCCAATTAATGTTATAGATTATTTTAATTCTTTGAATTATTCGGACTATAGTCCTCATCTTTGTTATCATCTGCACAATGTGCATTATTCATTCTTGTTCAGCGGAAAGAAAATGTTGAGAGTGCGTGTGTATTTGATTTCATCAAAGTGAAATTACTAATCAGTTTATACTGATACGCTAGTTTTTTATTTTTTATTTTTATTTCTGTGGAACGGTAAAGCACAATTCCTTGATGTTGTTTTGTCTCTGGAGAATTTAAGAGTTTTCTTGAATATTTTTAATGCACAAAAAAAAAGGAAAAAAGAAAAAGAAAATTCTGAAGAATTGGAAAAGCGACAATTGAATCTCGTGTTACACGCAAAGATAACATAACAAATTGATCTAGTTCCACATTGAAAAACTAAAAAAAAAAAAAACAAAAAAAAAAACAGAACAATAGGACAAGGCACCTTTTGCTATTCACTTAAAATTGTAAATATCTAAACAATTGATTTAATGTTTGATTTTAGTGGTATTTCAACCAATCTAGGGTTATTTTATGTATAGAAGTTTGGGAATCACGTTCATTGTACATTTATAAGACGATACTCCCAAAGTCAAGCTCTCCAAAATATTTAGAAATCACAGAAACGTTCATTGTCAGTGATATTTAGACAATTTCAAAGTTTGAACATGTATCTACTTTTCTACATAGTCACCATTTCGGTCGATGCATTTTTGTAGGCTTCGCAGTTTTTGTAAGCCCCTGTTATACCAGCTAGCCGCTATGTCGTTGACGAAGCGTTGGACCTCGTCATCGTTGCAAACTCCGTAAACCACTTGCGGACGTTTCTGACATCCATGCACGACTCGCCATACACTTCAGTTAATTGTCGATGAATTTCGTTCGGTTTGATGGCATTTACGTTTTAAACCGAATAACTGCGTGAACTTCACACTTGGTGGTAGCGACAATCGGGAGCTCCATCGGAAACAAGTGCCAGGCTAAGACTGAGCATAACAGTGGGATGATCCTTGAATTTATATTCTGGAATTGGGAGTAATGGCAATAAAGAGGTTCTCCAAAATCCCCTGTAACTCAGACTCCAGTGAAAGTCCACCAGCTAATGTTGGTGTGAAAAACTCATAAGATGTGATATATAGCAAGTGTATGTGGAGATTGACATGAAACGGTTAATCACCTAATAAGCAAATACAGCAAAATAACACAAAAAGAGCACAAGACTAGACGCGACTGGGCTGGAAAGGTGATCCACTGGGGATTGTGAAAGATACTCAATTTTGATCATACAACAAAGTGGTATATGCATAAAACAGAATCTGTTCTTGAAAAGGAAACATAAAATTATCTGGAGCTTTGAGATAAAGACTGATCACCTTATCCCAGCCAGAAGACCAGACCTAGTATCAATTAACAAGAAAAGGAGAACTTTTCAACTATTAGATTTTGATGTCCCAGCAGATCAAAGTGTGAATATGAAAGAAAACGAAAAGATAAATAACTGGACCTTACCAGAGAATTGGAAAAAAAACTATGGAATATTATGGTGAAAGTGATACCTTTTGTAGCTGATGCACTTGGAACGGTCCTTAAAAGTTTGGAAAATGCACTAGAAGAACTGGAATTCAGAGGAAGAATTGAAACCATCCAGATAACAGCATTGTTGAAATCGGTTAGAATACTCAGAAGAGTCCCAGGGACCTGTTGGAACTAGTTGTCACTCAGACTCCAGTCAAAGACCATCAGCTTACACTGAAAAGACTCACAAGGAGTGAAATAATAATAATAATAATAATAATAATAATAATAATAATAATAATAATAATATGGGACAATCAACCATGTAATAAGTGAATGCAGCAAACTAGCAAAACGATAAAATAAGGCTAGGCACGACTGGGCGGGAAAGGTGACCCACTGGGAATTGGGCAAGAAATTGAATATTCGCTTTTTTTTCATTTTTAATCTGTAGATGACAAGTTATTTTTCTTGTTAATTGACATTAGGTCTGTTTTACAATCCCAACTGATCACAGGGGGAAGATGAAAAAAAATGAAAATATAGACTAATATCTAGACCTTGCCAGAGACTTGAAAAAAAAAACTGTGGAATATGAACGGTACCCAAGAGTTTAGAAAACGCATTAGAGGAACTAGAAGTCACCAATTTTATAAGTTATTTTCCATTCATTTTTACTCATTATTTGTTTTTTATTCATTTTACTCGCTATATTTTTCATTCATGTTGCGTTATTATTTTAAAAGATACACCAAAAATAAAAAAAATAAAAAAGTGAGAGATACGAAAACATAAATACGATGTCTGTGTTTGAAAATTGATCCGCCTATTGGGGAGATTGCACACGAAAAATCCTGGACGTGGTTAAGAAGAGAAAACCTCAAGAGACATCGAGTCCCTCATAATTGCAGCAAAAACAATGACGTAAGAACAAATTATATCAAAGCGAAAAATAGATAAGACAGCAACAGAAGAAATGAAATCATATGAGAGTTCTTTCTATCTTGTAACCAAATTAACAATCAGTTCTAATGTCGATTCTCTCAGGATTTTGATTGAAGAAGACCAAAAGATTCAAAGAAGCAGAACAAGTTCGAAAAGTAGAAAACCTTAAAATTCCACAGTAGAATTCCAATACCGATTCCAAAAAGATTCTTTATTTTGACCAAATAATATTTGCTATTAACCACAGATGAAGATTTTTAAAAAGATAGCAGCAACAACAACAACAGTAGTCGCACGATATGCGAAGGAAATTGCAAATAGCTCACATAGATTATAAAGAATAGCATATTGTACAATTCTATTTTTTATTAGGTACTAACAGAGCTACTATCCGTTGCTCGGGATTCTTTATACATTCTTGTTTTTATTTTATTTGTATTATTATTCTTGTTTATATTTTTTCTCTTATTTGTCTTTTATTTGTTTTTTGTTTTTTGTGTAATTTAAATATCGAAAGTAAATGCTGAAAAATCGCTTATCTTAATAGGAAGAAAGAAAAAGGTCATTAGACAGGAAATGAGGAGGATTGTGGGAGAATGATCAGAGTGACGACTTGTATAAAACACTAAGGAAAGAGATAAAAGACGTCTTTTTGTTCACAGGCGAGTCTAGATAATTGCGAGCACAAAGAAGGGGGAGAAAGAAGGACAAAATTGTTAGAGATAATTTTTTATGAGCTTCTTTAATACGACATAATGTTTTATTCTTTACTAATTTCTACTATTTTTGAAATAATTTTTGAAATAATTTTTTTGATCTATCATTGATTTATATTTTTATTTTATTTAACATTTCTAATGGGAAATGCTGGGGAAACGTTGTTAATTCTCATACGGGCAAAAAAAAAAAAAAAGTTTTGTTTTTTATAGAAAGTTGGTCTTTGCTGGTATCCAACATTTTACTCTAAAAAAGGACATGTGAATACATACATACATACATATATGCATAAATACATATATACAGACAGACAGAATGATATATATATATAATATATATATATTATATATATATATAATATATATATATATATATATATGTATGTGTGTGTGTGTGTGTGTGTGTGTGTGTGTGTGTGTGTTGTATGTGTGTGTGTTCAAGTCATGAAGAAGGTCTAATAGACCGAAACGCTGCATCGTCGACAATAAACATCCAGATTCCATAACATCCCGTGTTTGTCTACCTTTCTCCACACACACACACACACACACACACACACCACACAGATATATATATATATATATATATATATATGTGTGTGTGTTGTGTGTGTGTGTGTGTGTGTGAATGATTTCCAGTTAGATACTGCCTCTTATCGGGAGAGTATTTAACTCTTTGCCCACTTTAAACCGCTCACAGCAGCTCTACATGTAAGAAAATGTTTCTACGCATGCCTCACTCAAGCAAAGTACAACATATTTTGGTTATTTCATTATTATTTAGAAGAAGCGCTCATATCACAATAATAATGGGATTTTATTTAAATAGAATGAGTTCTGAAGTGAATAGATTTAAACTTTGAAATATCTCATCATCCAGGTAAAAAAATACTAAGGGAATTTGGTAGAGCCGGGGGAAGGAGATTTGGTCGGCAAAGGGTTAAACTAGTAAATCCGCCCGCCACCCCCTGTGTGGACCCCTATGTTTTTATTCAAAATTCTAAAAGTTTTATTAACTCTGAAATTTATAAGGACCATTTTGAGAAACCCGGATGTAATTGAACTCACATTTACCAACGTGTAACTATAAATTGCTATATTTCTGAAACAAATCCCAAGGTCGTTATTTGAATAGAATGAGTTCTGAGGTAAATAAATTGTGAACCTATGAAATATCCTATCATACAGTTAAAAATACAAGGACAATTTGGTACAGCCGTAGGGGAAATTTGGCAGGGGAAGAGTTAAAAATAATTCAAGGTTTGTTTTCAAAGTAATTAAATGTCAAATTTTACAGATATAAATGTTACAATGTTTTTTGCTTTGATTGAAAATATATTTAATTTTCTCAGAAAAGTTACATTTTTAAGGTAAATATACATACAGATTTTTTTTAATTTGCTTTAGCGATCATTATTGAACTATAACTGATACAGATTTTGAAAACATGTAAAAAAAAACATTGGTGTCTCCCTCTAAAATATTCACGTTTGGCTAAATTATTAACTGAATTATTAAAAGGGAGTCCCTATATTCTAATGGTTGAATATTTGGTTAGACTTTACGGTATGTCAACCCTTGTTGGCTTATTTTATGCCGTAGACGTATTTATCTTATTCATTCTTGTGTATTCACATTTTTTAAACTCATTTTTTAAACTTTTCTTTATATTCATTTTTTTTATTTACCCCATATATGGGACCCTAACAAGTACTACCACTCCGAGTTGACCTGGTATTAATGACATTGGATGGGTACCCTACACTTCCCAGTGCTCCAGAATTTGAACTTGACCATTAGATGAAGTTTATCGTCATACCCAATACTCTAAGACCCTCAACTACTGCCTTCTAGCACTTATATGATAAAAAAGGGTTGAAGAGAAATAAGGTCAGGATAGTCATAAAAGTGCTGCACATTGACGTGATCTGCCGATTGATTAGCCTCTCACAATGTCCGTCTATCCCAAGTGAGAGCCAAAGTGGGGTGTTGCATGTCATGGACTGCTCAGCCACCAGGATCCCATCCTTAAGACTCAATGGCCATTACCCACAGCCAAGAGGTGGCCCATTGGGCTTGTCTTAACTCTATACAGAGGTGCATTCGGCCTATTCTACAGCCACAGCCAACAAGGCTGTGTAATTGCAATGGCTAAAGTACTAAACTGCGACCTGGTAGTAAGCGAGTTCGAACTCCAGTGACAACATTACGTTCACATTCGGATTAATACCCTTGCGAAAGTTATAAAACCCTAAAGTTTAATATAGCATTAAACAAAGACAATTATTTAGAAAAAATACAAATGAAAAATGTGTATTTTTTTCTGTAACTCAACAAAAATTTCACTTTTGGATAAAGACGGGAAAAAAGTTTTACAAGAAGCAGACACAATCCTACTGAACTATAATGAATTCAGACTACGCAGATGGTCAAGCAATTCTTGCAAATTCATCTGCTGCAGAGTCTGGGGTAAGCAACAAGAGGCATTTGCCTATACGAGAACTCATATGATACGGAGTTCATGTATTTTAAATACATGAACTCCGTTTTATAGGAGTTCTCGTATAGGTCAAGAACTCCTTTAAGGAAGTTCCAACCCTTCTCTTAGCTGTTGAAGTGAGTGATGGATTTGAACAAGTATTAATCTGAGGAGCTAGATGTGGATTAAATGATGGGGAAGACACTTTTCTGAAAGTTCTTTGAACCCACAATGATACCAGTTCTTGTACTTCGAGGCAAAGACTCCTCCGCTGAATCTTCCACATCCTCTTGCTTGCTGAAGTGTTGTTAGCGGAACAATCAAGTCAATTTAGAATCTAATAAAGATAGACAGCTCATTCAACTGTGTCATATGGAAATCTGATATATTGCAATGGAGTCATCAGAATAATGGTTAATGAAAATAATTTTATTTATTTTCTATGTCGAAAACAACTACAATGGTTGACAGGTGGTGCCATTGAGGGGATCCCACCCCTGCCGAGGTACAGTCGGTTGTATTCTACTGCCCCAGTCGACAAGTCAAAAACCAATTTGGTTGAGTGTTTACATTATTTATTATAACGTTTTTTCCTGTGAGCTTCAAGCGTCATACATATATGAACACTACACTAGATTAGTTTTTCACTGCTTTCTCTTCCATTATGTCAGATATTGTCTCCATATAACTATTCAACCCTCATAAGACAATCGCCACACCTCATAGGATGTTCCTACAGATTTCAGTTTCTTATTTCTTTATTTTTTTTCAGCACATAACTAAATCAAATATATTTATTTACAAATTTATGGAGGTGCATGGTGTAATGGTTACTGTCATAGAAAATGGACACAGCGAGACGAGTTCACATCCTGGACGAGGGTGTTTGCATTTCACATAGCGCTAATAAGCTTGAGAAATGTGTGCAACCAACTGCCTCCAGTTAGGGGTAAATAATAGGGCAGACTGGGCACTTTAATCTTGGTTAGGCAACCAATCTAAGAGAAAGAAAATTCTGAATTCAAATTTGTTAAACCCCGTTTAAGAAATTTTACTTTGTGTCACATCTTACTCGTGCGGAGGGGTTGGCATATATATATATAAATATATAATATATATATATATATATATATGTGTGTGTGTGTGTGTGTGTGTGTGTGTGTGTGTGTCTCTCTCTCTGCATGGCACTAGGTCAATTTCTTAAAGTGAACTTTTCCTAAACCAGTTGCCATGACAAGATTAAAGAGCCCATTCTGCCCTACTATTTACTCACAACTGGAGGGAGAATAATTGGATTCATATTTTTCGTAAGTGTATTAGTGTTGTACCGGCCGTTCCTACAGTGGAGAATATACACCGGTTCTCACTATAAATAGTGAGACACCGGGTGAAAAGGTTGTACTGTTACCGTTAACGACAAGCTAGTCGTTCCTGTACCATTATTGTAAATACTTGTCTATTTTACCCTATCTCGACTTGACTTCTTTTTTACTGTTGGACTAACATCACAACAATTAGCATTATATGAAATGTACACAGCTTCATCCAATATTTGAACTCGCTTCGCCGTGACCATTTACGTTGGTGATAACCATTGCAGAACAAACGCCTCCAATTAAATCATCAATTTGGCACAAAGATATTTTTTGTTTCATAGAGGACATTCTGGTTTCAGGAAACATAGGCCCAATAAATTAAGTTAAGATATTCACCGTAATTATATCGAGAACGGACAGAGAAAAACAAATGAGAGTATAATTTAATGTTGAGGAAAAGGATATAGGAACCCGTTGGAATGTGTATTTCGAAATAAAAGAAAAATCAATATAAGTCTAAATATTTAAAAAAAATCTGAAGTTAAACAAAAAAGTGCACGCAGAACGTAACTATCCGTCGGAAATAGTTTATTGATGAGAATCTTGGTTTGAAAAACGCGTTGTCGATTGAAACAATCGAAAGGGATACATTCCTTTGGAGTTGAAATCCAATACAAACTGTGACGAGAGATGTTGTTTATTCAAGGGTAATTTGTATTTAAAATTGCTTCAACGATAAATAAAATGAGTGATAAGTTATGAAATGGAAAACTTACCAATGGATAATGATACGTGACAAGTGTACCAAAAGCAACTGGAGAAATAGACTGAAAAGTAAACCAATTTTTCTGGTAGAACTATATAGATTGGCTGTATGAATTGGAATATTATTTACCAAAAAGCCCAAAATAAATCAATACTAAAAGAAAAAAAGAAGTAGGCCATAGAAAAGCAATCATGGAGTGTTGATGATTGGATGAAAGTAATATTCAGAGATGAATCATGTATCTATATTGGCTAAATAGGGTTGTTGGAACTCCGTTGTTTTTCCCCTAATGAAATAAAAATAATGACTATCCGAGCAAATACGTATTGTTGCTAACTATGCAACAATACGTATTAAAGGCTATACAATGCATAGCCTTTAAAATCTTTTTATTTCACTAGCAAATATATGCACCCTCCGGGTGCAAGTATTTAAGTTTTAAATGTAATAAATATATTAAAATTAGAAAGGCTAATGAAACTAAATAAGAATGCAGATAAAAAGATTTGAAACAGAGGGGTGTATAATAAAAAATAGAACAACTGAAACTTGCACTTCTATCACTCTCGTCTTTCAATTGCTGAATTTTCCTAATTTAATAACTTAGTTAAAATAGGAAGTAAAGAATAAAATCAGAATTATTTCTCTTGTTAATCGATTTCTTTTAAGATTTATTGAAGAGATTTTTGATCATATTCATTAAGATAAACCATATGATTAGAAATCAATAATACTAAGCACATATTTATTAAAATCAAATTTTTAATTTCAATATGCAAATAAGCCTTCCTGTTCACACTGTAAACTGCTATTTTAGTCTATATACTATTAGATTTGATGTCCCAGCAGATCAAAGTGTGAATATGAAAGAAAACGAAAAGATAAATAACTGGACCTTACCAGAGAATTGGAAAAAAAAACTATGGAATATTATGGTGAAAGTGATACCTTGTGTAGCTGATGCACTTGGAACGCCTTAAAAGTTTGGAAAATGCACTAGAAGAACTGGAATTCAGAGGAAGAATTGAAACCATCCAGATAACAGCATTGTTGAAATCGGTTAGAATACTCAGAAGAGTCCCAGGGACCTGTTGGAACTAGTTGTCACTCAGACTCCAGTCAAAGACCATCAGCTTACACTGAAAAGACTCACAAGGAGTGAAATAATAATAATAATAATAATATAATATAATAATAATATGGGACAATCAACCATGTAATAAGTGAATGCAGCAAACTAGCAAAACGATAAAATAAGGCTAGGCACGACTGGGCGGGAAAGGTGACCCACTGGGAATTGGGCAAAAATTGAATATTCGCTTTTTTTTCATTTTTAATCTGTAGATGACAAGTTATTTTCTTGTTAATTGACATTAGGTCTTTTTACAATCCCAACTGATCACAGGGAAAGATAAAAAAAAAAAAAATGAAAATATAGATAATATCTAGGCCTTGCCAGAGACTTGAAAAAAAAACTGTGGAATATGAACGGTACCCAAGAGTTTAGAAAACGCATTAGAGGAACTAAAAGTCACCAATTTTATAAGTTATTTTCCATTCATTTTTACTCATTATTTGTTTTTTATTCATTTTACTCGCTATATTTTCATTAATGTTGCGTTATTATTTTAAAAAATACACCAAAATAAAAGTGAGAGATACGAAAACATAAATACGATGTCTGTGTTTGAAAATTGATCCGCCTATTGGGAGATTGCACACGAAAAATCCTGGACGTGGTTAAGAAGAGAAAACCTCAAGAGACATCGAGTCCCTCATAATTGCAGCAAAAACAATGACATAAGAACAAATTATATCAAAGCGAAAAATAGATAAGACAGCAACAGAAGAAATGAATCATATGAGAGTTCTTTCTATCTGTAACCAAATTAACAATCAGTTCTAATGTCGATTCTCTCAGGATTTGATTGAAGAAGACAAAAGATTCAAAGAAGCAGAACAAGTTCGAAAAGTAGAAAACCTTAAAATTCCACAGTAGAATTCCAATACCGATTCCAAAAAGATTCTTATTTTGACCAAATAATATTTGCTATTAACCACAGATGAAGATTTTTAAAAGATAGCAGCAACAACAACAACAACAATACAACAACAGTAGTCGCCCGATATGCGAAGGAATTGCAAATAGCTCACATAGATTATAAAGAATAGCATATTGTACAATTCTATTTTTATTAGGTACTAACAGAGCTACCATCCGTTGCTGGGATTCTTTATACATTCTTGTTTTATTTTATTTGTATTATTATTCTTGTTTTATTTTTTCTCTTATTTTTCTTTTATTTGTTTTTGTTTTGTGTAATTTAAATATCGAAAGTAAATGCTGAAAAATCGCTTATCTTAATAGGAAGAAAGAAAAGGTCATTAGACAGGAAATGAGGAGGATTGTGGGAGAATGATCAGAGTGACGACTTGTATAAAACACTAAGGAAAGAGATAAAAGACGTCTTTTGTCACAGACGAGTCTAGCTAATTGCGAGCACAAAGAAGGCAAGGAGAGAGAAGGAGAAGAAGACAAAATTGTTAGAGATAATTTTTATGAGCTTCTTTAATACGACATATTGTTTTATTCTTTACTAATTTCTACTATTTTGAAATAATTTTTGAAATAATTTTTTTTGATCTATCATTGATTTATATTTTATTTTATTTAACATTTCTAATGGAAATGCTGGGAAACGTTGTTAATTCTCATACGGGCAAAAAAAAAAAAAGTTTTGTTTTTTATAGAAAGTTGGTCTTTGCTGGTATCAACATTTTACTCTAAAAAAGGACATGTGAATACATACATACATAAATACATATATGCATAAATACATATATACAGACAGACAGAATTATATATATATATATATATATATATATATATATAATTGTGTGTGTGTGTGTGTGTGGTGGTGTTGTGTGTGTGTGTGTGTGTGTGTGTGTGTTGTGTGTGTTCAAGTCATGAAGAAGGTCTAATAGACCGAAACGCTGCATCGTCGACAATAAACATCCAGATTCCATAACATCCCGTGTTTGTCTACCTTCTCCACACACACACACACACACACACATATATATATATATAATATATATATATATGTGTGTGTGTGTGTGTGTGTGTGTGTGTGTGTGAATGATTTCCAGTTAGATACTGCCTCTATCGGAGAGTATTTAACTCTTTGCCCACTTTAAACCGCTCACAGCAGTCTACATGTAAGAAAATGTTTCTACGCATGCCTCACTCAAGCAAAGTACAACATATTTTGGTTAGTTTCATTATTATTTAGAAGAAGCGCTCATATCAACAATAATAGGGATTTTATTTAAATAGAATGAGTTCTGAAGTGAATAGATTTAACTTTGAAATATCTCATCATCCAGGTAAAAAAATACTAAGGGATTTGTAGAGCCGGGGAAGGAGATTTGGTCGGCAAAGGGTTAAACTAGTAAATCCGCCCCCCCCCGTGTGGACCCCTATGTTTTTATCAAAATTCTAAAAGTTTTATTAACTCTGAAATTTATAAGGACCATTTTGAGAACCCGGATGTAATTGAACTCACATTTACCAACGTGTAACTATAAATTGCTATATTTCTGAAACAAATCCCAAGGTCGTTATTTGAATAGAATGAGTCTGAGGTAAATAAATGTGAACCTATGAAATATCCTATCATACAGTTAAAAAATCCAGGACAATTTGGTACAGCCGTAGGGGAAATTTAAGTTAATAAGGGGGTTAAAAATAATTCAAGGTTTGTTTTCAAAGTAATTAAATGTCAAATTTACAGATATAAATGTTACAATGTTTTTGCTTTGATTGAAAATATATTTAATTTTCTCAGAAAAGTTACATTTTTAAGGTAAATATACAGATTTTTTTTAATTTGCTTTAGCGATCATTATTGAACTATAACTGATACAGATTTGAAAACATGTAAAAAAAAACATTGGTGTCTCCCTCTAAATATTCACGTTTGGCTAAATATTAACTGAATTATTAAAAGGGATCCCTATATTCTAATGGTTAATATTTGGTTAGACTTTACGGTATGTCAACCCTTGTTGGCTTATTTTATGCCGTAGACGTATTTATCTTATTCATTCTTGTGTATTCACATTTTTAAACTAATTTTTTAAACTTTTCTTTATATTCATTTTTTTTATTTACCCAATATATGGGACCCTAACAAGTACTACCACTCCGAGTTGACCTGGTATTAATGACATTGGATGGGTACCATCACTTCCCAGTGCTCCAGAATTTGAACTTGACCATTAGATGAAGTTTATCGTCATCCCAAACTCTAAGACCCTCAACTACTGCCTTCTAGCACTTATATGATAAAAAAGGTTGAAGAGAAATAAGTCAGGATAGTCATAAAAGTGCTGCACATTGACGTGATCTGCCGATTGATTAGCCTCTCCAATGTCCGTCTATCCCAAGTGAGAGCCAAAGTGGGTGTTGCATGTCATGGACTGCTCAGCCACCAGGATCCCATCCTTAAGACTCAATGGCCATTACCCACAGCCAAGAGGTGGCCCATTGGGCTTGTCTTAACTCTATACAGAGGTGCATCGGCCTATTCTACAGCCACAGCCAACAAGGCTGTGTAATTGCAATGGCTAAAGTACTAAACTGCGACTGGTAGTAAGCGAGTTCGAACTCCAGTGACAACATTACGTTCACATTCGGATTAATACCCTTGCGAAAGTTATAAAACCCTAAAGTTTAATATAGCATTAAAAAGACAATTATTTAGAAAAAATACAAATGAAAAATGTGTATTTTTTTCTGTAACTCAACAAAAATTTCACTTTTGGATAAATAAGAGGGAAAAAAGTTTTACAAGAAGCAGACACAATCCTACTGAAACTATAATGAATTCAGACTACGCAGATGGTCAAGCAATTCTTACAAATTCATCTGCTGCAGAGTCTGGGGTAAGCAACAAGAGGCATTTGCCTATACGAGAACTCATATGATACGGAGTTCATGTATTTTAAATACATGAACTCCGTTTTATAGGAGTTCTCTATAGGTCAAGAACTCCTTTAAGGAAGTTCCAACCCCTTCTTAGCTGTTGAAGTGAGTGATGGATTGAAAAGTATTAATCTGAGGGAGCTAGATGTGGATTAAATGATGGGGAAGACACTTTTCTGAAGTTCTTTGAACCCACAATGATACCAGTTCTTGTACTTCGAGGCAAAGAACTCCTCCGCTGAATCTTCCACATCCTCTTGCTTGCTGAAGTGTTGTTAGCGGAAGCAATCAATCAGTCAATTTAGAATCTAATAAAGATAGACAGCTCATCAACTGTGTCATATGGAAATCTGATATATTGCAATGGAGTCATCAGAATAATGGTATGCAAAATAACCAAAAATCGACTAACAATGATGAAAATCGTTTTATAAGATAAAAAAATCTTTATACGAGACTAAACCATTTGTCTGAATGTTTGAGATGAGGTTTGACGATTTGTATTATTTAGCCTCATTATTACTGGCATACACTTAACGTTTTGGCCGAGTTAGATGAGACGGATCTTAAGTTGGACAAAATACAGATCTAACTACGGGCGAAAACAACACAGAACACTTAAAATCTGCTTCAATTCCTTAATGCCAAAAGTTTAGAATCAAAGAATTATTTTGGAAATAGCAAGAATGTATTTCTTATTATCATTTTCTTAGATAGGCGTGTCGTGGCACAAGAATAGATATCACCCGGTCGACTGGGACAGAAGTAAACACTGAATGTGCCTCTGCAGAGCAGTAAAATCCACCCATTGGAGCTACCTGTTGGCCGTGGTTGGTTACCCGTGATGCTTAAGGACGGAATCCTGTTGACTGAGCAGTCCATGTCATGCAACACTCCATTTAGGCTTGACGGAGGTTCAAAGAAGCTCCCTCAAATCAATCGGTTGGTCACGTCAAGCCCTAGCCCCTATATGCTTGTCCAACTCTATTGTCTCTCTGACAAACACTCAACCCTTTTTACTACATATGTGTAAGAAGTCGTTGGCTGAGGGTCTTAGTGTAATGGGTATGACGTTAAACTACACCTAATGGTAGAGCTCTAGGGACTGTAATGTCTCCTTTCAACATCATTACTCCCATGTCTACTCTGACCCGGAGTGATAGTACTATGGGTTAAACAGAAAAAAATGCGCTTACAAATTGATACCCATCAAGAAGGAATAACAGAAAATATTTTCGGCATAAAATAACCCAAAAGGAATTGACATGCCATAAAACCAACGAACCAACCAAAAAGAGATAATAGGATATGTGTATATTTGGCAAGATTCTTTTTTCTTGTTTTTCATTAAAAAATATTTGAAATATTTTGAACTTTTAAAAATCCAAGATAGAAATCCAACTACTGGAACACCTGTGAAACAGAGAACGACTTCAAAAGAAACCTAATTAATGTTATAGATTATTTTAATTCTTTGAATTATTCGGACTATAGTCCTCATCTTTGTTATCATCTGCACAATGTGCATTATTCATTCTTGTTCAGCGGAAAGAAAATGTTGAGAGTGCGTGTGTATTTGATTTCATCAAAGTGAAATTACTAATCAGTTTATACTGATACGCTAGTTTTTTTATTTTTTATTTTTATTTCTGTGGAACAGTAAAGCACAATTCCTTGATGTTGTTTTGTCTCTGGAGAATTTAAGAGTTTTCTTGAATATTTTTAATGCACAAAAAAAAGGAAAAAAGAAAGAGAAAATTCTGAAGAATTGGAAAAGCGACAATTGAATCTCGTGTTACACGCAAAGATAACATAACAAATTGATCTTGTTCCACATTGAAAAACTTAAAAAAAAAAAACAAAACAGAACAATAGGACAAGGCACCTTTTGATATTCACTTAGAGTTGTAAATATCTAAACAATTGATTTAATGTTTGATTTTAGTGGTATTTCAACCCATCTAGGGTTATTTTATGTATAGAAGTTTGGGAATCACGTTCATTGTACATTTATAAGACCATACTCCCAAAGTCAAGCTCTCCAAAATATTTAGATATCACAGAAACGTTCATTGTCAATGATATTTAGACAATTTCAAAGTTTGAACATGAATCTACTTTTCTACATAATCACCATTTCGGTCGATGCATTTTTGTAGGCTTCGCAGTTTTGTAAGCCCCTGTTATACCAGCTAGCCGCTATGTCGTTGACGAAGCGTTGGACCTCGTCATCGTTGCAAACTCCGTAAACCACTTGCGGACGTTTCTGACATCCATGCACGACTCGCCATACGCTTCAGTTAATTGTCGATGAATTTCGTTCGGTTTGATGGCATTTACGTTTTAAACCGAATAACTGCGTGAACTTCACACTTGGTGGTAGCGACAATCGGGAGCTCCATCGGAAACAAGTGCCAGGCTAAGACTGAGCATAACAGTGGGATGATCCTTGAATTTATATTCTGGAATTGGGAGTAATGGCAATAAAGAGGTTCTCCAAAATCCCCTGTAACTCAGACTCCAGTGAAAGTCCACCAGCTAATGTTGGTGTGAAAAACTCATAAGATGTGATATATAGCAAGTTTATGTGGAGATTGACATGAAACGGTTAATCACATAATAAGCAAATACAGCAAAATAACACAAAAAGAGCACAAGACTAGACGCGACTGGGCTGGAAATGTGATCCACTGGGGATTGTGAAAGATACTCAATTTTGATCATACAACAAAGTGGTATATGCATAAAACAGAATCTGTTCTTGAAAAGGAAACATAAAATTATCTGGAGCTTTGAGATAAAGACTGATCACCTTATCCCAGCCAGAAGACCAGACCTAGTATCAATTAACAAGAAAAGGAGAACTTTTCAACTATTAGATTTTGATGTCCCAGCAGATCAAAGTGTGAATATGAAAGAAAACGAAAAGATAAATAACTGGACCTTACCAGAGAATTGGAAAAAAAAAACTATGGAATATTATGGTGAAAGTGATACCTTTTGTAGCTGATGCACTTGGAACGGTCCTTAAAAGTTTGGAAAATGCACTAGAAGAACTGGAATTCAGAGGAAGAATTGAAACCATCCAGATAACAGCATTGTTGAAATCGGTTAGAATACTCAGAAGAGTCCCAGGGACCTGTTGGAACTAGTTGTCACTCAGACTCCAGTCAAAGACCATCAGCTTACACTGAAAAGACTCACAAGGAGTGAAATAATAATAATAATAATAATGATAATAATAATAATAATATGGGACAATCAACCATGTAATAAGTGAATGCAGCAAACTAGCAAAACGATAAAATAAGGCTAGGCACGACTGGGCGGGAAAGGTGACCCACTGGGAATTGGGCAATAAATTGAATATTCGCTTTTTTTTTCATTTTTAATCTGTAGATGACAAGTTATTTTCTTGTTAATTGACATTAGGTCTATTTTACAATCCCAACTGATCACAGGGGGAAGATGAAAAAAAAAAAAATGAAAATATAGACTAATATCTAGGCCTTGCCAGAGACTTGAAAAAAAACTGTGGAATATGAACGGTACCCAAGAGTTTAGAAAACGCATTAGAGGAACTAGAAGTCACCAATTTTATAAGTTATTTTCCATTCATTTTTACTCATTATTTGTTTTTTATTCATTTTACTCGCTATATTTTTCATTAATGTTGCGTTATTATTTTAAAAAATACACCAAAAATAAAGTGAGAGATACGAAAACATAAATACGATGTCTGTGTTTGAAAATTGATCCGCCTATTGGGGAGATTGCACACGAAAAATCCTGGACGTGGTTAAGAAGAGAAAACCTCAAGAGACATCGAGTCCCTCATAATTGCAGCAAAAACAATGACATAAGAACAAATTATATCAAAGCGAAAAATAGATAAGACAGCAACAGAAGAAATGAAATCATATGAGAGTTCTTTCTATCTTGTAACCAAATTAACAATCAGTTCTAATGTCGATTCTCTCAGGATTTTGATTGAAGAAGACTAAAAGATTCAAAGAAGCAGAACAAGTTTCGAAAAGTAGAAAACCTTAAAATTCCACAGTAGAATTCCAATACCGATTCCAAAAAGATTCTTTATTTTGACCAAATAATATTTGCTATTAACCACAGATGAAGATTTTTTAAAAGATAGCAGCAACAACAACAACAACAATAACAACAACAGTAGTCGCCCGATATGCGAAGGAAATTGCAAATAGCTCACATAGATTAGAAAGAATAGCATATTGTACAATTCTATTTTTTATTAGGTACTAACAGAGCTACCATCCGTTGCTTGGGATTCTTTATACATTCTTGTTTTTATTTTATTTGTATTATTATTCTTGTTTGTATTTTTTCTCTTATTTGTCTTTTATTTGTTTTTGTTTTTTGTGTAATTTAAATATCGAAAGTAAATGCTGAAAAATCGCTTATCTTAATAGGAAGAAAGAAAAAGGTCATTAGACAGGAAATGAGGAGGATTGTGGGAGAATGATCAGAGTGACGACTTGTATAAAACACTAAGGAAAGAGATAAAAGACGTCTTTTTGGTCACAGACGAGTCTAGCTAATTGCGAGCACAAACAAAGAAGGGGGAGAAAGAAGGACAAAATTGTTAGAGATAATTTTTTTATGAGCTTCTTTAATACGACATAATGTTTTATTCTTTACTAATTTCTACTATTTTGAAATAATTTTTGAAATAATTTTTTTTGATCTATCATTGATTTATATTTATTTTATTTAACATTTCTAATGGGAAATGCTGGGGAAACGTTGTTAATTCTCATACGGGCAAAAAAAACAAAATAAGTTTTGTTTTTTATAGAAAGTTGGTCTTTGCTGGTATCCAACATTTTACTCTAAAAAAGGACATGTGAATACATACATACATAAATACATATATGCATAAATATATATACAGACAGACAGATATATATATATATATATATATATATATATATATATGTGTGTGTGTGTGTGTGTGTGTGTGTGTGTGTGTGTGTGTGTGTGTGTGTGTGTGTGTTCAAGTCATGAAGAAGGTCTAATAGACCGAAACGCTGCATCGTCGACAATAAACATCCAGATTCCATAACATCCCGTGTTTGTCTACCTTTCCACACACACACACACACACACACATATATATATATATATATATATATATATGTGTGTGTGTGTGTGTGTGTGTGTGTGTGTGTGAATGATTTCCAGTTAGATACTGCCTCCTATCGGAGAGTATTTAACTCTTTGCCCACTTTAAACCGCTCACAGCAGCTCTACATGTAAGAAAATGTTTCTACGCATGCCTCACTCAAGCAAAGTACAACATATTTTGGTTAGTTCATTATTATTTAGAAGAAGCGCTCATATCACAATAATAATGGGATTTTATTTAAATAGAATGAGTTCTGAAGTGAATAGATTTGAACTTTGAAATATCTCATCATCCAGGTAAAAAAATACTAAGGGAATTTGGTAGAGCCGGGGGAAGGAGATTTGGTCGGCAAAGGGTTAAACTAGTAAATCCGCCCCCCCCCCCGTGTGGACCCCTATGTTTTTATTCAAAATTCTAAAAGTTTTATTAACTCTGAAATTTATAAGGACCATTTTGAGAAACCCGGATGTAATTGAACTCACATTTACCAACGTGTAACTATAAATTGCTATATTTCTGAAACAAATCCCAAGGTCGTTATTTGAATAGAATGAGTTCTGAGGTAAATAAATGGTGAACCTATGAAATATCCTATCATACAGTTAAAAATACCAGGACAATTTGGTACAGCCGTAGGGGAAATTTAAGTTAAAAAAATAAGGGGAGTTAAAAATAATTCAAGGTTTGTTTTCAAAGTAATTAAATGTCAAATTTTACAGATATAAATGTTACAATGTTTTTTGCTTTGATTGAAAATATATTTAATTTTCTCAGAAAAGTTACATTTTTAAGGTAAATATACAGATTTTTTTTTAATTTGCTTTAGCGATCATTATTGAACTATAACTGATACAGATTTTGAAAACATGTAAAAAAAAAAACATTGGTGTCTCCCTCTAAAGTATTCACGTTTGGCTAAATTATTAACTGAATTATTAAAAGGGAGTCCCTATATTCTAATGGTTGAATATTTGGTTAGACTTTACGGTATGTCAACCCTTGTTGGCTTATTTTATGCCGTAGACGTATTTATCTTATTCATTCTTGTGTATTCACATTTTTTAAACTAATTTTTTAAACTTTTCTTTATATTCATTTTTTTTATTTACCCCATATATGGGACCCTAACAAGTACTACCACTCCGAGTTGACCTGGTATTAATGACATTGGATGGGTACCATACACTTCCCAGTGCTCCAGAATTTGAACTTGACCATTAGATGAAGTTTATCGTCATACCCAAGACTCTAAGACCCTCAACTACTGCCTTCTAGCACTTATATGATAAAAAAGGGTTGAAGAGAAATAAGCTCAGGATAGTCATAAAAGTGCTGCACATTGACGTGATCTGCCGATTGATTAGCCTCTCCCAATGTCCGTCTATCCCAAGTGAGAGCCAAAGTGGGGTGTTGCATGTCATGGACTGCTCAGCCACCAGGACCCCATCCTTAAGACTCAATGGCCATTACCCACAGCCAAGAGGTGGCCCATTGGGCTTGTCTTAACTCTATACAGAGGTGCAGTCGGCCTATTCTACAGCCACAGCCAACAAGGCTGTGTAATTGCAATGGCTAAAGTACTAAACTGCGACATGGTAGTAAGCGAGTTCGAACTCCAGTGACAACATTACGTTCACATTCGGATTAATACCCTTGCGAAAGTTATAAAACCCTAAAGTTTAATATAGCATTAAACAAAGACAATTATTTAGAAAAAATACAAATGAAAAATGTGTATTTTTTTCTGTAACTCAACAAAAATTTCACTTTTGGATAAACTAAGAAGGGAAAAAAGTTTTACAAGAAGCAGACACAATCCTACTGAAACTATAATGAATTCAGACTACGCAGATGGTCAAGCAATTCTTACAAATTCATCTGCTGCAGAGTCTGGGGTAAGCAACAAGAGGCATTTGCCTATACGAGAACTCATATGATACGGAGTTCATGTATTTTAAATACATGAACTCCGTTTTATAGGAGTTCTCTTATAGGTCAAGAACTCCTTTAAGGAAGTTCCAACCCCTTCTTAGCTGTTGAAGTGAGTGATGGATTTGAAGAAGTATTAATCTGAGGGAGCTAGATGTGGATTAAATGATGGGGAAGACACTTTTCTGACAGTTCTTTGAACCCACAATGATACCAGTTCTTGTACTTCGAGGCAAAGAACTCCTCCGCTGAATCTTCCACATCCTCTTGCTTGCTGAAGTGTTGTTAGCGGAACAATCAAGTCAATTTAGAATCTAATAAAGATAGACAGCTCACTCAACTGTGTCATATGGAAATCTGATATATTGCAATGGAGTCATCAGAATAATGGTTAATGAAAATAATTTTATTTATTTTTCTATTGTCGAAAACAACTACAATGGTTGACAGGTGGTGCCATTGAGGGGATCCCACCCCTGCCGATGTGCAGTCGGTGTATTCTACTGCCCCAGTCGACAAGTCAAAAACCAATTTGGTTGAGTGTTTACATATTTATTATAACGTTTTTCCTGTGAGCTTCAAGCGTCATACATATATGAACACTACACTAGATTAGTTTTCACTGCTTTCTCTTCCATTATGTCAGATATTGTCTCCATATAACTATTCAACCCTCATAAGACAATCGCCACACCTCATAGGATGTTCCTACAGATTTCAGTTTCTTTATTTCTTTATTTTTTTCAGCACATAACTAAATCAAATATATTTATTTACAAATTTATGGAGGTGCATGGTGTAATGGTTACTGTCATAGAAAATGGACACAGCGAGACGAGTTCACATCCTGGACGAGGGTGTTTGCATTTCACATAGCGCTAATAAGCTTGAGAAAGGTGTGCAGCCAACTATTCTGCCTCCAGTTAGGGGTAAATAATAGGGCAGACTGGGCACTTTAATCTTGGTTAGGCAACCAATCTAAGAGAAAGAAAATTCTGAATTCAAATTTGTTAAACCCCGTTTAAGAAATTTACCCTGTGTCACATCTTACTCGTGCGGAGGGGTTGGCATATATATATATATATATATATATATATATATATATATGGGTGTGTGTGTGTGTGTGTGTGTGTGTGTGTGTGTGTGTGTGTGTCTGCATGGCACTAGGTCAATTTCTTAAGTGAACTTTTCCTAGACCAGTTGCCATGACAAGATTAAAGAGCCCATTCTGCCCTACTATTTACTCACAACTGGAGGGAGAATAATTGGATTCATATTTTTCGTAAGTGTATTAGTGTTGTACCGGCCGTTCCTACAGTGGAGAATATACACCGGTTCTCACTATAAATAGTGAGACACCGGGTGAAAAGGTTGTACTGTTACCGTTAACGACAAGCTAGTCGTTCCTGTACCATTATTGTAAATACACTTGTCTTATTTTACCCTATCTCGACTTGACTTCTTTTTTACTGTTGGACTAACATCACAACAATTAGCATTATATGAAATGTACACAGCTTCATCCAATATTTGAACTCGCTTCGCCGTGACCATTTACGTTGGTGATAACCATTGCAGAACAAACGCCTCCAATTAAATCATCAATTTGGCACAAAAGATATTTTTTGTTTCATAGAGGAACATTCTGGTTTCAGGAAACATAGGCCCAATAAATTAAGTTAAGATATTCACCGTAATTATATCGAGAACGGACAGAGAAAACAAATGAGAGTATAATTTAATGTTGAGGAAAAGGATATAGGAACCCGTTGGAATGTGTATTTCGAAATAAAAGAAAAATCAATATAAGTCTAAATATTTAAAAAAAATCTGAAGTTAAACAAAAGTGCACGCAGAACGTAACTATCCGTCGGAAATAGTTTATTGATGAGAATCTTGGTTTGAAAAACGCGTTGTCGATTGAAACAATCGAAAGGGATACATTCCTTTGGAGTTGAAATCCAATACAAACTGTGACGAGAGATGTTGTTTATTCAAGGGTAATTTGTATTTAAAATTTGCTTCAACGATAAATAAAATGAGTGATAAGTTATGAAATGGAAAACTTACCAATGGATAATGATACGTGACAAGTGTACCAAAAGCAACTGGAGAAAATAGACTGAAAAGTAAACCAATTTTTCTGGTAGAACTATAATAGATTGGCTGTATGAATTGGAATATTATTTACCAAAAAGCCCAAAATAAATCAATACTAAAAGAAAAAAAGAAGTAGGCCATAGAAAAGCAATCATGGAGTGTTGATGATTGGATGAAAGTAATATTCAGAGATGAATCATGTATCTATATTGGCTAAATAGGGTTGTTGGAACTCCGGTTGTTTTTTCCCCTAATGAAATAAAAATAATGACTATCCGAGCAAATACGTATTGTTGCATACTATGCAACAATACGTATTAAAGGCTATACAATGCATAGCCTTTAAAATCTTTTTATGTTCACTAGCAAATATATGCACCCTCCGGGTGCAAGTATTTAAGTTTTAATGTAATAGAATATATTAAATTAGAAAGGCTAATGAAACTAAATAAGAATGCAGATAAAATGATTTGAAACAGAGGGGTGTATAATCGAAAAATAGAACAACTGAAACTTGCACTTCTATCACTCTCGTCTTTCATTGTTGAATTTTCCTAATTTAATAACTTAGTTAAAATAGGAAGTAAAGAATAAAATCAGAATTATTTCTTCTTGTTAATCGATTTCTTTTAAGATTTATTGAAGAGATTTTTAATCATATTCATTAAGATAAACCCATATGATTAGAAATCAATAATACTAAGCACATATTTATTAAAATCAAATTTTTAATTTCAATATGCAAATAAGCCTTCCTGTTCACACTGTAAACTGCTATTTTAGTCTATATATAAATACAATTGCATGTTATTCATTTGTAGATATGATTAACAGTATTATTAATGTAAAACAATTTTTACAGAGAATTTTATAGAGATTGAGGTTTAAATAAAAATAAAATCATGGAGAATGTGACGTAAATAATAAAGGGAATTGTGACTTAGTGATATAGTTTCGGTTACAGACAGAAAAGCAAACAATCTCCATTATAATAAGATGTTATCTCTGGTATGTCTTCAAAAATTATCTGGTATGCTGATCGGATTCTTTATCTTCTATGGTGGACTGATTCTTCTAGTCTTCATTTTGGGACTTTTGGGGTTGGTCTTGGCTGTTTCTTAATCTCTATTTTGTTTCCACAGATAACCGCATGCGTGAAAAAACATTCACGTCTGTCCGGTACGACGCTTCGGGCTAATGGGAATCTCTAATATATATATATATATATATATATATATATATATATATATATACAGGGGGTGCAAAAGTAGGTATACAGTTATAAAAAAGGGAAAACACATACATTACTCATTGTATTTATGATACAAACAAACAAATTTTGCATATACATGTAATAAGAAGCTCTAATTCCTCAGGTAGTCAAATTGCCTTCAGAGTTCACTCCCACCTCTAATCAAGAACATACACTCATGCACACTCTAGAAAAAAGGTTTTTATCAGCATCAATTTCTTGACAAGCCCCCAAAATGAACTGAATCATGTCTTCATCAGTGCGGGTCTTGCATGAGAAAACCTTTTCCTTTACAGTGCCACATCCCCCCAAAAAAAATTGCCAATTTACCATAAGTGAATAAAAGGAAACGAGTAAATGTACATGCATTTTTATTACTTAAGATATGTCAATTTCACTTCAGTATAAGATAAAACTAATTTCACTGATGTGACACTACTGTATACCTACTTTTGCACCACCATATATATATATATATATATATATATATATATATATATATATATATATAAGAGATTTGTCCAAAACTTGGTAGTAAGGGATGATTTTTAACACTGTATTAATATTGTATGATCCAGTATGTATAAATTCAGCGAATCTTTAAAGAGAGCTCAATGTATAATAAACTTTTTATATTATATACAGAGTAATATTTATCATAGAAAGGAAGGAAGAACTCAACACCGTAATTCCATAATAAATTTATTTCGACCAAAATTTAGGCCTATATAAATCTAAGTTGATTTAATATAGCTCCCCAAAATCCAGTCTCATCAGATGGGTATCAATTCACTTTTGAAATTGCACTTCACAAAAAACAAAAAGTAGAATTTAAAAAATAAATTCAAACAAAAACAAAAAATATTAAAAATTTTTTTTAACAGTATAAGATTGTCACTACGGTAACAGAAAGTAGAATGAGAAAAAAAAGATACATCTCAAGGTTGGCTTCTTAGGGTATTCAGACAGACAAAAAAGACAGGACAGAAAAACAGTATTATATTAAAATATAAATAGACAAGTAAATAAAAAAAATTAATATTTAAACATTAGAATATAATAGAAATATAATGGTGTATAAAAAAAACTATAGAAAAAAGGAAATAAAAAGGAATGAATATAAAGATAATAATAATCTTATTATGATGGAGATTGTGTGTTTTCTGTCTGTAACCGAAACTATATTACTACTCAAGTCACAATTCCCTTAGCTTTTTACGTCACATTCTCCATGATTCTATTTCTATTTAAACCTCAATTAATAATAAAACTGTTTGACATTATTAATACTGTTGGCCTTACCTAAATACTAATAACATGCAATGGTATTTATATATACAACAAAATACCAGTTTTCAGTGTAAACGTAAAGCTAATTTGCATATTGATATTAAAAAAACTGATTTTAATAAAATGTGCTTGGTATTATTGATTTCTAATTGTTTGGTTTTATCTTAATGAATATGAGTAAAAATCTCTTCAATAAATACTAAAAGAAATTCATTAACAAGAAGAAATAACTGTAATTTTATTCTTTACTTCCTATTTTAACTAAAGAGTTAAATTAGGAAAATTTAGCATTGAAAAACGGAAGTGATGGAAGAGTAAGTTTCAGTTGTTCTATTTTCCGATTCAAACCCGCTCTGTTTCAAATGTTTTTATTTGAATTCTTAATTAGTTTCACTAGCCTTTCTGATTTAATCTAATATTTTATTACATTTAAACTTAAATACTTGCACCTGGAGGGTGCATATATTTGCTAGTAATAATAATAATAAATAATATAAAGTAAAAAAATAATAATAATAAGATGAAGTAAAAAAAAAAAAAAAAAAAAATAATGATAATAATAATAAGATAAGGTAAAAAAAAATCTGATTTTCAGATCTTCATTGCATTGGCGAGAAACTGTCAGTAACCAGGTGTTGACTCGATTCCATGCTGCCTTAACTTAGATATAAATGCTCTATCAATTATAATTGAGTATTGTCTACTTACAAATATAGCAGCCATATTATCTACAATATATATATATATATATAATATTATATATATATATATATATAAGAATAGATAAATATATATTAGTTTGTGTATATATATTTATTGCATGGATGTTTTACTGCGATTCTTGTTTCTCATCCTATTCAATTTCAGCATTCATCAGGCAGAGTGAAAAGAATTTTTGAAAATCCGAATAATATGGTCAACAAGCACCCACGCACCCTAAATATTGTGTGTGTATATATATATATATATATATATATATATATATATATATATATATATATACGAAGATGTATGCGCACGTATATAGGCATACAAGTGCTATGACACATAACCAAACTTACAAAATAGCACTACTCACAAGCCTATGTACACTAATACTCAAATTAACATCCCTACACAATAAAAACATCCTTTGAACATATTATTCGGATTTTCAAAAATCACCTAGATCATCTGCGCAGTCCGCATCTATAATAATCTCTGCGGAATATCGTCGGCTTCTTGCCCGGTGAAGCTTTTTTATGTGATTTAATGACGTCTGGAGTACGTAATCCTGGCCCATCCTAAATCTATATGGTGCTAATGTATTTCCTTGTAGGACTCCAGCAACAATGTTAAAGTAATGTGTGTTAACATCGGGTGAGTGAACCATTGCGTTCGTATCTTTGTAGAGGATCATATTAGCAGTAACAGTTTTTTGGGGGGAAATCATATGCTAGTAGTATTTGCTCAAAAATCAATATTTTTCTTCAAAAATCATCTAGATCATCTGCGCAGACTGCGTCTTTAATAATCCCTGCGGGATATCACCAGCTTCTTGTCTTTTTTATGGTGAAGGTTTTTTTACGGGATCTAATGACGTTCGGACTACGTAACCTAGGGACACCCTAAATATATATGGTGCTAATATATTTCCTTGTAGGACTCCAGCAACAATATTAATTATAGTAATCTGTGTTGACATCGGGTGAATGATCCATTGCTTTCGTGTCTTTGTAGACGACCATATTAGCCGTAAGAGTTTCTTTGGATAAACCACATGCTAGTTGTATTTGCTCCATTTTTTCTCTGTATATATTCAAGTTTACTGAATTTCTGTTTTTCTTTTTCTTTTTTTCAGGAACCTAGTTCCATCCGATGTTCCCTGAACGACACAAGCCTATTAACAAATCTCCTCGGCAATTATATTGATTGTAACATGACCACAGCAGTGCAGAAAAGTGCAGAAATGGTGAAAACAGCACAGAAATTCTATATCTACTTCACTCCGTTCATTTTATCTGTCGGCATAATCGGGAATTCCCTCTCTTTAACCGTGTTCATGTCGCGCAGTATGCGTCGACTGTCAGCAAGCCATTACCTCGCCGCACTCTCAATGGCAGACATTACAGCACTCGTCTTCTACGTGTGTGTCGACTGGCTGAAACGAGGTCTATCCCTGTGGCCACGCGGTGAGTATCTACATCTCTTGCACATGGAAGGTTTCTGTCAGATCTTTATGTACCTCGGTTATGTGTCGCGTTTCCTATCGGCCTGGATTGTTGTTGCGTTCACCGTCGAGCGTTACATTGCCGTTTGTCACCCGTTCCGCCGACACCAGAGCTGCACCATCGGGTCGGCAAAACGCATTCTCCTCTTTGTTATCATATCCTCTTTGGTCTTCAATATCTACAAACCGGTATTGAGCGGAATACACGAAACCTCAAAAGGAGGGCCGCGCATCTGTACGGCTAATCCGGACCATAATATCATCTCATTTGTCCTCGATAATGTATTTGCTTTCTTTATAACCCTCGTACCTTTTGTGATTATCACAATTCTAAACTGCCTCATCATCCGATGTCTGTACAGACGCAACAAAAAAAGGAAGCGAGATGCCCTAATCACAGAGGAAAACGTTATCCGTCTTGAGTTCACTCTTATCCTCTTGGTGATTTCATTCTTCTTCATCACCCTTAATCTGCCCTTTTTCGTTGTGTGGTGCGTCCAGTTTTCGCACGCGACCCTTATCTCAAACATTGATGCTAGCGTCGACTTTGATTTTCTTAAGGGCCTTCTCTACATCACACGGACTATTTTCTACATGAACTATTGTGTTAACTTTTTCCTTTACAGTTTCACGGGTGCTTACTTCCGGCGAGAGGTGAAGATGCTCTTTACGCGTAGGCGTTCTTCGCTTAATCGGAGCTCCTCGTACGCACTGCGAAACCGGCTTAAAACTCCCACCCGATCGTTACAGTCATCTTGGGTGTGAAGGTAAATATGTTTTGGCGAGGAGCTTTACCGTTTTAATTCCATTTCGAAGAGGAAGTGTTTATTGTAAAAATTCTTAAAAAGAAAAGAACAATATTCTTTAAGAAAGTTCAAAATGTTTGAAAGCAAAAAAAAAAATAAATAAAAATAAAAATAAATAAACAGAATTGATATACAGTTGTAATATTGCTCCGTTGGTGTCAGCCATTGAATGAAATTATGAAATTAAACTTGAAAGGGGTGAGAAAAAAAATGAAAAAAGATTAATCGAATTTTGGAACTGAATTAATAAATAAAATCTTCCAAAATAACGTTTGCAGTTTTTTTCTTACAAATATGAACATTTTGTTTATTGAAATAAGATGATGGTAAAGAAGTCAATAGATTTATCATTTAATTTGTTTATGTTTTCAGCTTTCATTGAAAAATGACATAAACTCGTGTATATATTTCTTTTCAGCCAATTGACGTTCAAAACTTTGGGATTTCTTTCGTTTATTTCTGTTTTTCTATCTTTATTTTCTTTCTTTCTTTTATTTTCTGTCTTATTTTCTTTCTTTTCTTTTTCTTTTTCTTTTTCTTTCTTTTCTTTCTTTTTTTGAATTTTCCCCATTTTCTCTTCGGTTTCTTTATTTCTTTATCTTTCTATTTACAGTTTTATTCTTTCTTTTATTAAAATCTTATTTTGTCAATGCATACATTTTTTACTTTGATTTTCTTTTTCTTTCTTTTTTTCTTTTTTCTTTTTTCCTTCGTTTTCTTTATGTCGTTATCTTTCTTTTTATTTATTTCGTCAACGGATTTTTTTTTATTTCTATTTCTTTAATTTCTTTCTTTCATTTCCTTTTTATTTTCCTTCATTTCCTGTTCCCCAATAACGTCAAAAATGAATTCAATGTTTAATATTTGGTAATTTCGTTCCTCTGTGTATCTTCCCAAAGGACAAAACGCAATGGAAAAGAGTTTTCTGTGAGATAATCTTTAAAAAGAAATAACTGTTTGATACTTTTTGCTTAGACTGGAAAAAAGCGCCATAGAAATGCAGCATCCAATGAGAATCGAACTAAATCCATTAATAATTGACATGAGAGACAAACTAAAAAGTGCGCAATTGAAGTACTTCTAATAAAAAGTAAATGTAATATGAAGAGAAGTTTTGAACAGAACTCCTTTGATTTGAATTCAGTTTTCCTTCTCCTAAACCGGTTGCCATACCAAGGTCAAAGAGCCTAGTCTACTATTTACCCATAGCTGGAGGAGGAATAATTGAATCCGTGTCTTTACCAAGGGTATTAGCGCTATGTGAAATGCAAACAGCCGCATCTAGGATTTGAACTCATCTCGCCGTGTCCATTTCTTATGAAGGGAACCAATAAACCACGCCCCTCTAAAACCACCTCACGCCTCCAACGAGACGTGTGACAGGAAGTCCCAATTAAAGTCAATCATTGAATGTTTGTTAAGTATCTGGTCGGCATCCTAGGTTCCAGATGTAATAAGTAAGTAAGCAAGCCAATAAGAATCCGGTGTTAGAATATTCCTTGTAAGTCCTTCGTCCAAGAGAATCCAAATGTCAATGAAATAAGCTCAGAATGGTGTTTCTATTAATACAGCAGAAGCAGCAGCAGCAGTGCCAGTGATTGGACAATAGAAATGCCTTCGGTGGTCACGTGGTAGTCAACGAGTCTATATTTAGGAGTAGGCTTCTTTCACCCGCCTTATATCTAAAAAAAACTGCAACAATTATTACATTTGAGCGTAGTACGAACTGAATTCATTAATCTATTTATATATAAAGCGGCTTGGTGGTGCGTGGTGTAATGGATGGACTCGTCGACCCGAGTTTAAATCTTGGACTAGGCTGTTTGTATTTCACACAGAGCTAATACCATTTGGAAAGGTATACATCCAACTACTCTCCCTTTAGCTATGGCTGAATAGTAGGGCAGACAGGGCTCTTTAATATTGAATAGGTAAAGAATATAGGAGAAAGAAAACTCTGAATTGAAACCTGTTAAACTCCGCTTAAGAAATTGACCTTGTTTCACATCCTGCTCGTGCAGAGGGGTTGGTAAATATACATTTATAAAGCTTCTTATTCCGTCAGACAGAGTTTTCAACTGGCTTCTCTTAATTGCCTTGTCATCAACAGTGAATTGTCTCTTTACATAGATGGTATCGTATGAATGTATGCCCTTGGTTGCATTTCTCATATCTTAATCTTAATCTCATAGCGTACTTATCTTTTCTTGAGTAGCGTATATCTTGTCTTGTAGCTTGGGCTGGCTGAGTAGCGATTTTCTTACTTGGACTGGTATCTATCACAGTAGATCCGCTAGAGAATGAAGGCGTAATAGCTGATGTTTAGCTAAGCTATCACCGCGCGAATTGAGTGGTACGGATCCGAGAGCTTGTATAAAATTTGAATTCACTAAAGAAATGGTTTGAGTTGTCACTAAAAATAAACGATAATGCAAGACATCTCAACAATATCTTAAGAAGAAGAAACCAGATAGATCCTAAATAAGAACTTCTAAACACTAGCTATTACGCCTTCATTCTCTAGCGAGTAGCAAGAGACTAACTAGAGCCGACTAAACCTCTTCCCACGGTTCAAACTCCCAACAGGAAGGGAGGGGTCAAAATAAGTTTACGAAACATCCATCAAAACCTCTAACCGTTGCTAAGGTTTGAATTCAAATAATATTCTCTAAACTAACAGCGCATAATTGATAATACACCCACAAATTAGGCAACAATTATCATAATAAATAAAAATACAACGTTTTGGACATTATATCCTCCGGCATTATTCAGGTTTACCTTGTCTATCGGAATGATTCAACTTGGGAAATCCTTTTAAATATAATAATTTGACTGTTGAGCAAACAAGGCGTTAAAGAACCTATGAAGAACTTATTTATCGCAATAAAGATTCAGATAACAGTCCGATAAATCAAAATAATACATATCAAGCTTCATCTAAAAAATTCAGACAAATATGTCTGTTTCTTGTTTTTATTATACTTATCTTGTATGTATATTCAATCTTCTATCTTCTATGCTGGCTGAACTGGGTTGAACTGAGTTCTTCATCTGCGTATTCTTGATTTGGTTTGGGTGTTGTTGTGTCCATTTTCCTGTTCTTAATAATGAACACAAGAACTTTTATGTCTTTTATTTGACAAAGAGCCACAACCTCACGCATGGAGAAGAACCATTGCGTATATTCACTTCAATGCATTGGACTAATCCGATCAACTAGATAAATCGTTTTCATGGACAGGGTGGTCACATTACTAAACCAACCAAACTAACCACGGATCAAGGTCTTGGCTATCATATCCATATGAACTCCTGAATTAGTTTTTACCTTTAACCATTATTTTTGAATTCTTCACTTTAAAAGATTAATAGGTCACCTATTGATCATGTAACACAATGTATTTGATACTAGGTAAACCGTAAATGATTATAGACTGTGGATATAATAAGTAAGACATATTACACAATATATAATGCGAATATATAATAGTTCGAGTGTGCACGTAGCAAACATGTAGCGAAGTGACCAAAACGCGCACAGATCTTAAAGTCTTAGTACTATAATGGAGATTATGTATCTGCCTATCTGTTACCGAAACTAAGTCACTTCCGACGTCACAATTCTTTTAGTTATTTATCTTATATTATTTAATCTTAATTAGCATCTTATTTATTTACGATATCTTTATTAAACTGTTGCTGAGTTACATTTGCCTCAAAACAGCCGATGTTATATATATATATATATATATATATATATATATATATATATATATATATTATAGAGAGAGAGAGAGAGAGAGAGAGAGATAGAGGGCAGACAGACAGACAGACGAAGAGGCATAGTGATACAGGGACAGAAACACAGACAAAGAGAAAGATAAACAGAAGGAGATATAGATAATAGATATAGATAGATAGATGATATGAACAGACTAAGATTGATAGATTGATAGATTTATAGATAGAGACTTTAACGCGTGTTATATATCACTAAGAAATAAATATCTACATCATATACGCTGTAGATAATTTGCACACTGGTTTTAATGAGGCCCTATGCTAATCAAGGTACTTGATGAGGTCGGATTAATCTAGTTCCATGACTACCATATGTACCCACGGCTAATTGCTCCGTCAAGGGTTCCGTAACCATGTTGGGTTTTAAAGACCGAACAAGTTGTCGCCTGTTGGTAACTCAAACGACAAAAATGATCTATCTCAGTTCATATCTATCTATCTTATCTATCTCAGTCAGTTCATATGTAACTATCTATTCTGATGAGCCTATTCAGTTGTAAACATCGTTTGTCAACTGTCGGATTAATTTCCATTTTTATTTCACAACTTGTCCATGAAAAAACTTTACATTGAATGTTTACCCCGATACATTAACACCACGGATTTACCTATAAATGTGGGCTACATTTTACAGTTGGATTGTATTACAATAATTTGATATTCCATATACAATTTTTATACATATTTTACACTTTTCTATAACTTTACATCAGACTTTTTTGAGTCTTATTTCATTACTATAATGCTTCTGATTATTTTCAAAATTGAAAATGAGTAAAATTCAATTTTTAAATAAAATTCATATATTTTTAATGCAGACAGCACAATTTTATTTTTTTTATAATTCCAACGTTGACTAGCAGCGTTCTTTTTTACTAATTTCCGTCTTTTTTTGTTGATGACCGACCCACGTGCGGTTGATACATTATAAACGCAATAGGGTCCTCATATAGTTGAGATCGAGTGTTGCTTTTTAAAACCGTCAAGAGAATTGGCCCCGAAACGGTTTGCACACTTCTCTTCTGATAGCCTATTTCAGTTGTAAACATCGTTTGTTTTTTCATATATCTTATTCAACTATCTATCTGTCTATATATCTCGGATTCATATCTATCTCATTCTGTTCATATCTATTTATCTTCTATCTCAATCTGTTCATCTCTCACAGTCTCTCTATATATATACATATGGAGAGAGAGAGAGAGAGAGAGAGAGAGAGAGAGAGAGAGAGAGAGAGAGAGAGGGGGGTGGAGGAGTGAGAGAGATAACTATAGATGTAGTATTTAGAGGTTCTGCGAACGATTTCGATTTTTTATTATCTATCTATCTTGGTGTGTTCATATCTATCTATCTATCTATCTATTATCTATCTATCTATCTATCTCAGTCTGTTCATCTATCTATCTATCAATCAATTTATCCATATATCTCTTTTGTTCATCTCTCTCTCTCTCTCTCTTCTCTCTCTCCCTCCCTCTCTCATATATATATATATATATATATATATATATATATATATATTATATATAGTATTTAGAGGATGTGTAAACGATATCGATTGCTTTTAGTTGTTTTAGTTTCAATTGTGCAAGTTTTGCAGTGTAAAAACATAGCGAAAAAAAAAAAAAACAAAAAAACAAACAACAACAACAAAAAAACAACTTTGTTCCCGAATGTCAAAACAAATTAATACACAGAATTTTTTATGGACTAAATCTTGCAGAGCTGTCTAATTCTTATTTAGTGGAAAATATATAAGGAGGTGCAGTCAGCGTAACGATTATCGTCATAAGAAATGGAATATACACATATATATATATATTTATATCTATGTTTGTGTAGAGTGGTCGATATATATATATATATATATATATATATATATATATATATCACGACCACTCTACACAAACATAGATATAAATATATATATGTGTATATTCCATTTCTTATGACGATAATCGTTACGCTGACTGCACCTCCTTATATATATATATATATATATATATATATATATATATATATCAGTCATCCACAGACACGTGTTTCGAAGTTTACTTCTCATCAGTGCGGCTCGACTTTTTAACAGCTACCCCTAGCCGGGATAGAAACCCGACAGAATTTTCGTCTGCCAAGTCCCGTAACCTTGTGGCAATTTGCGGCTGTCAGTCTGAAGTGAACAATTAACTGATACATCCCTACGCGGAATGTTTTTACAATCACCAAGAACTCAAGAACTGTAAACAGCGTACAGACGAATAACGGCTTTAGGCCAAACGGTGAAATTTCAATTATTGTCCTCCTACAGTACTCAACCATGGCGGGTAGGAGCATATATATCAGTCATCCACAGATACGTCTTTCGATATATATATATGAAGGCTATTGCAATGCAAAAGAAATTGTCCATGGTCTTATTAATTTCGAAGTATCTTCATCTTCAGAAACATTTTCATATGAATGCGTTCATGCAATAACCTTAAAATAAATAAATAAATAAAAATATAAAATGAACATAGCCGACCCCCCCCCCAATGTAAGTGGCAAAGAATCACTTGTGCCGTGCACGAGAGACCCGGATGGGACGAGACGTAATTTGCATAAAAGGTCGATGAGCCATAATAAAATTAGATGGTCGCTGACACTGACAGAAAGGAACGAAGCAAGTGACGGCGAGAGTGGTGAAATTCGGAGCACTACTTCGAGAGAAGGAAGATCAGAGAAAGAGTTTACTGTGGTAGCAGACAGATTGTTGCAGGAAAGTGATTACTGTTGTTAATTGAACAGACTCACGTTCAAAAAACTTTTTCAAATATAACATACTTTATGCAATGCTTCAAGCAAATTATAAAAATACTAATTATTAATATTTTATTAAATGTGAATAATTATTTTAGAAAGATAAATCATTTGAAAATTTAAAAAATTGTGTATGATTAGTTACACCTTGTAGCAACATGGCTTCCTGCTGATTTTTCACGTGTTTCGATATATATATATATATATATGAAGGCTATTGCAATGCAAAAGAAATTGTCCATGATCTTATTAATTTCGAAGTATCTTCATCTTCAGAGACGATTTCAATATAACGTCTCTGAAGATTAAGATACTTCGAAATTAATAAGACGTTGGGTAATTACTTTTGCATTACAATAACCTTCACAAATTTAATAACATACTTCAAGCAAATTATGAAATACTTTCCTAGGATTTAATTAGAATTATGTGAAAATGCCACAAGCCTTTTTCCGGGATTTGAACTAGTGTGACCATGAGATCAAACCAAGGCAGTTTTCGTTTTATTTCGCGCTAAATGTCATTGCTAAAGATGCATCCCTCCGTTCTGTCCCTATCTATGGGTAAATAGTAGGATAGATTGGGTTCATTATCCTTGGTTAGGCATTCTAGAAGAAGGAAAAATCTGAATTCAAATCAGCTTGACAAAGTTTAAAATATAATTATCATTATGATCAAAGATTTACATAATCATCAGATTGCGCTGACTGCACATATTACCTTAACACTCTCTTGCTACTTATCCCTATCGGTCATAACACTTTGCAGGTCCTCCGCACGGCATCCATTATCCGCACAGAGCTAATTGTTTGAGTTTTTTTCTGATCGGTCTACTTTTTGGGTTTTTCCTGTGAGACCACGTGTCTGATTTTTCCCTTTTTATCCGGTCGTCATCTCGTCGAAACCCCGCTTGAGTTCAAACCCTGTTGTACGAATTTCATTCACTTTTCCCTTGTCAATTTGTTTTTATTTTCTTTTTTCCCTCTTGCTCTCCCTCTAATTTTTCTCATTCTTTTTCTCTGTTTCTTTCTTATTCTATTATTCTCTTTCTCTTTCTCAACCCCTCCCCAAGAGTAGGATGTGACACAAGATAAATTGTTAACCTTCCTCTCTTTTTCTCTTTAAAAAAAAACCTGCCTGGACAAACAGACAATGTCGGAAAACATGGCGAGTAAATAACTATTGCCTTCATACTATCATCTCTTCGGTTCCATGAAAGAAGGTTTGAGAAGCAAACATTATTCCAGTGATGAGGAAGTGAAATCTGTAGTGAAGATGTGACTCAAAGAACAGTCAACAGAATTTTACGGGGCAGGGATACATGCTCTCGTTCGGAGGTGGAACATTGCTATTGAGAGAAACGGTGACTATGTGGAGAAGTAGGGATGTGATCCACAGGGGACCAGCTTCATTTTGATGTATGATAATCTGTGTTGGTAATTATACCTGTCCTAAATAAAATGACATTGCCTTTTGACAAACCTCGTATTTTATTGCTTGAGCAAACTTACTAAAATTATTATGTTTTGATGTAGCTGGAACAACCCCCACAAGATTAAACAACGACCTCTTTATACTGAGTAGAGCAAGTTAACGATTAACTATTTATTGTATCAATCGATGAGCCCAACCATATTGATTTGAATATTCTAGAAGCGATTATAATTAACACCAAGGATTTTTTAATTACTTTTGTG
Source organism: Doryteuthis pealeii (assembly GCA_023376005.1). Lineage (NCBI taxonomy): Eukaryota > Metazoa > Mollusca > Cephalopoda > Myopsida > Loliginidae > Doryteuthis > Doryteuthis pealeii. The sequence continues at coordinate 97,925,915 of CM042153.1, read as the reverse complement.
GATATATACATACTTATCAACCCCCCCCCCTTAAGAGTAGGATGTGACACAAGATAAATTTCTTATGCGGAGTTTAACAGATTTGAATCCAGAGTTGCCTTCTCCAAGACTGGTTGCCTAAACAATGTTAAATAGCCCAGTCTACCCATAGCTAGAGGGAGAATAATTGGATTCATACTTTTCTCAAGAGCATTAGCGCTATGCGAAATTCAAACTGCGTAGCTAATATCAATAAAATACGAACATAATTTCCATATGTTCTGATCCAAAAATATGTAAAAATATTTTCATTTCGTCTACTGAAGAAGCTGTTACATTTCTTTATTCAAACAGGCGTATTATTTTCTGTAGACAGGATACGCCGATGACGTCATTTCAATTACTCTATCTCCTAATTACGACCCCTAGCGGTAGCTGTTAGAATTATTCCTGGTTACTCAAGAGAAAATGCGAAACTCACTCAGACGAAACTATCTATATTCTCTTGATTGTGTTTCCTTTCGACATGAGAGAAGAATGTAATAAAATATATTCTCTACTACGCCCCCCCCCTCCTCCAGCAAAACTATAAATGATACTTCCTCTGAGAGTTGGATGTATCGGTGAAAAGATCACGTTGAGGGACCACTGTTTTAATGATGAGCAACATCAGTGGATATCAGGCGCTTTTGTAATAGATAATTTTAATATGGAAGACGTTGCGACTTTGAATGCGTATTAGCTAAATAGAAAACATTTTTAACTGGAGGCAACGAAAGAACAGTGGTGCAAAATGTCACAATTGTATTGTCACCATATTAGTTGCAGAGATGAATGCAGTGGCCCCACTGCATTCATCTCTGCAACTAATATGGTGACAATATGGGGGTGTTAAAAATAGTCAATTTGAAAGTTATGTCCCCGTTATCCTTCATCATCATCAGCAGCAGCATGTCGACGATACGGATTCCTTTGCCTCTCTCTCTCTCTCTCTCTCTCTCCCTCTCTCTCTCTCTCTCTCTCTCTCTCTCCATCTGTCCCTTTCGTTTATAGTCCTTTAGACGGTATCCAGTATCCATACAGAGCTGGTCAATTTAAGACTTTTCTGGTCGGCCAACGGTATCCTTATGTGATGTAACGGGACTCGATCGAAAGGAGTGATGATATTTAATGATAATGGTATGCCACATCAACACCAACCATGGGAGGTTGGTGTAGAAAACTGAGCGGCCTGGTGCCTCCTTGTCAAACAAGACACGAAAAGGAATGAAAAAGGGAGGAAATAAGCCACCACAGCAAAGAGAGCCAGAAGGAAGCAGAGACAAAAACAACCCCAGCAAGCCTCACTGTTTGTATGCAGTCACTGCACCAGAGATTTTCACTCAAAAATTGTCCTCTTCAGTCACTAGCGCAGATGCGGTTAAGGAGAAAAAACAATTGGACACTACGCCATCGTCTTTAGATACCACAACAAATCAGTTATAATCTTTATCATCTTCTATTCTCTTGGTTGTAATCCGGTTGTTGTTTGATGTCCTGGACCTATGTAGCTGGTATACTCTTGTTCGGTTGTTGGGCTGGGTGACATTCTCACTGTTTGAGTCTGGAACAACTTGGGAATCTCTTGAGGATATCTTCTCTTGTGCCGTTCATAGTCTTTTTTAAATAACAACACAAGACGTTCTTATTTTTTCCTCATGAGCTCATTTATCCCCGAGTCAAAATGCCTTTGGGAACAAACAAGCATCTTGCGTGTGTTCCCTTCAACAGCTTAGTTAAGACTCTCATTCTCTCTTCTCACTACCTCTCTTCCACACTTGGCATCTATCGACCAATCAAAAATCGATAAATAGCCTTGTGCTTCATCATCAAAAATCCAAGTTACTTTCCACTTCCATCTAGACGTAACTTAGATTCTTGTTTTTTTGTTTCACCTCATTATATTACACATTATATTACACATATATAGTATTTTTTAATAAAATCTCATCATTATATATATATATATATATATATATATATATATATATTATATAATCATAACTTTCTACATCAATAACTTAACAACAATAAATTTCTTTTCTCTCAATATATAACTATTAACCACTAATGTTATATACCTTTATCTACATTATTTTCTTGAATTAAACACAATAAACTCTTATTATCATCATAAATTATCACATCCTACATCTATTTTGTTTTATTAAAATTTAGATCATCATGCAAACTCTTCCTAACACATATTTACTATAAATTACCATACCACAAATATTTTATAAATTATTAAATAATTCCACATTTATTTATAACGCAATATTACATAAATAATAAATATACCTAAAACCCATTTCTTCCCATATTATCTGGCCTCAAATTTTCAAGCAATAATGAAATCATATCTTCTTCATTCTAATATACACCGTAACTTTAAACTTAACATAAACTGTAAATACAAACATATACACAACCAAATATGACCATCTTACGAAAACGTTAAAATAAAAAATAACATAAAAAATTATCTATTATCAAAGTTAGGTTCTTTTTATGAACGAATACCTTTTTAATGATTTCACCGTTTTTTGCAAAACAATAACATACACTAGGTTCCGAGAAATTTCAACATGTTAGGGATAAATAATAACACTTTATTTTTGCAATACAAAATTGTTTCTACCATAACCCCTAGAAAAATCAAATATCCAAATTCTAACGGTCTATTTCAGCGTTCCAAAAGTGATTTAAAAAAAAAAATTCTCTTCGAACATTTCTAAAATTCTGTTTTTCCCCAACGAATTTTTTCATTCAAAATAAAATTTCACTCTGATGAAGGTCGCATCTGTGCGGAATATTTTCACACAGATGAACTGACTGAAACACATGTGTAAGTGATATTGATTAAATTCATCTTTTATTATCCATTCTATTCTTTCTTTTCTTTATTCATTCTTCCTCATATTGTCGGATTCATTTCCAATTTCCATTATATATATATATATATATATATATTTATATATATATATATATATATATATATATATAAAATAAATAAATAAACGGAAATAATAATAATAATAAATGAATAGATAAATATAACATGTTAAAAATATGTTAATACCGTAATTACAAAATAATAAATAAATATTTAACAATAATTTAAATTTTAATAATGTAATGTCACTAATAACATTCACACACACACACACATACAGACTCATTCACGTAATCATTAATAATACACACTTACGCTTGCACACACACACACACACACACACACACACACACACACACACACATACTCACTTATCAGGTAATCATTAATAATACACACTTACGCTTGCACACACACACACACACACATACACATACACACATACACACTCATTCGTATAATCATTAATAATTCGTACTTACGTTTGCACACACACACACATATATCTTTCCCTTTATATAAATCTAGGATTACAAAATAAATTTAATAAATATTATAATAATAATTGCAATATTAACTAATAAATTTTACACACACACACACACACACTCGTCGCGTAATTAAAAACACTGTAAGAATATTACACCAATAAAAACACACACACACACACACACACACACACACACACACACACACACACACACTCGTCGCGTAATTAAAAATACTCTAAAAATATTATATTGATAAACAAAATTTTAATTAAAAAATACAAAATAAACACCAAATAAAATCCATACATGTTTCTGTACTCAATCCGGGGGATGCCGTTTCTTTTTACTAAATAGGATATATATATATATAGGGATGTGCAGAGATTGACTAGAACGCTACCCATAAAGATGTTAATTCTCCTGTTTTATTTTTACGATAGGTGAAAAAAAAATATGGAGGCTCAATGTTATTTAGAGTGACATAATTCTATTTCGTATGTTTCAAATACCCAGATTTGAACTTCGGTTAAACATTGTTGAATAATAAATTTTAAAAGTATTGCGTCAATTATGATAAAAAATAAAGATTCATTTTTAGTTTAAGTGTTAAAAAAAACAAACACGTAAAATCATTTTTTTTTTTTTGTTGTCGTCTGATTCTTGTAAATAATAAATATCCAGCTACGCGATGGGAAAGTGCAAATTTAAACACGCGACTTGAAAAAAAGTTTCCATCATCGTATGTCACCCTGCCAAAAGTCAAGGAATTAACCGAATTTAATAAAATTGTTAATATATAAATTAATAAAATATATTATAATGCATTTTTTATTTCATTTAAAGACTTTTGCATTTTTCACGTAAGTTAATCACATACCTTTCAGAAACTGTTTTACGCCTTGAAGATACATGACAGACTTTAAAAATTGTAAAAAAGTTCTTAGATAAAATTAAATATATAAACCCTGAAAATTTCATTAAATTCTATTAATTCCCTGAGTTTTGGTATTTTTTATTTCTTTCTGCGAGGTGAAAAAACGATGGTTAAATTTAGATTCTTTGAGTTCGATTTAACCCGAAAACGTTTTAACTTTTAAAAAAATTCGGCCTAAATTAAAATTGTAAATTGATATTTATTTAGTATTCAAAATAAAAATTATGGTTTTAGTACCGGAAAAAAATTCCAATTACAGAATAAACGATATTAGGAAACTTTAAAAATTTCAATAGCGAATAATTTTCATAAACAAAAAGAGAATTCATTTGCCAATAATTTCTGTTAACGCGAATGAAAATTTACATGAAAACAACCAAAATTTCACGCGTCTAACAAAACTTCAAGTCAAAGTTTTATTTATTTATTCGTTCTAAAACCAAACTGTAAAGAACGTGGGAGATAATCAACTCTTTTAGGCTTCCATATTTTAAATTGACGATTTTTAAAAAATCGTTTTAATTCTTTTAAAATATGTTGCCAGGTTATGCATGGTTTTTAACTTAGATTTTTTCAAAGATAAAATTCTGGGCTATCTTTGGTTAAAATTGCTAGTTAGTCCATAATAATCTTGCACATATATAATGGACCTTGAAATTTTTAAGGTAGTGAAAAACTCAGTTTAACTTAGATAGAATAATTTTTTTTGCATCAATTTAAAGAAAACTACATTTTTTAATACTATGAAAAAAAAAACTTGCTACATTATTTATTTTTTGAGTTTTAAGAAAATGAATTTTAAATTTTAAAATCACTTTTTTAGGTTATTGAATTTATTTTTTATTTTTTTTTTTTAATAATATATTCTTCAGGATATGATCTTTCAAGAAATGTAAAAATTAGGGACTGGGATTTTTTTATTTCCTCAAATGCTCAAAGGTCAAACCCCCTATATATTCTGAATTGATAAAAAAAGTATTTTTCAAGTTTCTTCCATAAAATAAATTAATCCTTATAAAATTAAGTCGTGGGAAAATAATTTGGTGAAAATTTCATTAAAATCGGACAATTCCCTGATTTTTGGTAATTGTTTTAAAATTAAGAAAAATTAAAAATTAAAAAAATAAATAAATTACCTCCCTTTGCACTTCTCTGCACATATATACATATATTTTATTGTGATATATACTCATGCTTACTCACACACATACATACACAGACTCACATAAACACTCACACATCTAGCGAGAGTAAGCGTATGTTTACAATTCACACACACACACACACACACACACACACACACAGAGCGTAAGTTAGCGTTCTATGTCTTGTTTACATCTTACAACCATTGCCTTAGCGTTCGCTGTATTTTCAAACACCCAAGAACGCTAGTTTCTTATTCAACAAATCTTTTTAAACCGACAAAGCAAAAGACTCTCTCAGTCTTCTTATTCTTGTGATAAATTTATTTTTTCCTCAAATTAACAAAAGCCCTGATAAAGATCTATTGAAACAGATCGAAACACTGCAGCATTGGCGAAATAAACATCACTTATTTTATGAACTTGTGTTTTTTTTTTTCAATTTTTCACTATATTACATACTGTCGGATTCACTTCCATTTTCTCTTCACATATATAGGATTGTATGTGAGAACGTCACTTATGATTAATTCTCCAGAAAAGCCAAGCATAGTCTTACTTGGGCGTTTTATAAGAGAAGACTATTTTTTGTGGGGTGCTGCTTTCAGGTGTGTTCAACGCAGCTCACAATATCCTTGTATAGTCCCATCTAGCTTTTTCTCTAAGCGTTTCGTTAGAGTCCAAGGGGTGCAGCAGTAAGAGTCAGTGCAATGATATTTTGGCTCTCGCCAAATCATCCGTATACCAAATGCCACCTTATCACGTGTTCCTTTGATTCACATCCGTAACCTTTAAAACAGGAAGTTGACTCTTCAGGGCCAAAGACCATATGAGGCATCTGATTGGTCAATAATCTTATTTTTGCAGGGAGGTTCGAAACTGACTGTAGGTTGCCACGCTTTTCAAAAACCAACATAAAGTGTACAAATCTTAAATATTTTCACTCCTTACCAATATATCTTATCATAATGGAGATTCAGTGTCTGTCTGTTTGTAGGACTTTATTCGAATAGAATGAGTTCTGAGGTGAATAGATAATGACATTGAAATATCCCATCATACATCATTTTTGTAAAAATACCAAGAAAATTTGGTACAGCCGTGGGTGTAATTTGGTTGGCAAAGAGTTAATACTGATTATCAGAGTAATATTTATTTAGTCATCATTAATTATCTCAAATGTTAAAGAAATACAAAATATTGGACAATAAAAAAACATTCCAAAAAATAATCCTTGTAAAATAATCCGTGTTTATTTCCATTGTTTACAAATCATATACGTCTTATCATAACCGGCCAACATCACCCCCCCCAGATATCCACATCTGCCCCCCCGATATCCACATCTGACCCCCCCCCCCATCTGATGTCTTTCGTTCTTGCCATTAATTTTATTTTTAATTTATTGCTTTTTAGTTCTTGAAAGTAATGTATGAAAAAGGTACGAAAAAAATCGATTTTATTTCGGAAGTCGAAGATTTATTTTTAGTTTAGCTTTGGGATATAAACGTTTTACACAACGTGCCAAATTATTCGATAGGTTGGTTGGTTGGTTGGTTGGTTGGTTGGTTGGATTTTACGGCATCTCAACACTGGATGGGTTATTTCATGCCGAAGACGTTATGTTTTATTCATTCTTGATGGCTATTCATTTTTTTAAAACTCATTTTTTCTATTTAATCCACAGATAGGGACCTAACAGGTACTATCACTCCGGCTAACAGTGGACTTGGGAGTAATGGCAATGAAGGGGTACTCCACGCTCCCCAGAGCTCCAGAATTGAAACTTCCTCACTAGATTAATTTTAACGTCATACCCAGGACAATAAGACCCTCAGCCACCGCTTCCTATCACATATATGATAAATAGAGTCAGGACAATCTTATAGATGATATGGCTTGACGTGACTAGCAGATTGATCGAAAGGAGCCTCTCTGACCGCCCATCTAGCCTAAGTAAGAGCCAAAGTGGAATGTTGTATATCATGGACTGCTCAGCCACAGGATTCTCCTTAAGCATCATGAGTCACCCACGGACAACAGGTGGTCCCATTAGGAGGATTTTACTCCTCTACAGAGGTGCAGTCGGTGTATTCTTAAAATCCATACAATGACATCCAACACTCCACTGGTATTTACTAGGGCTAGATGGGCGGTCGAAGAGTCCACCTTCGATCAATCGGCTGCTCAGTTCAAGCCCAAGCACTTGTAGAATTATCCGGACTATATTGTCCTTATGGCAAACCTCCAATCCATTTTATCATATCTGTGCTAGAAGGGCTTAGTATCCTTGGTATGACGTTAAACTGCATCTAGTGGTGACGTTCCAAAAACAAACTATTTATCAAAAAAAGTCCCCATAAAACGATTTGGCATTAAATAACACACAGAGTTGATATGCCTTTAAATCAAACCAAACCAAACAAAAATTAATGATGATATCGTTTATGATTTTATTTGTACCATAGGGAAGTGCGTTTCTGTCATTAATGAAACTGGACAAACACATCCACAACTGCATTATCTCTAAAATTGTCATCATCTGTGAGAACAGAGAGCCATACAAAATCCCTTAAACAAAGATCGGAATCTAACATTCCCTAAAAGAAACATATTCATTGACAATACAAAGATTCAACTAGAAAAGGCAACTCAATAAATTGGAAGCAAGACTTACAAGAGCTACAATGTGTAATTCCAACATTTCTATTGAAAATGAACATAATATCCGGTTTACCCGTAGAAAATGTACACTCCTAATTCATCACCATTTATGTGTATGATATATATATATATATATATATATATATATATATATATATATATATATATGGGTGTGTTTTTGTAGTGTATTTTCAATTTCATATATATGTACATTTTTATGTGTGTCTTTATGCATATATATCTGTCTATATATATATATATATATATATATATATATATATATATATATATATATATATATATATATATATATATATATAGGTCCAGTTTAGTTCGGTACAGCGTCGCATAGGAACCACAAGGATCCTGGTTCGATACGGGCCCTTGCCAACTCAATCTATGAGTAGCACAGGGACCTGTGCTGTAAAGTATGGAGCCGATAGTAGGTGTGCCGCTCCACCTCAGACACAGAAACAATCTTTTTGGTCTAGTGCTAGTGAAAAGGGTATAGACTCTGCATTTCATATTGTGCTTATACCTTTCTACCCTTACGTAAACCTCAAAAAAATTACGTGTCTCAACGAACCCCTGCGTAAAAACAAAATTATATACCATATGTTCGTATAGCATATACCATACATTCATTCTAAGTTGTTATAGTTTTTAATAACATAATAGGTTATATAGGTTTGGTTTGGTTTGTTTTGTTTTACGGCATATCAACCTCAGTGGGTCATTTAATGCCGATAAAGTTTTGAAATAAATCAATTCTTAATTGATAATACAATTTTTTTATAAATACATTTTTCTATTTAACCCATAGATGGGACCCTAACAGGTACTACCACTCCGGGTCAGAGTAGACCAGGAAGCAATGGTGATGAAGGGGTGCTCCACATTCCCCAAACCTCCACAACTGGAACCTCACCATCAGATAGAATTTAACGTCATTCCCAGGACATGTAGACCCGCAGCCACCGCCTTCTCGCACCCATATGATAAAAAGGGGTTGGGGCTCGCCATAAGGGCAATAGGGTTGGGGCAATCATATAGGTGCTAGGGCTAGGCGTGATCAACCGATTGATCGGAGGGCCTCTCCGACCGCCCGTCTAGCCCAAGATAGGGCCAAAGTGGAGTATTGCATGTCATGAACTGCTCATCCACCTGTGCTCTATCCTTAAGCATTACGGGTCGCCACCCACGGACAACAGGTGGCCCCATTGGGGGAGTCTTACCCCTCTGCAGAGGTGTAGTCGGTGCATTCTAACGCCCCAGCAGACAGGGCGGTATATAAAATTAAATAAAAACTCAAAAGTGCATTAGCTTATCTCCCTTGTTCTCGTGCAACCCTTATGGACGTTTTGCGGAACTTTAGGGTCCCAGGTGAATCCGGTTGAGAATCACTGGTCTAACGTGTTTGTCTGTGACATTGTAGTAAACGAGTTCGAACCCCAGTTGCGCTGTTACGTTCTCTTTTGGACTAATACACTTGGAAAATGATGTGAACTATCTCATTCTACCAATATTGTTTTTTACAATGATGAATTTGGCATTAAATAACACATGAAGATTGATATGCCATTAAACAAAGTAAAACAAAACATCAACTGATAGTAGCTCTCTGAGTTAAATATAATGTAGAGAACTTATATTAACTAGCCGGATCTGTGGATATACCATAGTATGATAATTTAATTATTACAACGTTTGATATATTTACTTAAGAGCTATTACGAAATAGTTCAATATGTAAAAAGTTTAATAATCTTGATTTAACTCTCTCTCTCTCTCTTCTCTTTCTCTCTCTCTTTCTATCTATCTATCTATCTCTCACTCACTCCTTTTTTCTTTCTTTCCTTCTTTTCATCTTTTCGTTATGTTCAATTGAAACAAATTAACGTTATTGCTTCAGCACGCTCACCCTCTCTATATATATTTCCCCTATTCTCTTTCTTTCTTTCTTTCTTTCTTTCTTATTATATTTTTTCTATGTAGAATATCCTTTTCCCCCACTTAATTTATTTATAATAATAACGGAATGACCCATTATTTAGCTGAGGTGACGATACTCACAAGAAATAAACATTTGGCGGATAAGCGACACCAGATAAGCAGGATTTACAATTTTGCATTTTATCTGGGACAATTTGGACGGTCTCATTTTTTAACAAGAGGATGTTTGTTGCTAGATGATAACGAACGGAAGGCTTAGGAACAAAAGTATTAATATATATTTTAAAATATATTTCTTATCATTGAAAACCTTCGCTGTCATGAACGAGTTAACAGTAGATATTTTAGCGTATCACACATAATCATTGCGTATCACACATTATTAAAAAAAAAAACGAGTCATGATTATTCCAATGTTGATATTCCATTAAGCATAAGAAAAAAAAACAGACCATCAACTGATGACCTTTTAAAAGCAACGTTTCTGAAAACGTTTTTTGCCTTCATGGCACCATTCTTGATCACGAGATTTTTCGCGATGCCAGCTATTAGGGATGTGCAAAACACAGTCTTTTAATATGCGCGAAGATTGTTAAAAGATATTTTAAAATGTCAATAAAAAATTGAAAATTAACTTTTTGATGTTTTCTTTTATGTTTAATATAAAGAACAATTCCAAGTTTATGTGTTATAAAAAAGAAAAAACAAATGTCTCTTACATGAAACCTGAATTTTAAAGTAAATTCCCGTAAATTCTTAATCTTTGTTGACACAGTTATCGTATCTTGACGTGTGCCCTATTTTTTATATGGATGATTGTAAGTATAATAATTTATTTTCTGAAGCAAAAACAAATTACTAATTTAGCATTTTCTTGATGTCTCACGATTTAACTTATGTACTTCAACGACCCAGTGTTGCAACAACAATAATAACAATTACAAGAGTTTTCCTTAAAAACCAAAACGGATATTATTTCCGTTAGATCCATCCATTAATAAAAATGACGACAATTTGTAATTCAAATATTATTTTCATTTTTTTTTTCAAATAAAAACCGAAATATGTTATGTCATTATTTTTAGCAAGATATTTTTTATACAATATTTTCTTTGATTAATAAATACGATTTTGATATCCGCTAAACAAAAGTATTTATTTTACATTTTATAAATTTTTTTAAAAATCCCTGAAAAAAAAAAAAAAAAAAACAAGTAGACAATAGGAACTTTTAATATAAAATTCTTTAGAAAATAATCTAACAATTTAGAAAAAAAAAAAGAAAAGAAAGATACATATTTTTTTCTTATTTAAGAGATTTAAGTTTCAATGTTTAAGATGTCCTATTACCAAAACCGAATTAGTTGCGATTTAGTTTTTTTTACATATATTAAATATTTCACACTGCTGGTCATAAATTATCTTCTACGTTAATTGTTGAACTACATTTGGTCTAAATATGGGTTAAATCCAAGTTGTTACAATTTATGAGTACTCATTAATTATGAACAGACCCGTAGCTAGAAATATTTAAATGAGGGTCTTTTTTAAATTAGAATCTGGGAGTCCTATGGAAAATCACCCGGTGGGTGATTGGTGACCCTTGACCAATTGAAGGCGTGTGATTGGGCGCCATGATATAGTTTTAATTTTGGTTTAGCAGAAGCGACCCAGCTTTCAGAGAGTGCAGACATAATTGTCGGCTCTTACAGGATCCATCTCTCCCTGCGGCGGAATCAATTATGGGCTAAATAAAACTTGATCAAGTAAAACCAAGTCTCGTAGTTAATTCAATCTAAAGACAATGTTAAGTCCAGCAATCACAACGAAGAATAGAAGAAAATCAGCACTCAGCAGAAGCCCTTAATAGAAGTCAACCAGATTAGATGGCGGCCGTCAAGATAGAACCGCCAGCCTGCCGAGGTAGAATCAACAAGCAGAGAAGCAGTAAGTAATGTAGCAAGTAAGATTTGCCATCTTTCATCTAATCTCTCGCTCTCTCTCTCTCTCTCTCTCTCCTCTCTCTCTCTCTCTCCCCCCTCTCTCTCTATATATTATATATATATATATAAATAATAAAAAAGAAGAAAATAAAATAAAAAAGAGGTAAAGAAAAGAAATTGTTCTTTTCTTCTATTTTATTTTCTTACTCGTCCCATTTACTGGTTTTATCTATTATCCTTGATATTTAGCTCTGTTGAGCGAGGATCGAAACTAGTCAGCATGCAACTCGTTTTTATTTTCCCTTTACTTTACATTTTTATTTTCCCTTCTATTGTAAAAAAAAAACATAATTTTTTTTTCTCCATACAATGAATCTTTTAGGTCTTTTTAAAGCATTTCATAACACGAGGAAAAAAGAAAGGAGGAGAAGAAGAAAGAAAAAAAAAGAAGAGGAAAAAGAAATAAGAAGTGAAATTATAACCACACAAAGAAAAACGTAAGAACGTCTATTTCTGATACGAACCTCTGATGGTGAAATTTATGCTCCGAAATCGATAAGACAAAAATAACATCTTTTTGTTTTTATTTTTCATACGCATTGCATTTGCCTTCAAATTATTAATATATTATATATATATATATATATATATATATATATATATATATATATATATATACGAGAACTCTCTCTCTCTCTCTCTCTCTCTCTCTCTCTCTCTTACATATCCGAGTATGTCAGATACGGCTATACAACAAAGTTTCATGTTTGTGTCAGTCAATAGCTTAGCGAATTTCTCATGGGCTTTAGACTGAGCGCGCCAAATAGGCGGCTTGTATTCAGCATGCAACCCTCAGCAAGCAGAAATGCGGCCCCAGCGAACAGATTGGGATCTCATAAGGCGCTTTTAAAATACGCCAGTTTTAAAAAAAGTCATTCCAAAAATTATTGAACGAAAATGGTCGTTTATTTTCATTAAGGCAATGTGTTGGTTAGAAAGAGTCTTTTATCAACACATTGTCTCTCACTCCTTTCCTTTCATTTGCGGAAGGAGGAAGCTAAATCAGTCAATGAAAGGGAACAAGTCTTTCCTCTTACCTTCTCATACTTTCAATCAACATTTTAATGGCTATAATTGAGAGTGAGAGTAACACTTGTACGTTTTATTATTTGAACTCGGCCAGTAATAGTATTTTCCCTTTCTTTTTGACATTTTTTAGAAATGTATTCATTGGGTTTTAGCTGATAATAAAGAAATTAATGATGGCAGTCATCACTTTGTTCTGTTAAGTCGACGTGGCGGCCTAAAGTCAGTATCAGCCAGTCAGCGAGGGAGTCTATCCCCTTTTCAATAGCGCTAGACCAAGGAGATTGTTTTAGCATCTGAGGTGGAGCGCCACACCTACCATCAGCTCCTTACTTTACCGCACATATCCCTGTGGTACTCATACGCTGAGTTGGCGAGGACCGGTATCGAACTAGGAACCTTGTGGTTTCTAGCCGAACGCTCTACCGACTGAGCTAACCCAGCCCCCTGTTAATGTAGAAGTATTTGAATACATAGTTGTCATGTGCGGAACTCGTGACATACATATGTAACCACTGTGGGTCTCATTACATACATATGTAATCAATACTCAGTTTGACATAACCTATCTTACACGACACATTATTAATATCATGCTTGTCAACTGAAAAGATTTCTGAATCCAAAATAATTTTTTGATATGATGTGTGTGTAGGAGGAATGGCGCTGTATAGGCAGCCATTTTTATTAGCTGATCTTAAGTGCTGATTCGCTGAAAGTTGACAGCATGGGTGTATAAGAACGGGTCATTTTCTTTGTCGTCAGAACGATATCTCGTTTGGAGATCTCGTTTGAAGATTTGGTTTGTGTGTTGTCAATGATAAACCAGATTAATACTATGATTAATATTCAAAAATTACTTTCCTCACTCTCCCTTAGCCCTCGCTCTTACCCCTTCAGCAGCGTCTCTCTAAATTCTCAGGTCACATTATTTTAATTGTTGCCCACCTTTTTAGAGAAAACTTGTATATGGAAAAATAGCACCTTTTTAAAAATTAATGAAAGGCTTTTTAAATTTACATGTAATAGAACAATTCTTAGAAAATGGTTAGTCAGTATATTATTATTTTTTAAATCCCAACAAACAAACAAACTAACGAACACACACACACACACACACAAAAATAAATTTGGGTTCTGTTTTTTTGTGCTGGTAGTCTACATCAGTAACAGTATATACACAGAGTGACTCAAACCAACAAAATTTGGGCCTGTTTTTTTGGTCACCCTATATATATATATATATATATATATATATATATTAACATCCCAATTAAAGGATTTTCGAACCTATTTTCGGATTTTCGTAAATTTTCTTTCATTCTGCCTGATGAATACTGAAGCATGAAACCCAAGGATTGCAAATAGAATAACAAGATTGTTTTTTAAAAAGTCTCTTGTGTTATTCAGACATGAGAAATATTCTGTTTTGGGCTGGAATTGTAGAAGACTTTTTGGGTGGACTTTGAAAGGAGTCCAAATTTGGCTTGACAAATACATTTAATTATAGATTGAAAATTTTCAACTTTGATTTAGAAACAACATAGAAAACCTTTCATGCGAGATAACATCTGTTCTCTCAGTGTGCGTATAACAATCGAATACATTGCACAAATGATTTTTATAAATCTTTAAATGGTTGGCTACCATTTTCTCCAGTTCTTCGTCCGGCTAAAAATCTATGGAGAATTCACAAGAGATCTATTAATTGCTATTCTGGAAATAGAAACCATTTTTATGAGAAATGCTGCTTAAAATTAATTAAATCCACGTGTGAAATAATTAGTGTTGGCATATTAGCTTGAGGGAAAACCAAGTATTAGTTATTTTTTGTTAAATAATTCCATATTTTTAACAGGCTGAGATGAATTGACAGAGAGATATGAATAGATTGATATATATATATATATATATATATATATATATATATAATATATATATATATATATATATATATATAGTGTGAGATGGTCACTGTTTCAGCTTTTGCTGGAATGGTGTACCAAAGGCAGTATTATTGGTAGAGTGCTCAATATAAAATAGAGCTGTTATATAATATAATAAAATAAATATATAGGTTTTACATATCTATTTATTGGGTGACAAAGGAACATTCACAACCATATTGGTTTGATGCGATGCATTCATCAGGTGAAGATGTTTCAAATGTAAGGAAAATCGAAAAAATTTCAAAAAATTTTTTAAATTTCAATAGACAAGGGATGCGTATGATTGGATAACATGATGTGTGTATGTATGTGAAGGTAAATTGAATGTATGGGCTGCATAAAGGTTGCGTACGCTTAGTAACTGGTCACACATATCTTTTAAATATTTTCGATTTTCCTTACATTTGAAACATCTTCACCTGATGAATGCATCGCGTGAAACCAATATGGTTGTGAATATTCCTTTGTCACCTAATAAATAGATATGTAAAACCTTTATATATATTATTATATTATATATATTATATTATATATATATATATATATATATATATATATATATATATATATATATATATATATATAGAGAGAGAGAGAGAGAGAGAGAGATATGCAAACATTGAGACAGATAGACAGAGATATGTGAATAGATTAAGATAGATAGATTGATAGATAGATAGATGTGAATAGATTGAGATAAATAGACACAAATGTGAACAGATTGAGATAGATAGACAGATAGATGTAAATGGATTGAGATAGGCAGATTGAGATTGATAGACAGAGAGATTAAACATGTACAGATAGATATACATACAGATGGGAACAAACTCAGATAGATAAACAGATGCGAATAGTGATAGATAGATATAGAGATGTAAACAAATTGACATAGATAAACAGATAGATGTCAACAAAAAGTTAGGATAGTATAGACAGAGACAGTTTCTTGTCTAGAAAATCACACGCTCTCTTGGTCTCATGTTGAGCATTGTTATAATGGAAAGCTGCTTTCTCAAAATGTTTTTCGTTGAGCATAGACTAGACCAGGAGTTCCCAACCTTTTTCAGCTCATGGCCACTTTGAAACCAGAATTATTTTGTGGTCCGTCAAATTATTATGATAGAAATTATTCAATTGGCATATATAAAGTCAATTTATATAAAAAGCATAATATAGGGGGGTGTATCAGGGGTGTAAATCTCTCCCCACTCTCCCCTACCGTGAATTAGTTGACATCTTACTTTCTAGAAAATATAAATTTCCCACATATATGATTGGATTTTGTATATAAAAAGTATGCTCTGAAATCATACAGAATTTAATATTTCCTTGACCCACCCGAAATTTGCTATGGCCCATTTTGACCATGTGGCCATAGATTGGGAACCACTGGACTAGACATTCTACATAATAGCGGATTTAAAAAGAAAATAGCATACATAGAAGACGCAACCATATCACACAAACCCCAAAAAGGAAAAGGAAAATATTTAGTTCACCCCTACCTATTCACTAAATGCTAAAACCAACGTAGGCTGAAAATTATTAGAATTAATCTATAAACATTCCCCACCCCAACATAAATACCATACAATTTTTAACAGAAATACAATAAAAGCAGTTACTTCTGTGGGCCATCCATGAAATCCAAAATAGCAGTCAGAACTAAACATTGGGACACCTGTTTGAAGACTTCGTTTGAGTGTTGTCAATGATAAACCAGATTAATACTATGATTAATATTCAAAAATTACTTTCCTCACTCTCCCTTAGCCCTCTCTTATCCCTTCAGCAGCATCTCCCTAAATTCTCAGGTCACATTATTTTAACTGTTGCACCTTTTTAAAAAATAATGAAAACCTTTTTTAATTTACATTAATTATTAGAATTAATCTATAAACATTCCCCACCCCAACATAAATACCATACAATTTTTAACAGAAATGCAATAAAAGCAGTTACTCCTGTGGGCCATCCATGAAATCCAAAATAGCAGTCAGAACTAAACATTGGGACACCTGTTTGAAGACTTCGTTTGAGTGTTGTCAATGATAAACCAGATTAATACTATGATTAATATTCAAAAATTACTTTCCTCACTCTCCCTTAGCCCTCTCTTATCCCTTCAGCAGCATCTCCCTAAATTCTCAGGTCACATTATTTTAACTGTTGCACCTTTTTAAAAAATAATGAAAACCTTTTTAATTTACATTAATTATTAGAATTAATCTATAAACATTCCCCACCCAACATAAATACCATACAATTTTTAACAGAAATGCAATAAAAGCAGTTACTCCTGTGGCCATCCATGAAATCCAAAATAGCAGTCAGAACTAAACATTGGACACCTGTTTGAAGACTTCGTTTGAGTGTTGTCAATGATAAACCAGATTAATACTATGATTAATATTCAAAAATTACTTTCCTCACTCTCCCTTAGCCCTCTCTTATCCCTTCAGCAGCATCTCCCTAAATTCTCAGGTCACATTATTTTAACTGTTGCACCTTTTTAAAAAATAATGAAAACCTTTTTTAATTTACATTAATTATTAGAATTAATCTATAAACATTCCCCACCCCAACATAAATACCATACAATTTTTAACAGAAATGCAATAAAAGCAGTTACTCCTATGGGCCATCCATGAAATCCAAAATAGCAGTCAGAACTAAACATTGGGACACCTGTTCATGAAGAAACAAAAAAGACTGTCCGCTAAAATAAAGATGCAGCGTGAAATCTGTTACATATGAAGCGACAATAACATCAGCCAGCTCTACCTACACCAGAACCATAAAAAGAATAAGTGGAAATGATGCAAGGAGATTTTGAGCAAGGATTCTGCGCACATAATGAATCATTTAGGAACGAAAATAACATTCTGCTAGAACATTCACAAACTGGGTAGAGAAGTAAAAAAAAAAAATCAATATAAAATGGAAATGGTTCATAAATAAAATGGTTCATCCCAGAACATACATTAATGGATTCAAGCGATGGGCACTATGTTCTACAAAGAATTCCAAATCCTACTAGGACTATCTTTCTCGTGTAAAAAACTAAATGCAAAACCAGAAATATTCAGAAAAAATACTTGTTAAACTCTTGGATTGGAGAAACGGCTACTAGCACCTTAAAAGAAAAAAAAAATGCAAGTATTATATTTATCATCATACACGCCCGAAGGGAGGCACGGGGATGAACACGGCGAGAATAACAACGATTTACATAATGGAATATCAATTTAAATGACATTTTTCCAAGGTGATTTGTCTGAAGAGAAGTAGCTAATGCGCTGCTTTGAAACGCACGGTAACAAAATCCTTTGTGTAGTTTACAATATATATATATATATATATATTATATATATATATAATATATATATATATATATATTGTGGGATGTTAAGTTTCGTTTTATTTCATTCTAATATTTCGGAGACTTGACTTTCCTTCTTCAGAGGAATGTAGACTATTTTTTGTTGAGTTTTTGGCATCTTTATACTTGAGATTGTGGTCATCAGGGACATTTTGTTTGACCGTCGGTGACCCTCTTTCTCCTGGTAGTTGGGTAGGAATGTGGTGTACGGGCGGCTACTCGTCTGCGCTGTTTCTGTATCGGCGAGTGATTGATGTTTGCGATGGGGGCGGCCGGCTGCCACCCCTATCTTCTGTGCAGGTTGTTTATTTCTGTGTTTGTAGGTGATTGGCGTTTTGGGCTGGGGTGGTTGGGGATTACCTCCGTCTTCTATGTTGATTGTTTTGTTGGAGAAATATTTATATGGAATTAGGGCTCCAAGGTCAGCATTCAACCCGTGTGTGTGTGTGTGTGTGTGTGTGTGTGTGTAGGCGTATTACCCGCCTAATTTCTGTATGTTTGCATGTCTATGTGGATGGAAAATCATGATCGATTAAAATGCATTTCAGGTTTTTGAAGCTGTGTTGTGGTTTCTTGAAATGTTTTGCGATGTTGCTGTATTCAGATTGCTGTCTGAATATTAGTTTATGGTTGTTTAATCTGAATCTGAAAGGTGTTTGTGTTTCACCTACATATCCACTATTTTTAAATTTCGTACAGTAGATGTAGTAAATGACGTTTGTGCTGTCGCAGGTGAGTTGTGGGGGTTGGGTCTTGGTGTGGGTGTGTGGTGTTGTGATTGGGGAGTCTGTAATTAGGTGTGTACATACTAGGTATCTCGGTTTGTTGCACCCTTGGTTGCCTTTTTGTGCGTTGTTGTGTAGGTGTTTTTTTATGCGGCGATGATGCTACGTAGGTTGGATGGTTGTCGTTTGGCATTTTGGAAGGTGGATTTTATTTTGGGGTCGGATTGTAGGCTTTTGAGATCTTTTATTAGTATTTGGGTGAGTTTGTGCATGTGTTGGCCGTGGTGGAACGCCATGGGGATTCGATCGTTCGATTCTTTTTTCTTTGTATTTGAGGAGCTCATGTCTGATTAGGGATGATGCTTTGTTAGTGACTGTTTGGATTAGTTTTATGGAGTAATCACTTTTTATGAATGTATTGGGTCGGCGGTGTAATATGAGTATTCTTGGGGGTCTGAGCAGATGCCTCTCATCCGTATACGCGCACAGTATATTATCGATTTTTTTAGGTTGCAGCAGCCACCCTCTAAATCTAAAAAATCGATACCTGGGTCTCATAACGACAACACACACACACACACACACACACACACACACACACACACATATATATATATATATATATATATATATATATATATATATCCCATTAAACAAAGAAACCAAACGTATCTTCTCTCTAGTCAAGAAGGGAGAAAGATAACTTTCCCAAACATATATGTAGGTACACATATTTTACATCTAAATATATATATACATAAAGTAAAGAATCGAGTTTATATTATAACCATAAACTGGTCCTCCATTTCTTGTTCACAATGGATTTTATAACATGTTAGCAATAGCTCTTAAGTAAACATATCATATGTTGTAATAGTAAAATTATCATCCCTGCGGTGGAGCCCACACCAACCGTCAGTTCTCCATATATATATTATACATTTCCCTCATGCTTCGCATTAAAACAAAAAATATTTTCCAATGAATATATATTATAGACACTAGCAAATATATGCACCCTCCGGGTGCAAGTAGTTAAGTTTTAATGTAATAAAATGTTATATTGAATTAGAAAGGCTAATGAAACTGCAGATAAAAAGATTTGAAACAGAGAGGGTATAATCGAAAGATAGAACATCTGAAGCTTACTCTTCCAGCACTCCCGTCTTTCATTGCTACATTTTCCTAATTTAGCTATTTAGTTAAAATAGGAAGTAAAGATTAAAATTACAGTTATTTCTTCTTGTTAATGGATTTTTGTTAAGATTTATCCCCGAGAATTTTGTTCATAGTCATTAAGATAAAACCAAACAATTAGAAATCGATAATACTAAGGCCATATTTATCAAAATCAAATTTTTAATATCAATATGCAAAAGGCATTGTGACTTGAGTAGTGATATAGTTTCGGTTACAGACAGACAAACACACAATCTCCATTATATATATATATATATATATATATATATATATATATATATATATATATATATATATATATATATATATAACGCATATATATATATATATATATATATATATATATATATATATATATATATGCAGATATAATATATACACTGAAAATCAGATTCATCACATATATCAACAAACAAGCATAAGTGGACTCCATAACAACACACACACATATATATATATATATATATATATATATGTGTGTGTGTGTGTGTGTGTGTGTCTGTGTGTGTGTACATATATGTGTAAATATGTTGTAAACATATGTGGAACAAAGGAACAAAACTCAAACAAGTGTATGTAGGAGATATATTTCGCCAAGAATTAAGCTCAGCTTCATCAATCGTTTCAGTCGTTTATTTGATCACTAAAGTATCATACAAGTGTTTTATAGAAGAGAAGGTGGACGGTAGAGGAATAGATTAGGGGAAGAAGTCGAGAGGGTGGGATAGCGTTTGTGAGTTGAATTTGAATGGTCAGAGGGAAATCATTGGAAAGGGAGGGAGACTTCTTCCCCTCTCCCAGCCACCTTCTCTTCTATAAAACACTTGTATGATGCTTTAGTCATCAAATAAACGACTGAAACGACTGATGAAGCTGAGCTTATTCTTGGCGAAATATATCTCCTACATACACTTGTTTGAGTTTTGTTCCTTTGTTCCACATATCTTTACTACATTCTGTCGGGTTTACTCCAATTCTCCTCCTCATATGTAAATATATGATATTGATGATATAGTTTGCTATATTTATATATAAATTTTCTTCTTTTTCTCTCTCATAAAAACGGAATGGTCCATTATTTAGCTCAGGTGACGACACTTATGATAATAATAAGAAAAGAAAAAAAAAGAATTCGTTGGATAAGCAACACCAGATAATCAGGATTTACATTTTAGCATTCCAGCTTGGACGATTTAGACGGTCTCATTTTTAACCAGATGGTGTCGCAAGATGATAATGGTCGTACAATTAAGGAACACGAGTATTAATATATAAATGTAAAGATTGTTTAGTAAAAGCTTACCCATTTTCATATTCCATAACCTAAACGAGTTTCAGATTCTAGAGCGTAAATTGGTCAAGTCACAAGTTTCGAGGGCTGAAGGATGAATATTGATTCAATTACGCAGTTCCCTCCCCTTTTTTCCCCTCCACAAAGCAATTAGGAACTCTTAACGTAGAACGACGATAAATGGAAAAGCAGTGAAGAAAAAAACTAAAGACATAAATCTCTTTTCTAAAGAGTTTCTAAAGCATCAAGGTATGTGCAATAATGGCTTAGTTGGAGGAAAAACATGGAGGATACACTTAGAGACAAACAAAGATATTTACCCAATTTTCTTCGTTACAAGGTCAAATTTGTTGTTAAGAAAAGTGTGCTTATGGTGATGTTTGCTTTAACACCGGATTCGAATGCCATTAGATAAATGCACAATTACCAGTGCCAGCAAATAGGATACTTGAAAAAGATTTATCGACTCCTCTACTAGATATATGTGTAGGAACCAGTGTCAACAAGAAATGGGGGAGCAGTTTATAACTTGGGTAGAATATAAAATCGATCCCTTACTTTATATCCATATATTTTCTTATATAAAATCTGTGTATCTCCTTGTGTTTTTTATGAAGTTATCTGCACTCTTTCTTGACTATAGAAAATATTGGTTTGGTTTCTATGTATTGGCTGGTTGGTTTGGTTTTACGGCATGTCAACACTTGTTGGGTCATTTTATGCCGAATACGTTTTAGTTTTTATTTATTTTTCATGGTTATTCAATTTGTTTTAAACACATTTGTCTATTTAAACCGTAGATGGGATCCTAACAGTACTACCACTCCGAGTCAGAATGGTGATGCAGGGGTACTCTACATTCCCAAGGCCTCCAGAACTGCAACCTCACCATCAGATAGAGTTAACGTTACAAAGACACACAAAGACCCTTAGCCATCGTCTTCTAACACATATATGATAAAAAGGGTCGGTGCTTGCCATAAGAGTTATAGGGCAGGAACAATCATATAGTGCTAAGACTTTACGTGTTCAGCCCATTGATCGGAAGGGGCCCCTCGGGAAGGTTGCATGTCATATACCTCTCAGCCACCTGGGTTCCATCCTTAAGCATCACGGGACGCCACCCACGGCCAACAGGTGACACAATTGGGGGTCTTACCTCTCTGCAAAGGTATAGATGGTGTATTCTAAAGCCCCACCCGACAGGGCTGCTTCTATTTCTAATGGTGTATCAATCTTCATTGGTTATTTCAAGAACATTAGTGGTACAATTTAACCCATGGCTTGAGGGAGGTCGTTTTTAATTGTTAAACCAAGGTCTTACAAAGTACAAGAACTTCAAAGGAAAGAAGTCTTTCTGAAATTTATTCTGAAACCTGAATATACGTGGGATAGTCAAAATTATCACGCTATTTTGCTTGCTGCTTTTACAGTACGCACCAAGGAAGTGACCCGATTTTTCTGGTCGGGAGGAGTGTCATTGGCTGCAATTCATCACAGGCTTTAAGTACAATACGGGAACTGTGCACTACTACGTAGAAATGTGCATGAGTGGATAGAGAAGTTTTTGTATATATATATATATATATATATATATATATATATATATATATATATATATAAAGGAATGTAGTGGTACGTTTGTGTAGTCTTTTCGCTCCAAAAGGAGATGTCATTCAGCTTTGAAATCTCGCATACACCTTAATATGTTTATGAGAAGGAAAATGACAAAATTTACTAATTGATTCTGTTGGTTGGGACTGCAGAATACACCGACTGTACCTCTGTAGAGGGGTAAGACCCCCCCGCGAATAACCTGTTAGCCGTGGGTTTCGACCCGTAATTACTAAGGACGGAATCCTGGTGGCCGAACAGTCCATGACTTGCAACACTTCCCTTTGACCCTTTACTGCATGAACCATTCGTCTTACGCCAGGGTGGCATAGCTCCTTATATAGTGTCTGGAGTTCTTTCACGCTTGAAATCATGCTTCAGTACTATCGATAGGGCGTCGGCAGTCAAATTTTCTTTACCGGGTAGGTAGGTGATGTCGAAAGAAAAACACGATACTTCAATTCGCCACCTTGCTATTTTTTCGTTTTTGATCTTACTGGTAGACTTTAGATTGGACATAAACGCGATAGATTTTTGGTCTGTGACTAGTCTGAAGTGGCGTCCAATTAAATAATGTCTCCATTTCCTCAAAGCCTCAACTTCTTTTTCGATCGCAGAATACCTTCGTTCTGACCAAGAGAGAGTTCTTGAAAAGAATGCTACAGGGCGGTCGGCTTGCATTAGTGAAGCGGCGATTGCACACTCTGAGGCATCAGTTTCAACCACCAGTGGAACAGAATGATTTATTGTTGTAATTACAGATTTTGAAATGTCATGCTTAAGTTCTACGAAGGCTTCCACTATTGAATGAGGCAAGGGCAAAGCGTCTACTTGTGTTAATGGGCGTATCTTTTCCGAAAAAGAGGCGATCCATTGCGAATAATGGGCGAACATGCCCATTATTCGTCGTAGCGCACATATCTTATTTGGGATTGACAATTCGAGTAAGGGTCTCAATCTCTCTGGATCCGGCGCCATTGAACCATTGTTTATTGTATAGCCCAGTAGCTTTATTTTATTTTGTCTGAACGAGCATTTGTCGTTATTTAAGGTGATGTTGTATTTATGGACGGCATCCATAAACCGTCTGAGGTTTTTGTCGTGGTCTTTTTGGTCGTGGCCACATACGGTCACATTGTCTATATAGGTAAAAGTGTTTTAATTTTCTTCAGTTATAATTTTGTCAATTATTCTTTGAAAACTGGCCACTCCATTCGTTACCCGAACGGTATTCTACGAAACTGGTATAACCGTCCAGCCGCTTCAAATGCAGTGTAGGGTTTATCCTATTGTTTTAATGGCTACCAACGATATTTAGATATGTCGCATAACATTTCGTTATTCGAGGCAAAGGAAACGCCTCCAGCAATGTGAACCGATTTATTGTCTGGGAATAGTCGATAACGATTCTCTTTTTATGGTTTTCTGTAGCTGTTATTAATACTTAAACCCTCCATGGTGACGTACTTGATTCAATTACTCCTTCCTGAAGAATTCTTTTTATTTCGGATTTTATGAATTGTTTATCGTCGTGCGAATAACGTCGACTTTTTATCGCTACTGGTTTGCAATCTTTTGTTAAGTTTTCGAAAAGTGAGGGGTACGGAATATTAACATTAGTCAGTCCACAAATTTTTAATGTTGAATAGTTTCCACCGAACGGAATTTCAATGCTAGTGTTGTTGAAAAAAGTCATGGCCTAATATCACTTCACAGCAAAGATCTTTCATTAGAGATAACTTAACTGCTTTATATGAGACGTTATTATATTGTAGTTTAGCCCAAAAGTAGCCACTTACGTGCAACGACAACGATGCATTTGCAATAGTGACTTTTCTTGGAGAGAAAATATAGTTCCACCTGTTAATTTTTACAAGACTCTCTCTAATGTAATTTTCAGAACTGCCAGTGTCTAATAATGCATTGGTGACAATGTCGTTAATTTTAATTTTTATAATAGTTTTTGATAGGCAGTCAGGGAATACGGCCGAAGTTGTTGAAAACGGCATTGAACTGATAGAGTGGGGTGGATTTTAGAGAAGTATTTTGTACGATTTGCAAACACTCGGAAAATGACCTTTTTTTTTTTTTTTTACATTTATGGCATTGAATTTCTCTGGCTGGACATGAGTGTCGTGGATATAATCTTAAACCACAGTAATAGCATGTACGTTTCCTTTGGGCTGAAGCGAGATATTGTTCTGGAAAGTTTGAATGTAGTGCATTTTGGTTAGAGGAATAAGTCGGTCTATCATTGAGAGGGGGGTGCAGTAAGAACAGGTTGTTTTACGGCGGCGCCTATAGTGTCAGATTGGAAATAAGTGCCGGACTGTTTTATTGCATGTATAAGCTTGTTCGTAAGCTGTTTTTAAAGTAAGAGTCCTATTTTCAAGAAGTCGTTGTCTTACCTGGACATTGCATAGATCATTTACGAAGGCGTCTAAGATGTGTTTCTCTTGTGCCTCAATTGCAGTCATAGGACGAAAATTGCAATCCTTGCCTAAGGTTTGAAGGGTTTTTATAAAATAGTCCAATGTTTCGCCAGACTCCTGTCGTCGAGTGGCGAGTACATGCCGAGCGAATAGCTCATTTTTGGTTTTACGTAGGTTGAGTGTAGCATTTCTATAGCTTCTTCATAGGACTTACAGTCTGTAATGATGTCGTTGACTGAGTGAGACACGTAGTTAGTCAGAAGGGCGGCTTGTTAATGGGCTGACTTGGTTTTAAAGAAGTAGTGTGTCGGTGAAGTTGGTAAAAGTTTCTAGCCAGTGAGTCCAGCGTTTGTCGGCTGCTTCACATTCTGAGTCGTAGGTAAATCGCTCCGGCCACATAAAGTGTTCCATTGTAAAGTAAAATAAGTTGTAGTAAAAAGAGAACCAGTGTTTAGACTTTAGCAAATTTATTTTACTTTAGTCTGATTACGATCTAACTGACATAGTCAAAGGGTTGCTTTTATAAACAGATAAGATTTATGAAAAACCCATATACAAACGTGTATATGGGTTTCTTGAAACAAACAAAGTTTGTATAAGCAACAATTTGGTTTAAGAAGGAGTTACTCAACCTCTCAAATCCTTTTAAACCTTTCTCAAAAATTATGGATGCTCTCAACAAAGGCAAATATACATGCAGAATATTTATTGACCTCCAGAATGCTTTTCATACTGTTGACCATGATATACTGCTTGAAAAACTTTTTCACTATGGAATTCGTGGTAGTGCTCTTTCCCTATTTAGGTCCTACCTAACAGGGCGTCAACAATTTGTTTCTCTTAATGTTCCTCAGTTGGTAATCCTATCAGGCATGGTGTTCCCAAAGGCTCTGTTTTAGGACCACTTCTATTTTGATTTATATTAATGATCTGAATTGTGCTATTAATTATTCCCATCATTTTGCCGACGATACCAACCTCATTCATTTCAGTGGTTCTTTGAAGCAACTGGCCAAACAAATGAATTTGGATCTCAGGCTTCTTTGTCATTGGCTAAATGCCAATAAAATCTCTCTTAATGCCTCTAAGACGGAATATATCATTTTCAAGCATGCTCTTAAACCCATGAATAATGATTTTAAGCTTTTTATCAATGGTAAAAGGCTTATTCCTAGTGACTGTATTAAATGTCTTGGTGTCCTACTTGATTCTGACCTAAGCTGGAAATCTCAAAAGGGCTAATGGAGCTCTAGCTAAACTTCGTCATTTTGTGCCACTAAATGTTCTGATCCAAGTTTATTATGCCATTTTCCATTCCCATCTCCAATACTGTAATCAAATTTGGGATCGGCCTAATGGCGGTACTTTGATTAATCGTATTACTGTTCTTCAAAACTTTGCACTGAGACTTATGTCCTTTGTGCCTCCTAGGAGATCATCTAACAACCTGTATGCAAATTTGGAGATTCTCAAATTTTCTGATATGGTCAATTGTGAAAATATTTTGTTTATACATAAACTGTTCCACGATAAAATGCCTGTTTCTGTTCAGAATGCTTTTGCAGTTGACTTCACCCATGCTCAGGTCACTCGTGCTGACCAAACTGGTTTGTTTAATTTCCCTATCATCAACACGGTTAGTTTTGGGCATAATTCGATTCGTTTTAATGCACTTAATTCTTGGAACACTGTTCAGTCGGTATTTTTGATGAAGAAAAGGAGGAAAAGGTGAAGCTTGTTTCGGTAAATTATTTTGTCCTTAAAAAACTTTTGAAAAAGCATTTTATTGCCTCTTATAAAAAACAGATTTGCATTTAGATTCCCACACGGCTAATTTGTCTCATGATATATATCTATATGTTTGTGTTGTCTGGTGTGTCTTGTATCGTTTCCTGTGAGCGTCCAAGGGTGGTCATGTCCATGGGCTTAGCTTCACGCTATTAGGCATGGCCTCCCTTCAATAGTAGTTTAACAAAAATAAAGTTTTTCTTTTACTTATTCTTTATAACTTGTACCTACTATTGATAAATAAGTTTCTTATTTATTCTTATTTATATGCAAGGGGGTAATTACATTGGATTTATTAGTACAATGTTGATTTGGTATTTGTGATATTTTTTTCATCAGCCTAATTATCTTGGTAAATTCTTTCGCAAGTCACATTAATATTAACGAAGGGAATATTGCTTTCTAGTAATTGTTAAAATCTGTTTCAAACAATTTAACGTCATACCCAGGATCCCCATCGCTTTTTAATTAACTTTAAATTCAACTTTCAGTAGATTTTCAGATTAAAAGAACTGGAGGGTCTTCACTTACAGTTTACTGTCAGATCAAGGAAATCTTTTTGGTAGGTGTGGGAATCTCACCTTCTTTAGGTGATACACTCAGTGTATTTATGTCCTGTTAACAGTGTGATATAAAGAGGGGAAATCAGATATTTATATTAACCTGTTATTTATTATCATAATTTCTTGTTAAAAAAACAACAAAAAATCACTCAGGTGTGCAACCTGAATCCTTTGTTTAATAAATATGACTTGATTCGGTATTAGCTAACACGAAAATGGTGTGATATGCTATAAAATAATTAAAAAAACAACAAAAAACAACCATTCTTTTTTAGTTTGAGTCTTATTCTTCAAAGTATACACTCAACGTATTCGAAGTCTTGCCCATAAAGTGGGAGGAAAGTGCGATATAAAGGTGAAAACCTGATATTTATTATTATAATTTGTTGTTTAAGAAAAAAAAACAAAAAAAAAAACGAACAAAATGAAATAACTCAGTAATATTTAATTTTTTGAAGCTTAAGATTATCTTAACTGTTAATCATTTGATGTCTCCTACTTTGAGAATCTAATCTGAAAGTTGTTAATTCAGCATTTATGATATTTCGTTTTCCCTCATCTAATCATCTTGATAAATTCTTTCCCACGAGTTATCAATATTAATGAAGTGAGTATTGATTTCTCGTTGCTTTCACTTGGTAAAACCTATTTAAAAAAGTATAGTGTTTTAATCAGTACCCTCTTCCTTTTGGTTAATTTAATTCAACTTACAGTACATTTTCACAGGAGAGGCTGAAAATGGGACACGGTGAGACGAGTTTAAATCATATAGCGCTAATACCCATGGGAAAGGTATGAATCCAAATATTCTTTCCCCGCAGCTATGGCTTTTTAAACTTGATAGAGCAAATGATTTTGTAGAAGAAAAACTCTGAATTTAATGTAAGTGTAATGGCTGTCATCGTAGAAAATGGACTCGGGGAGGCGAGTTTAAATCCTGGAAAATTAGTAAGGTAGACTGGGCTTCTAATCAGTGTGTGTGTGTGTGGGGGGGGTCACAGTCAAGTCTGACGCAAGGTTCCAATCGACAGTCTAAACACCCCCAACTGTATCACGCTCCAAAATCCAATATGCAAAATTATTTCTTTGTCCTGCTCGTCTCGACAACAAAATACTACTGCAGTCGTTCTCCCAGTCTGTGAGAATAAGTCCTTTAAATACACCTCAATTTCACCACATCCGGGCTCCTCACTCATAATTGTCCGTGTAGCACGTGCGACACTCGTCAGCACGGCGCGACCACCTCCACCCGGGCCACTATGCTATTTCTTATTTCACTGATCGTCCACAACTCTCACATTCTGAAGGAAGCGGGTTCGACTCTAGGTCAGTCCTACACGCCAGGCAAAGCCTAGCCCGCTTCCCTCGAGAATGCGGCAAGTCTTCACGCCCGCCACTCTCCCTGTCACACCGTGTTGCACGAGGTAGGTCTCCTCTCTCACTACAGGGCTGTTTAACTTTAGTATGGTAACCAGTTGAGGAGAAAAAATACTCTGAACTCCAAACCATTAAGCTACATTTAAAAATTGATCTTGTGTCACATCCTACTCTAGATCTGTATATCATTTCATGTTTTTTACTTTCAGAATGTTATCTGAAATCTGCAAGTTCAGCATTTATGATATTTCCTTTTCATAAATGTAACCATCTTTGTAATTTTTCTCATCGGTGCATTAATATTAATGAATGAAATGTTGCTTTCTAGTTGTTAAAACCTGTTAAAATCTGTTTTGTGTTAGAATCAGGATACCCCCCTTTTATGACGGGTCTCACCTTCTGCAGGGAGTACAGTCAGCGTATTCTACAGTCTCAGTCAAAAAGGCGACCCAGAGTAGTATTACCTGTTAGCGTCACATCTATAAATCAAATAGATCCGTTTAAAAATTATTCATATTCAATAAGAATACTTAATATCACTTATGTAGTGTGTAGATAATTTGTATTAACAATAGTTACTTAAAACTATAATTGTTTACTAAATATTATTATTGGTCATTTGAAAATGACTTTTTGCAAACAATTGACTATTTTAAACAGAAAACTTACCTGAATCCATATAATTACAAGTATTAGATAGAAATACCTGATATCATGCGTTAAATAGATAATGAGTTAAATAGATTAAAACATTATTTTTAAACAGATAGGTTTTAGTAAGAACAATTGTGATTACTCAACAATAATGAATAAAACAAAACACTTCTTCGGCATAAAATAACCCAAGGGTTTAATGCCGTAAAATCCAACCAACCAACTAACAATCAATCATTAGTCCATATAGTTATTATTATTAAGAATACTTGATATCATCGGTTAAATACTTCATGGGTTAAATAGATTAAAAATGAGTTTAAAAATGTTTTAGAAAGAAATTTGAATACTCAACCAAAATGAAGAGAATAAAACCTTCTTTGGCATAAAATAACCCAAGGGTTTACATGCCGTAAAATCTAACCAATCAATCATTACAATGTTTCCAAACTTAATTTCCGCAAGATTCTGGTTATTCTCGCGAAATTGGATAATTTGAAAACAGCGAAAAAATAAATGGACACTCATCCTTTTCTATTTAAATTTGCGAAAAAGATTCCAGAAGATTTTCGCAGGCGATTGTCTTTGTCTATTAACAATGTATAACAAGCTTCTTTTTTTAATTGTGCATTCAATGGTTTACTTTACAAACCGAAAAAGATATGAATAATTTGCACACAGTTTTATGATTTCAAGTATTAAGCCACATATCACAAGCTGTTATCCACCTGCACATGTTCGCCACAGGATGCCACGTATTAGACTCTGTATCAAGACATTCTACCGTACTCAAACATTGTCGAGAACAAGCATTATAGCCACCCACGGCGTAGAGAAAACCTGCATACAACAGAAGAAAAAAATACATTAATTTTACAGAGAAAAAAATTAACATCAGAATACTTTTTTTTTATTTTTAAAGGAAGCAATATTAACCAATCCTTTTGGATGGTATTTTCTTTCATCTTCAATTTTTTTAGATGCCCCATCCCCCGCCTTTAAATAACATCTTACTCAATTTGTCAATCTGTGACAAAAAGATACCAACATGAGTCAGAATTAATAATAATAATAATAATAATAATAATAATAATAATAATCTTGGCTTGGTTACTTTGTTTAATGGCATATAAAATTTCGTGACAAAGACATTCTTGTAGAAGAAGAAGAACTGGACACAGAACACATTCGGTAACCGTACTTGTATGTATTTTCAATGGTGTTGTTCATCTGCCAGTAAAAAAAAAAAAAAAAAAAATGAAAAACACATAAAAAACAACACGTATGGCTTCTATAAAGAATTTCTTGACGGAAAGAAATCGTTTTGCAAGAAAAGAATTGCTTAAAGAATGCCTGCAGTGGCTATTAAGGATATCATCTCAAATGCTATTGTATAGTTTATATTATAATTCATGACAAATAAATAACTAAAAAATCAGGGTAAATAATCTTCAAATAGTGTTTACTGATTATATCGTTTAATAAATAGTAATGATCAGGGTGAACGCAAACGAAGCTCACACTATTATTATTCAGATTTTAATTACACTATTATCTATATTTCTAGGTGTGTGGGTTAATGGTTATCATCGTAGGAAATGGATTCGGCTTCCCGAGTTCTAATCCTGGACGAGGCTGTTTGCATTTCCCATTACACTAATAATAATACCTTGGGAAAAGTATGAATATAACTATTCTCCCTTCAACTATGAGTAAATACTAAAGCAAGCTGGGCTTTTAACTTTGGTACGCCAACCACCCTGGGGGAAGGAAAACTAAATTCAACCTATTAAACTCCGGTTAAGAAACTGAGCTTGTGTCACATCCTACCCATGTGGAGGTTTTGTATATATATATAATATATATAATATATATATATATATATATATATATATATCGTGGATAAAGCAATTATATCTGTGTTTGGGTAGCATTGACATGAAGTCATCGGGGCTTGGTTACTGACAGTTTTTCACTTATGCGATTTTCAAAGATAACTAACACCCTAGCTATATCAATATAGGCTCTAACCACCCAAAAATTATTTAAAAATATACCCAATGGAATAATGGTTAGACTATCCACCATTTCTTTTAATAACAACATATTTAACCAGAATGAAAAATGACTACGAGCAATCGATTAAGGATAGTGGCTACAAAACCAACCTAGTATATAAAACCCCAAACGAACCATCTAATATATGTAATAAGGGGAAACATAGACCAAGAAAAATGGTTTATGCCGCTATTTAATATGGCCATAGATAATAAATTAGGCTGGGGTTTCTTTAGTTAAGTAAAAAAAAACGCTTCCGCCCTCCTATATATTACACAAAAATACGGTCAAATTAAACTACAGGGAACTTAATTAATAAAAGTAACATTAGAAAAACTAAACAAAAATCGACACAATAAGCCCCCAAATTGTAACTGCATCAATAAGGCTGAATGTCCCCTTAAAGGAAAATGCCAACAAGAGTGCATAGTATATATGGTCGAAGTATATACCAATAAAGCAAATGATAAAAATATCAATAATAGTAAAAAAGAAATCTATACTTAAGATCCACACAAGGAGGTTTGAAAAAAAGATATTAAAAACACAGAAGTTTGGTTTGTTTTGTTTTACGGCATATCAACCTCAGTGGGTCATTTAATGTCGATAAAGTTTTGAAATAAATCAATTCTTAATGGATAATACAATTTTTTTATAAATACATTTTTCTATTTAACCCATAGATGGGGCCCTAACAGGTACTACCACTCCAGGTCGGAGTAGACCAGGGAGCAATGGTGATGAAGGGGTGCTCCATATTCCCCAAACCTCCAAAACTGGAACCTCACCATCAGATAGAGTTTAACGTCATTCCCAGGACATGTAGACTTGCAGCCACCGCCTTCTAGCGCCCATATGATAAAAAGGGGTTGGGGCTTGCCATAAGGGCAATAGGTTGGGAAAATCATATAGGTGCTAGGGCTTGACGTAAAACCACAGAAGTTGTTTCGCGCTGGAGAACTACAGACATACCACTAAGTTTATCTAACCATGTTTGGGAAATAAAATAAAAACTAAGAGTAGACCCTATTCTAAAATTAAAAGTGATAAAGAAATGTCGTAAATACGAAACAGGGGACAAATGTTCCCTCTTGTGTGAGGAGGAAAACTCGCCATAGCTACCTACAATAAACCAAGTGAATTACTAAATCAAAAAACCGAAATTCTAAACCCATTTAGGACATAAAAAGACATGGCTCCTTTGCTAATTGAATATAATTATCAAACAATCCTTTAACACTAATTTTTAATTTGTAATCTTTTATGCTGATATTCATTCATTCTGATACCAAATCCCCTAATAAAATATGTTTGTACCAACCTTCTTCAGTCAGAATTATCCTGATGAGCCGTTCGGGTGAAACCTAGGTAGGTATTGTCTGACATCTTTAGGTTCTTATAAATTTGCTCTACTTAGTGTATAAGAGTCGTCGGGCGGCCTAAAGTCGGTATCAGCCAGTCAGCGAGGGAGTCTATCCACTTTTCAATAGCGCTAGACCAAGGAGATTGCTTTGGCGTCTGAGGTGGAGCGCCACACCTACCATCAGCTCCTAACTATACTGAACAAATCCTTGTGCTACTTATGCGCTGAGTTGGCGAGGACCGGTATCGAACTAGGAACCTTGTGGTTTCTAGTCGAACGCTCTACCGACTGAGACCACTCCGATGTTTTTTTTTCTTCTTTTGGCCACTCCAACACGATACCGATTTTCAGACAGTATGGGTATTTTGGTCTTTTCTTTTTTTACATTTTCCCCCGGGTATCAGCTTGTATACGTTTTTTATTTGTAAACTGAACTATCTGTTTTTTCCACACCGATAGAGTGTAGAAATAAATAAATAAATATATATATATATATATAATATATATATTATATATATATATATATATATATGTGAGGTATCCAAAACTTGGTAGTAAGGGATGATTCTATATGTGATATCTAAGATACACTGTATTATTATTGTATGATCCAGTATGTATAAATACAGTGAATCTTTAAATCACTACCGAGAGCTCAATGTATAATAATCTTTTTAGATTATATACAGAGCAATATTTATCTTTGATAACAAGGAAAAACACTTTATTTATCTTTGATAAGAAGGAAACACTCAACACCGTTATTCCATAATAAATTTATTTCGACCAAAATTTTGGCCCCAATTTTGATCGAAATAAATTTATTATGGATTAATGGTGTTGAGTTTTTTTCCTTCCTTTCAATATATATATATATATATATATATATATATATATATATATATATATGAGAGTAAGTAAACAAACAATGTGTTTATTTGATATGGCTTTTAGCCGACAATTTTTGGAGGATATATGCTTAATTGAAGTCATACCTAATTTTGAAAATTAATTAGTTAATGATTAATGAATTTAGGCGGGCATATATGTTCAAATGTAAGGCTAAACAAATCGAGAAAATGTCAATCCCTGAATAGGTCGAAATGTACATTCAGGGATTGACATTTATGCCCGCCTAAAATTCATTAATTATTAACTAATTAATTTTCAAAATTAGTTTTGACTTCAATTAAGCACATATCCTCCATATATATATATATATATATATATATATAACTTTACTAACCAAACAGTAAATCAAATCACAGGTAACTTTTAGGCCTGAAGAGCTGTTGTTACAATGTGATGATATGAACATTTCCATTTCTAATTTATATTTCAGCAGAGATAATAATTTGTGATGCTTTGCATAGTCTGGCATAAGGTCATAAACCAAGAGAGAATCGTTCTCAATTCGGTTGATAGTTAAGTTCGCTAACCATTATATCACGCATGGTGCCTTACACCAAATTCTATCATGCAAATTGCCACAAGAATCTTCGCTTGTTTATTACGCTAATTCCTTCCATCACATTTAGTTTGCCTGAAGACTTTCCTCCAATAATAAGGGACACGTTCAATATTGAATCGTGAAATAAATAGATGTTCTTATAAGTTCGAATGCCCAGGTTTTCAAGAAAGACACAATGAGATTTCAAATACTTTGTCCACCATTATCCATAACTATCTTTAGGGGCTGTCCAAAACGTGAAAGTCTTTTCAGCTATTCCCCAATTACAATTTGTGAAATTTCGAATTAGTATGGGTCCGGTTTGGCTCAATCGGTAGAACGCTCGCGTAAGAATCGCCAAGATCCGGGTTCGATACCCCCCCCCCCATAAATCAGCAAATGTATTCAGATATGTGCGGTAAAGCAGCATCTGAAAGCTGACAGTAGCGTCACAAACACAATCTCCCTGGTCTAGTGCTAGTGAAAAGGGATAGACTCCCTCAATGTCCGGCTGATCCGATTATAGGCTACTCCACCAGCTTTACTAATTATTATTATTAATATTATTATTATTATTTGACTCCATGAGAACTTTTCACACCCGCCTAAGCTGGTTGTTAACTGGAGGCTGAGTGACAGCAAGTCTCTTCAGATCTCCTGGACTCCACTCTATTGCTTCTATATGAAATTGCATTGGTTAAGCTTTAGACTAGTTGTTCAAAAGTGGGCGGTATTGCTCGGTCCGTGTTATATACCCGATTACATATCGGATATATAAATGGTGAGAGGAGAGAAGAGAGTTTCTTACTTGTTCTTCCTGTTCTTTCTTCATCGTTGCCATCTTCTTTCGGGTTGATTCTTCTTCCTTCTTCTGTACTTATTTCTTGTTTGTTATAAATAAACAAGACTTTGTTGTTTTTTTAAGACGTCTATTCAAAACCCGCCGCCCAAAAAGATGTCTCTACCGCGCGTTGGGAAGTCGGCATCTTAGGATGGAAGGAGCCTTACGTCTGTTCCTTCTGACTAACGGTCGAAATCTTACTAACTCTAATTTCCGTTCTCATACCTTCCGTTAACCAATCAGCATTCAGGTCAGAGAAGGTTAAACTGTCGTCAATAACTTTTTTAAACGGCTAATGGTAATTTTCCATTTTTCTGTTATTTAAATTTTAACTACACTTACATAGATAATTCGTAGGCTACCAACAAATTATGTAACATCTGCAGGCGGTGAAAAGATCTAGGGGCGGTGTGGCAAAAACCAGTGGTAAGGGGCCACAGGGTGACATTAGGAACAATTAATAAATAACTTAAAAAAAATCTTAATGATAAAATGTATATAATAAATACTAAGATAAAGGAACACGTAGACAGTTTTAGAATGCAAAAGGCATTGAATTGATTGAAATCCATCGACAATTAACGGAAATATTTG
Source organism: Doryteuthis pealeii (assembly GCA_023376005.1). NCBI lineage: Eukaryota > Metazoa > Mollusca > Cephalopoda > Myopsida > Loliginidae > Doryteuthis > Doryteuthis pealeii. The sequence continues at coordinate 97,889,504 of CM042153.1, read as the reverse complement.
GTGAGTCGTGCATGGATGTCGAAAACGTCCGCAAGTGGTTTAGGGAATTTGCAACAATGACAAGATTCAATGCTTCCTCAACGACAAGATGGTGAGCTGGTATGACATGGGCTTACAAAACCGGCCACAGCGCCTAAAAAAAATCAACCAAAATGGGGATTATATAGAAAAATAGATATATATTCATACTTAAAAAGGATGTAAACATCCTTGACAATAAACATAAACGTTTCTGTGATTTCTAAATATTTTGGATACCTTACCTTTGTGATTATGCTGGTAGATATATTTACAGCTTGGACAGTAATTAAAGTCGTTGGAGTCGTTGGTCTTTGTGAATCGGTCGATTCAGAATGAGAGAATATTAATTCCTAAGCATTCTCTAAATATGATGATTAAATACTGATATATCCGGGTTAAGGGATATATTCTGAAGTTCGTATTTGGTATATTATCGCAGTAGTAATTGGTACATCCGTCGGTCGTGGTGTCGTCTAGCGAGTAAGCATAAGGTCGTCGGCTATCAAGTAAGTGTCGGTCGAGAACCAACACAGTGTCGACTATTTATCCATGACACTGTCCAATCAGATTATAGTGAAGGGGTACCAAGGTATTTACATATTCATTATATCAAATACGAAATCCCTAGCTGGATGGCTGGTTGGAGAGATCCTCTGCGATCAAACGGCTGGTCAAGTCATTCTCTAGAATCTAATGATTGTCCCGATCTCATTGCTATTATGGCAAACTCCAAATCATTCTTATCATATATGTGCTAAAAAGTACTGGCTGAGTGTACTGGACATGACGCTAAACTGTATCTGGTGCTCTGGGGAGTGTGGAGTACCTCTTCATCACAATTACTCCCAGGTCCCTCTGATTCTTTGTGGTAGTACCTGTTGGTGTAAAGGTTAAATAGATTTTTAAAATGTGATAAATACAATATGCTTAAAAATGCGTTGATAAGAAAAATTGAATGCCGAACAATGATAAATAAAAAACAAACGTATTTGGCATAAAATAACCCAAGGTTTGACATGCCGTAAAATCCAACCAACTAGCCAAGCAAGGATATTCAGTGAATATGATTTATTCCACTTCTTTATTTTTCTTACTTAACTCTTTCATGTATTTCATGTGCTATGTTCATTACTTGTTTTATTTAAACTTTTGGAAATACAATATTTTGCTTTCTCAAGGTCAGTTTATGGTAAGCTTATCTGAACCTCTTAGTTCTTTTATCATCTATTTATTTATCTATTTGTTTGTTTATTTGTTATGCTTCCTCAGGCATCTATCTTTCTTTTTCCTATTCTTATATAGCAACTTTATCTGCTGGGTATATTATGGCGAGAGGAGGAGAGATGAGTTCTTAAGGAGGTTCTATATCCTGACCACTGGTCATCTTCTTATCGGTTGATTTCCTCCTCTGCTCGATACGGCTTCTGTCATTCTGGACTTCGGTTGTCTTGTTTTTAATAAATGAAGCAAGACTAGATTTAATTTTCAGACGACTTTATTACCCGAAGTCCAAAATGGTTTAAATGCGCTGTGAGAAGATGGCATACTTGGGAACAGGCGACCTTCACTGATTGACCGCCAAAATCTAACTATTCTAGCTTAGCCACCCCCCCCCACGCCATGCCTTCAGCCAATCAAAAATCAGCGGCTTGGTCAGTGAAAGGTAAAGTCCATCATTTCTTATAACGGTTATAATGGTAATTTTCCATTTACAATACCGTCATTCAAATTTTACTACACTTACAGTCATAATTTGTAGGCAACCCACGAATTATGTATACTATCTTCTAATTAAAAAAAATATATTTGCACAGAATATACTTAATATTGATTCAATATCTTACACAAATCAAATTTGTTAAGTAATTCATCTGATAGTTCCCAAAAATTCCCTCCTAAATTCTTTCTCCACTATTCTTTCTGAAAAGAGTTGACATGCCGTAAAATCCAACCAACCAACCATCCGGCTTCTTGTGTTGTACATTGGTAACAGAAGCAGCAAATATTTTTGTAACTCTCTCGAGGCGTCCATCTTATCTTCTTGTGGTTGGTTCGCTTACTAGTCCTCCATAGACTCTTCAATTTCTTCAATGTTTTATCTTTCAAATCACCTTTGGGATATCGCTTAATTCATTTCAATACCTGTCGCCATAAATCCTCCTTTGTCCATTAAATAAAACAAAAACTTGTTTCTTTTATTCATTCACTCTGTGTCGTTGTCTCGCTCTGAAGTCTCGCTCTGTCATCTCGATTTAATTGAACTATTCTACACTCTGCAGAGAGTTGTAGAATAGTTCAGATGAATTGAAATGTAAAACCGTATATCTCAAGAGGATTAAACAAGATTCAAACAATCTATTTAAGCAGAAATATGAAATATATTTTAGTAGTGATCTTTCAGGTGAAAATATGTTCACTTGGCTGGCTGTTTGGTTGGTTGGTTGGTTGATTGTTTGGCTGGTTGGTTGGATGACTGGCTGGCTGGCTGGCTGGCTGGCTGGCTGGTTGGTTGGTTGGCTGGATGGTTGGTTGGTTGGTTGGTTGGTTGGATTTTATGGCATGTCAAACTTTGTATAATTGTATGACTAAGACGTTTTTTTTTGGGGGGTATTCAATTAAAAAAACACATTTTAAAACTTATATTTTAATCTATTTAATCCATAGATGGTATTACCACTCCGGGTCAGAGTAGACCTGTGACTAATAGCAATGAAGGGGTACTTCAGATTTGGAATATCATCAGTCAATGCAGTTTTGCGCCATATCCGAGACAGACCTCAACCAACGCCTTCTAGCACATATTATGATAAAAAGGGTTATAGGTTTGCCATTAGAATAATTAATGGATATGGTCGGGATAATCATATTCAGGTGTTAGGGCTTGACATACCAATCGATGGAGAGGGCTCCTGAACACCCGTCTAGCCCAAGTGAGGGTGGAAATCGAGTGTTGCATGTCATGGACTGCTCAGCAAATAGCATTTCATTTTTAAGCATCACAGGCCACAACCATGGTCAACAGGCGGCACCATTCGGTGGGTGCGAGGTCTTACTCCTCTGCATATGTGCAGTCGGTGTATTCTACTGCCCCAATCCGAGAGGGGGGCATGAAAATATGTTTCCTTTGAATAATTTAAAA
>CM042153.1:97876344-97881344 GCA_023376005.1 Doryteuthis pealeii | reverse complement strand
TAACCAAAAAGAAAAAAAAACAGAAAAAAACTGCAATAAGTTTGTAAAGATGTGCTTTCCCTTAATCTAACACGCGCACACACACACACACACATACACACACACACACACACACACACACATATATATATATATATATATATATATATATATATATATATATATATATACAGAGATATATATCCTAACTTCCTTTAAGAATTATTAAATAGAAAGATAAAAAGAAAGAACTTCTTCTTAATAAACATATGGGTTAATTATTCATAGACTTCTAGGGCTGCTCTCTTAGATTAAGATAAACCCCCCAAAATAGATTACCAGTCATCTTGGATACATCCTGTCTTGACAGAAATTTCAGAAGCAGATCATTTTTATTCATATATTTATATATTTATTTGTTCTTTTATCTATTGTCTTTAATCTTTTATGAGGAACAGTCCAACGAAAAAAAGGTTGTTTTTTTTGTGTTTTGGGGAATTTTATTATTTTTCTCCATTGTGCGATGGTTATCTGATGAAACTGGGCTCTTTTATGGAGTTACCAGCTGAAATATATATAGCCAAATGACCGTCTGGTGATTTTTTTCTCTTACCGGAAGTATATATATATATATATATATATATATATATATATATATATATATATATATATATATATATATATAAGTTAAAAGAAAGGAAATCAATCTGACGGTATGAGTATAGATAAAAGGATATGAAAACAACACAACATGCTGTTAAAGTGAAAAATATGTATATATATATATAATGGACTCTCTCGTCGATTTTCGACGCATGAGGGTTCATACATACAATGAACTCCACTCAGTGATTTGTTTATAGTGGTGAAGGCTTGTGTTGGACTATCCATCCGTTTTGGTACAGTCGATAGGAAAGAATTGGTGCATCAAGGGTTGACACAAACCCGATCAATGACCGACCTCAGGAATTTTGAATTCAGAGTTATCCCTCTCCTAGACTAGTTACCTACCCAAGGCTGAAGGGCCCAGTCTGCCCTACTATTTAACCCATAACTGGAAGGTAATTTTGAATTCAGAGTTATCCCTCTCCTAGACTGGCTACCTACCCAAGGCTGAAGGGCCCAGTCTGCCCTACTATTTAACCCATAGCTATATATATATATATATATATATATATATATATATATATATATATATATATAAAAACTATATATATACATATATATATATATATGAAAACATATATATATATGAAAACAATATGTATATATAAATATATATATATATATATATATATATATATATATATTTGAAAACAACACAATATGCTGTTAAAGTGAAAAATATGTATATATATATATATATATATATATATATGTGTGTGTGTGTGTGTGTGTGTGTATGTATATGTGTGTGTGTGTGTGTGTGTGTAAGTGAAGATGCGTTGTGTAATGGTTAGAGTCGTAGGAAATAGACTGTATATATAGCAAAAGCATAATCTTTAAAGATCCCTGCCGTCCCTCACAATACAATAACCCCACCATCAGAACCTTTCCTCTCATGAGCCCTCAAATGACTCATCAAACCCGCTGCAGATACACAAAGCTTGATGCAAATATAACATAGGAAGGACGTCCTTCTTGTTGTATCAGATGATAAAACTTTATGCTTATGCACCACCATATGTCTCTTAAGACCAGAAACTGTCTTACAGACTTTGTTACAGATTTCACAAGACATTGTTTGTTCCTGAATTTTGCATGAATTTTCCCTGGTGAGATTTCCTATGATTGATATATCCAGCCTTAGAAAGCAATCAAATCCCGAGGAAAATACCAGAAGATCTGAAACACGTGTTGCATATGTAAGATAAAAAGAATTAAAAAGATTTTTCTGCAAACATAATACATTTTGCGGACCTTCTTTTTTATAAAATATTGAATTTTCTCCCGTTGGAACCAGAACAACATTATATATATATATATATATATATATATATATATATATATATATATATATATATATATATTGCTCCCGGGGCAATGAATGATTGGGAGGGTTGGCGAGAGATTGTCATGGCTACTTACACGAAATGATGATGATGACGATATATATATATATATATATATATATATATATATATATATATGTGTGTGTGTGTGTGTGTGTGTGTGTGTGTGTGTGTGTGTGTGAAACTATTACCATCTTTTTTAAATTTCAAAATTTGTAGTACATATACTGTCATTTATTTATTCATGTGTATTTGTGAAATTTAAAACTGTCTCAGAAATGAAATTAGACAAGTGACAATGGTAGTTCCATCTAGTTGTCTGACCATTTCATTTTGAATTTTCGATATGATCAGTTACCAGCTTGGACCTACCATTTTTCTAAAAGTTGACAATAGGCTGTACAACAAAGAAATGATAGCATTCTTAGCACGATATGTTTCTTCCACATCCTCTATACTCACCAAATTCAGATTTTCATTTGTTTCCATCATAAAAGCATTTCTTAAATGGCGGACAAAATAGTTGATACAACAATCCCAAAAGAATTTTCAAATATTTGATTCTCTTGAATTCAATACCAATAGAGTGTTCTTCTACATTAACACAAAGGATATAAAGACAATTGTAAGTTAAGAGTAATAATAGAAAAAATAGAATGAAATTGATTTGAACAACTGAAATCACGTCTCTTCCCTGTGGCGCTCAAACACCCCATGTGACGCCGTGTTTATAACATCAAGAAATATAAACACACAAACCCGCGTTCATATTGAAAATGTCTCTGAAGATGAAGATACCTCGAGATTAATAATATCTTGGACAATTAGTTTTGCATTGCAACAGCCTTCAATAAAATAGAATAAATAAGTTGGTTTTAAGATATGAAAACAAATGTAAGTTGGATTTATTTACAAATTATTATCATAAATATATCACCTTCATTTTGAATGACTGCAGCTCATTGGGAAAGCAGATTTTTGATTACATGTTTAAATAAATTTGCTCCCCCCCCCCAAAAAAAAAAACATGGTTTGGAAGACCATTTTTAAGTTCTTGTCATTTTCAGTTTGACCTCTTTGTGGTATTCCAAGTGACTTTCTTTTAATCCAAGAACCTGTCGTTCTGAATTTTTCAACCGATAGCGTTATCGATTTTCTGTCCAGAACAGAAGTCATTCCGACATAACACGAAATAAGAAGAAATAATTCTCTGTGTATCAATTACAGATTCTCCAGTCTAAAAAATAAAAGATGTGTTTGTGTGTCTATGCGTGAGTATTATTTTTATTTCTGTCAACGCACATATACACACAGATATACATATATTACGTAAATACAATAAGAAAAGTATATATAAACTGAATGTTTGAATATATATATATATATATATATATATATATATATATATATATATATATATATATATTGTGTGTGTGTGTGTGTGTGTGTGTGAATCTATATATATCATAGGAAATCTCATCAGGGACAATTCATGCAAACTCCAGAAACAAACAATGTGTCTTGTGCAATCTGTAACAAAGTCTGTAAGTCAGCTTTTGTTCTTAAGAGACATATGGTAGTGCATAAGCATCAAATTTTATCATCTGAGACAACGATAAACCTCTGTTCAAACTTGGAATACTCTGATTTTCTACTATTCTGAATAGCGAATCCGAACGATTATTTTCAATACTCCTGTAGGGTTTGTAGGAACTCTCCTACGTGAGGAGACAGGAAGTAAAAGATTACCCCATCCCCCTTAGTGAGTTGGAAGAATTCAGCCATTCTAACATGGGCGATAAGACCGAAATGATCTCCTAATGATGCCAACCGTTCAGGGATTTCAAAGCAAGCCCACCCCTCAGTGAGGGAGCATAACCAATGCCCTCTAAGATATCAGGCCTGTTCATTGGATGTGTGACGTCACAAAAGTAGGCCTTCTTCGAGCCTTCGAAATAGATATCGTTGTCAAACTCGTAAAGACAGTAAATAAACAAAACAATATGTTACTTTTCATTAAACTTTAATAACTGAAATTCGTTCATAATTTTATTTATTTCAAATTTGAAAACAATTTTTATAAATTATAACAAACATTGTTTTGATTTGCATGCTTTTTATTTTAATTTTAAAAAACCTGTAAAGGTAGCGTTGAGGTACACAAAAAAACACATACCGTTACATTAAACTTTAATAACTGAAATTCGTTGATATTATTATTTTTTTAAAATTGAAAACAATCTTTTATAAATGATAATCAGTATTGTTTTGATTTACATGTTTTTTTATTTTAATTTAAAAAAACTAAACTGAATTATGAATAAATGAACAATCAATTATTAGATAAACAGATAAACAAATTACAATAAATGTAAATAAATATATTAAATATAAATTTGATAAAGTTTAGATAAATTATAATCAGCATTGTTTTGATTTGCTTTTTTTTCAATTTTAATGATTATTCTGTAAATTTACAATATTGTAATTATCAAGTGATTACAGGAACAACTAAATTATGAATAAAAGAACAATCAATTATTAGATAAACTGATAAACAAATTACAAGTAAATGGTGAATAAATATTGTTGATTAAATGGTAAGCTCAATTTTAAAACTGATAGCATTCTAATTTTTTGTTCACACTCAAGCACTTGCCATATTGAGATATTATACTGATCACCACTAAGTCGCCAATATTGACCAAACCTTGCCTCAATGTGATCAGTTTGAAATTTGCCAGGTAATATGGATAGCATTTCCAATTCTTCCATGCAATACTTAGTCAGTTCTAGAAATGCATAGGTTGTATGATGCAAAGCAGTGAAAATTTCCTTGTTAATTTGCCATTTTTTCTAGAAATGCTATTCCAAGATTCTAACCAGTCACAGAATACAGAGAGAAATCTAAAACTTTCTTCATTTACTCTAAGTGAATTACAGTATTTATGTCTAAGCCGACAACCTTTATATGGTGTTTTTACATTCATTATTGTCTACCAAATATAA
>CM042153.1:97823844-97866344 GCA_023376005.1 Doryteuthis pealeii | reverse complement strand
TTTCATTCGTTTTATTTGGCCAATGAATAAATGAATGTCCTATTTCAATATAGTCTCAAGAGATTTGATTAAGAACTCATCCCTGAACAATTGTTCTCTCTCTCTCTCTCTCTCTCTCTCTCTCTCTCTCTCTTCTCTCTCACCCACTCTCTCTCTCAGTATATTATATATATATATATATATATATATATATTATATATATTTTTTTTTTTTTTTAAGGCGAAATAATGCAAATTTATGTTTAAAAACATATTTATTTAATTTTTTAAAATCTTTTTTGTTTCTCTTAATATTTTCAGGCTATGCCCATCTTCAGAGAGTTGAACAAATTTAAAAAAAAAATTCATCTGTATTTGTTAAACTCAACTGTGATGTTAATCCGTTGAATGTCTTAATGTAAATGCAAACGTTCGGCAAAGATTGTAAAGTTCTGCTCGGCAAAGATAGTGAAACTCCGTTAGATCCCGTGCAGTGTCTTGTTTCGCGGGATGTTTTGAATATCATTTCAGATATATATATATATATATATATATATATATATATATATATATATACTAGCTAAAGTACCCGGTCCATGACCGGACTAAAATGAAATTTGGATCACCAGGGAGTGAGAGAGAAAGTGGAAGACAGTAGTTAGAGAGGGGGTAAGAGGAAAATAATTCTTGAAACTAAAATCATTGAGAATTTGTATATTTCAGGATTTGTATTTTCTGTTTTATAGTTTAAAATTATTTCATATTATTATACAACAAATTGAAAGTATTCGTTTGTATATTTGTTTGTTATTGTTTTAAATTTTTTGTACATGACAACAATTCACATTTAGTTCTTAATTGCATGTTGAGTTTAAAAAGAAGCTGAGAATCGAAAATTTAAATTCTTCGTATTGCAATATCTATTTTTGCTAAAACCTAAGATAGTATTATAGGGACCACCAATTGATCAGTTTAGGCCATCTTGAATAAAACGGAAATATTTTGTTATTATTTATAATTAATTGATTTTTCATAGAATTTAAAAAAACTCTTATCGTAACTTGTTTTTAGCTACGTTAATTTTCAGTTGATTTAACAGTGCAAAAATGAAAACGTGTTTTTCAATCATAATTTTCATTATTTCCGTAAGCTGAAAAAAAGTTAAAAAATCATCAGGAGTTTATTTAATGTTTTTTCTTTCAAATGGAAAAAATTTTTCAAGAAAATATTAATTTTTCTGCAAGTTTCATAGTGTTAAATATAGGGGGGGGGGGTAAATTTCACAGGGTAAAATTGGTGGTACCTAGTATTTTTAAAAACATTGTTTAAAAACGTTTTGGTGGACCTGATTATCTGGACTCCCCCCCCCCATCTATTTTTTTCCTTCAGTTGATTATTATCGATTACACACCAATCTATCAGATTGAAAAAAAAATTCTTAAAAGTTCTTTATTATTTGAGTATTCACGGGTGCTCATTTCCTCGTATAAGTTTATAGTAAATTGATCCCCATATCGGAACCGCTTGAACGGAACCCAAATTATTTATTTATTTTCCCATTAAACTAACCCCCCCCTAACCCTAACCCCTACCCCCCCCCTAGTTAAAATTAAGTTTTATTACAAAATTTGTATTAATTACAAAACATCAATTTTCATAAAAGTTCAAATGTCACCTATGAAATCTCTATTTAAACATGCCAATTTTTCAGAACTGAAAAGTTGCACTATAAACTCAGCGATGTTTATTGACTTCACAATAAAGAGTAAAATCATAAAACTTAAAATTTAATTTGTAAGGCAAATTCTGAGGAATATTTTAAATTGTATTTTGAATAATAATTTAAATGTTGGTTGTTAGTTGTTTTGTTTTATCAACTTTTCGGGTAATTTACTAACGAATCATGTCATTTTGATAAACAAAGCGCTTTCAATTTTTCGTACTTACATATAAAAATTTTTTGAAATGTTCCAATAACTGGATATTGTCGGATAAACTTGAAATAAATTTCGTCTTACAAATAATTGACTACTTATCTCCAGTCGGCCTTCGACTAAAGATAAAACACCGGATTGTGTCCGTATTAGTAACCTTTGTTTTTTTTTTTTTATCGTGGTTTGAGAAAATAATTAGTTAACGAACCAAAAGAAAAACAGTTTCTAAGGAAATTCGTCAATCTTATTGTTATTTTTAACCCTTTAAAACTCTAACAATAAAAATTAATAAATAAATTAAAGAATTAAAAGTCATTTTATTCGAATGAAAATCTTAGTTTAATTTATACAAATATGTAACCGTACTTACGACGTAAACTGATTTTCATGATACTGTTATTTACGATTAAACTATTTTTTAAATAATGTAACCGTAAAGCGTACATTTTGATTTTCTACAATTTTTATGCATTACAAAAATTAAAATTAAAATGAGTGTACTGTACAATTTAAGAATATGGACAAACTCGCTGTAAAAAATTTTAATCTATAAAAACACATACAAATTACATATTCAGAAAGACTAAGAGAATCCGAACTGCCTTATTCGTATTATCGCCTATACGTAGTATTTTTTTTTTTTTAACTCGCTGTAAAAAAAAAAAAATCTATAAAAACACATACAAATTACATATTCAGAAAGACTATTTCATCTTATTACTAAAGATATAAATATTTTAAAGATTAAAATCCTAAATAGGTAAGAGATTCCGATCTGACTGTTATAGACTGCACTGCTTGTATCGCAATAATCATAGGCAGCGTGGCTATCCGAAGCCATTTTTTATTTTTTAACTCGCTGTAAAAAATGATTCAATTAATAAAAACTCACACAAATTACATATTTTGAAAGAGTATTTTCTTATCTTTCTAACGATATAAAATTATTAAAGACTGGACCATAAATAGGCCATAAATTCGGAGCTGAACGGCTTAGACTGCAAAATTAATTCATTAAAATCAAAACTTCGCTGCTGTTATCGCTTTAACAATAAGCAGGCAGAGACAATATTTTATTATCAGGAGGGGCTGATATACGGACAGTTCCGCAAATTGGGTGATTTTGGATTAATTAATCGATTAAATCCCTTAATCAGTAAAAATCAATAACCAAATTTGGAATTTTTCTTAGTTAGAACGATATCAATGTGTATGCAAGATTTTGAATCTGAGTGACCTCCCGTTTTTTTGTTATACGTCGACACGTACATACCAAAATCTCTGTTTTATATATTAGATTAATACTATAAAAATAATGAGGCCCTGCTCGGGGATATTGAAATAAAGATTTTTTTTTAATTATTTTTATAGTGAGTTAGAAGCATTAATTAAAATGTAGTATATATATATATATATATATATATATATATATATATATATATATATATATATATATATATATATATATATATATATCATCGAGATTGTTGCGGAGGTGTCGAAGATATGTTGTGAGACTGCAAATAAAGCTGTTAATAACATCAGCAAAGCAGTACATTTCGTTAAAGAAGGAAACATTTCGAAATTTTCGCGTAAAAATAGGCACATGTCGTCAATGTTTGATGGCTTCACGGCCTGTCGCATTGCATGTATCTTGGAACATCAACTCGTTTTTCCAACTGAAAAAACATTAACGGACCAGCGTCCTTTTGGTCTGTTAATCAAAATATCAATTTAGAAAAGAATCGTCTGACTCATTAGATTTATCTTTATATATATATATATATATATATAAAGATAAATCTAAAGAGTCAGACGATTCTTTTTCAGGTTCGTCTGACTCATTAGATTTATCTTTATTATTTGCTCTACTTAGGTATTGAGCACTTTTTACTTATTAGCTTTAGTCTCCTGGCGGTTTTATATGAATATATATATATCTTATATATATATGTGCATATAAATTGTTTTTTCTTTTGGTCAAAATATTCTACCAATAGATTTTTTTGGTGGTACGATTATCTTGGACTTTTCATTTTTCCAAAAAAATTTTTCTCCCCGGTTGATGTTTGGTAGTATATTTTTACAATCAAACTATTTGCTGGGTTTTTTCTCACCGCGAGGATTTACCAATAAGTTTGGTATATTATATATACTAGCAAATATATGCACCCTCCGGGTGCAAGTATTTAAGTTTTAATGTAATAAAATATTGTATTAAATTAGAAAGGCTAATGAAACTAAATTAGAATGCAGATAAAAAGATTTGAAACAGAGGGAGTATAATCGAAAAATAGAACTACTGAAACTTACTCTTCCATCACTCTCATCTTTCATTGTTATTTTTTTCTAATTTAAGTATTTAGTTAAAAGAGGAATTAAAGAATAAAATGACAGTTATTTCATCTTGTTAATGGATCTCATTTAAGATTCATTGAAGAGATTTTTGCTTATATTCATTAAAATAAAACCAAACAGTTAGAAATCAATAATACTAAGCACATATTTATTAAATTCGATTTTTTAATATTAATATGCAAATTAGCCTTCCCATTCACACTGTAAACCTCTATTTTGTTGTATATATAAATATAATAGCATGTTGTCAGTATGTAGACATAGTTAACAGTATTAATAATGTACAAAATTTTATTAATAATTAAGGTTTAAATAAAAATAAAATCATAGAGAATGTGATGTCAATAACTAAGGGAATTGTGACTTGAATTGTAATATAGTTTCGGTTACAGACAGAAAAACACACAATCTCCATTATAATAAGATATATATATATATATATATATATATATATATATATATATATGTGTGTGTGCGTGTGTGTTTTACTGTTCATATCTACCCATCTACCTCACTTTGTTCGTATCTATCTATCTTGCTCTAATATATCTTACTCGCACTCTTAGTATCTATCGTTCTTTCTATGTTAGGATCAATCTATCTATCTCGTTATATTCGTATTTGTCTTACTGTCTATCTAATTATCTATCCCGCACACTTAGTTTCTATCTCTCTCTCTCTCACTGCCCTCTCTCTCTCTCTCTCCCTCTATCTATCTATCTATCTATCTACCTATCTATTTCTCTCTCTCTCTCTCTCTCTCCCTATATATATATATATATATATATATATATATATATATATATATGTGTGTGTGTGTGTGTGTGTGTGTATATATGTGTGTGCGTGTGTGTGTGTGTGTGTGTGTGTTAGTATCTGTTTACTTATCTATCTGCCAATGTTATTACCCATCTATTTATATAAAATGTAGCTATTTCGCTCTGTTAATTTCTATCTGTCTATCTATATATATACCTACCCCGCTCCGCTAGCAATGTATAATGTGTCCAAATCCACAATAAATGTACAGTTGCATCTTTTTCTGTTTGCCTGTGTCTGTGTGTAATTTCTATACTTTTCATCTAAATCTTTTTTGCCAACCATTTATCAATAACCCAGCATCATTCAATCGAATCTATTTCGCTTTATTGCTGGCTGGCCTTTGCTTCCATCACACCAGTAACAAAAATTCGATCACTTGAATGGCTTTTCTCTGCCAAGGCTCGGTTTATCAATATCGACATGAATAAATATTTATCAAACAAAAAAATGATAACTCAAAACAAATCTAAGAGTTGAAATATTTCATCCTATTCATAAGGACATCTTCAGTCAAATGATCTTTATTCAAAGCAAACATTACGTACATGTGATTTGATGAGGGAGTGAGTTAGTAGCAGAAATGAAGGGTAGGGGGTTAGGGGCGGAATAAGGGATGAGGAAAACATGAATGAAGTGTAGGAAAAGTTTACAGGAAGCAGGGTGGAGGCTAGGAGCTAGATTTGTTTCGAGTTATTATTTTTTGTTCACTATCCTTTTACCTACCTCATATATATATATATATATATATATATATATATATATATATATATATACATGAACACACATATACATGCATAACATTTGTATCAAATTGTATTAGCATCTTTTTAACTTCCTTGTAACCCTTAAAACTAATTGTAGACGGCCTCATCGGCAAAATATAGTTTTCTTTACTGTGTTAAAAGTTTCATCATATAGACACTTATAAAGTTGGTTGGTTGGTTGGGTTTTACGGCATGTAAACCCATTTCATGCCGAAGACGTTTTTGTTTTTCATGTTTTGCATGCTGGTAATCCACATAGTCAGACAGGTGTGATTGTCAGCTTACCTGACGATTGTAGACGTAGAACTGGGAGTCGCGACTTTTTACCCTGCCTAATATTTTGTTTCTTTTATAACTGATAATATATTGTGATATTGGCTATGCACCATCGTGAAATACAATGATATAATGAAAAAATGTATCCCAATGCAAACATATTATAATTTGACTTTTTGAGTGTTTTTTCACACCAGCGTAAGCTGATGGTCTTTCACTGGAGTCTGTGTGACAGCAAGTCTCCTCAGGTGTCCAGGAATCTTATGGGTATTCTAGCCGATCTTAACAATGTTATTGTCCGGATGGTCACAATTCATCCTCTGATTTCCAATTCCTCCAGTCTCTCTTCCAAACTATTGGGGCCTGTTTCAAGATCACTAACTACAAATGTCCTGGGAATGACGTTAAACTCTATCTGATGGTGAGGTTCCAGTTTTGGAGGTTTGGGGAATGTCGAGCACCCCTTCATCACCATTTCTCCCTGGTCCACTCTGACCCGGAGTGGTAGTACCTGTTAGGGTCCCATCTATGGGTTAAATAGAAAAATGTATTTATAAAAAATTGTATTATCCATTAAGAATTGATTTATTTCAAAACTTTATCGGCATTAAATGACCCACTGAGGTTGATATGCCGTAAAACAAAACAAAACAAAACCAAACAAACTAACTACAATTGGTATACCCTTTATCCTCACATTCCACAGTTATTTTCTTGTAAAGCTGCACATTTACATTAGGCCTTAATTCTCAAAGACTGTCTATGTTGACCTTGTGCCAGTCTAGATAAATTAACCATATCGGCAGAGTTATACTGAATCCTCAAAATGACGGCTGCAATATAATGGAATTTGAAAATTGAATTACGCGTCTTTTATTTCGTAAATTTGAGGGAATAAATTGAACAGTTAAAAGTTTGAACTCTTCTAGTTAAAGTGCAAAACCCCCGGGGGAACTACAAATAAGACTGATATTATTCTATTACTAACAGGACGTGTGGATATACCACAGTATGATGATTTTATTATTACAATGTTTGATATGTTTACTTAAGACCTATTGCATAATAGTTCAATACTAGCAGGACCTGTGTATATACCACAGTATGATAATTCAATTATTATTACAATGTTTGATATGTTTACTTAAGAGCTATTGCGATATAGTTCAATATGTAAAAGTATAATATTCTTGATTTAATTCTTTCTCACTAACTCTTTTTTCTTTGTTTCCTTCGTTTCATATTTTCATTATGTTCCATTAAAACAGATTAGCGTTATCGCTTCTGCGTGTACGTTCTCCTTCTATCTTTCCCCTACTCTCTTTCTTTCTTATTATATTTTTCTGTGCAGCATGTCCTTTTCCCCTTTCTTTCTTTGTAATAAAAACGGAATGGTCCATTATTAAGCTCAGGTGACGATACTCGTAAAAATAAGAATTCGGCGGATACGCAACACCAGATAATCAATATTTACAATTTTGCATTTCATCTTAGACGATTTGGACGGTCTCATTTTTAATTAGAGCGTTTAGCAAGATGATAACGGGCGTACTTTTTAGGAACATGAATATATATATATATATATATATATATATAATAATATTATATATATACTAATTGATAAACTTGTAAACAAAGATGATTGTCATATATAAATAAAGTGTTGCTACCGACACTCGAGCTGGAACACTGATCGCTAGATAAGGAAAGTGGCCGACCTAATTTTGTCAATCACTTCTATAACGGTCATGTTATGATTCAATGGTAAGTTTCCATTTACGTATACCATTATTTGAATTTTACTACACTACAATACATAATTCTTAAGCAACCCACGAATCACGTAACGCTATTGTTTCATGATGATTTCATATGGAGGCACGTGGTGTAATTGGCTACCGTCGTAGAAATGTAATCTGTAGTGAATAATTAAATAATTAAAATAATAATGCTGTGAATAAATAATTAAAACAAATTAGACATTCTTTAAATGCAAATAATTATCTCTAGCTATGGGCTAAATAGTCCCACTACTCTTCTTCTACGAGGACGGATTTGGCAATAAATGATCCACTTTCATTTATAAATAAAGTGTTGCTGTCAACACTCGAGTTGGAACACTGACCTTAGAGAATGAAAATGGACACCCTCCATTTGTTATGAGGTACCTTGCTGGTTGGGTTGAAGGACTTACAATCACCGACTGGCACAGGGTACACTGTGTGTTTTCAAGCGACTCCGTATTTTTATTAGAAATAACGTTTATTACCGACAAGTAATAATCTTTCATTTATCTTCTGTTTCTGTTCCTTAATGTATTTAGTCTCGTTTGTAATTAAATACTTATTTCATAGTTAAGTTGTTCTATTATTTACACTACATAATTGTGACGTTACAAGAATGATTATGCGTATTTGGATAATCAGGGGGGGGCGATAATCCAATATGACAGTCGGGAAGTTTCTTCTTCATTTGATAAGTGTTTTTTTGCCTTTCTCGTCAAAGACAAATAGAAACTAGCTAAACTACCCGTCATTTCCCGGGATTTGAATAGTTAAAAATAAATCTATATATATCTATATATATATCTATTTACCAACCACTCCGCACGAACAGGATGCGACACAAGGTCAATTTCTTAAGCGGAGTTTAACAGGTTTGAATTCAGAGTTTTCCTCCTCCTAGACTGGTTACCTAGCCATGGTTAAAGAGTCCAGTCTGCCCTGCTATTTATCCATAGCTGGAGGGAGAATTGGATTCATACCTTTCCCAAGCGTATTAGCACCATGTGAAATACCAACGGCTTCGTCCAAGAATTGAACTCGCGTTGACGAGTCCATTTCCTATATATCTATATATAGATCAATAAAAATCATTTTCTATATATTTGTTTTATTATCTTTTATTCTTTACACCGTTAAGCATTACAGTGTTATATATTGATTGGTACCGTCGTTTTTAGACGGTTAGTGTAGAAAAAGATTTTAATCAAGGTGTTGTTGAATTCAAATCTGAGGCGTTAGATGATTGACGCGATATAACCTTTGCGTAACCTTCTTACGGTTACTAAAACGGTGAGAACAGAAGGTTCTGTTAGTTTAGAGGCACTCAAGCCGTTAGACGTCCTAAGGTAGTCAGTCACGAGCCCTCATACTGTGAGGACGCTTGGCACGGGCTCAGTCGCATGTGGTTGAGTAGGTCAGGTTCTGAAATTAATAAAAATGTGACAAGAAAAATATATATGTCTTGTGTTGTCTCTAAGAACTAATGACAACATTGGCATAACCAAATAAGCCAGAACCAGACAAGTTAACAAAAGACCAGTTAGAAGAAGCCATGAAGATACTTACTGAAGACAGACTACATAAGAAAATAAGATAACAGCCAGATATTCCAGAAAATAATCAGATGTTTGCCGTGGGAGATATAACCATGGATATCTCGCCGAAAGGTAAGTAAAATAGACTATCAAATATGAGGGCATAACCACGGGTGTCTTTCATAAGAAGAATAGAAATGAAATCTTTCCATATATATAACCATATTCAAGAGAATTTATAACAACGGGATCCCATTGGGGAAACTTTTACCTCTTTATAGAGGTTCAGTCGGTGTATTCTTCTACCTCAGCAGACAGGTTATATATATATATATATATATATATATATATATATATATATCAGTTACTTGTTATATTTAATTTACTCATTTATTATTTTTACTTTCGTTTGTTTGTATATTTATTACTAATTTAATGTACAAAAGCCCTGAAGAAGATCTACTAAACAGATTGAAACAATGCAGATTGAAACACTGCAGCGTTGGCTGAATAAATATCACTCATTTTATTGAAGCTGTGTTTTTTTCAAAAAATGTTCACTATATATATATATATATATATATATATATATATATATATATATTATAAATATCCTGTCTACTTAATATATCTAATACTGACATCTAAGACACTAGATAATCGTTTAAAAGATTGGTGCAACACGAACTTAACATATTTTATAAGGACTCCTAAACTATTTTGATTATAGAGAGCGAATCTTAAGAGAAGGAGGATTAAGAAAAAAGGCCTGGGTATCGTATGAGAAGATATGATGTTGCGAAACCCGAAATCTGTAATGCAGCCAATGTGACATCACTGACGACCTCTTTTATTGTATTTCAGCAATGTATAACAAGATTGTTTTTTATTATTCTTGTCTGTATTTACCCGAACTGCACTGGCGGTAAGTAAACGCTAACAGCTTAGGCTGGAATTTGAAGTCTGCTTGATGGTTTCATTTTACCCTGCATTACAAAATTCGCCACCCACATTTTCACAGACTCTTTCATTCTCTCCCCATCTCTCTCTCTCTCTCTCTCTCTTTCTCTCTTTCGTTCTTTCTCTCACTCTCTCTCGTTCTTTCTCTCACTCTCTCTCCCCCTCTCTTGCACTCTCTCTCACACACACACACTCACTCACTCACACACACACACACACTCTTTCCCACATAAGAATCAACGAAAAACATCACCAAGCAGTAACAGCAAGATACAAATATGCACATAAATAAGCACAAAAACGACAACAGATCTATCTGAGATGATAAAAATATGCCAGCAACCAAACATTCAGCTTAACAGGTGCGTTGTCTTGACGATAAGTGGCTAACTTCCTGCTTTGAAACCAATGGTAACACAATCGCACCAAAAATGTATTGCCCACTATAATGATATATATATATATATATATATATATATATATATATGTGTGTGTGTGTGTGTGGTGTGTGTGTGTGTATGGGGTGACTTAGAAAGAAAATAGAATAAAATAAATTAAGTTAAATAGGAAGATATGAAGAAGAAATAAACTACTAAATAAATGAAATCTAAATGAACTGGGGTGGTCCTTTTAGTTGAAATCTGGAATAGATTGATTTAACAGAAATTCCTAACAAATTACTGACATGGTCAAATACTTGAAAGTAATAAAGAATTCATCATTCGCATCTGATGAGTCGGGAGAGTTAGACACTTTGTCTAAGCTCCCTGAAATAGACTATAACGCAAAATCTCTAAATCTTTTGTTATTTCTTTACTTTAATATATATATATAATATATATATATATATATGTGTGTGTGTGTGTGTGTGTGTGTGTGCATAGAAATATGTGTGTGTGTGTGTGTGTGTGTGTGTGTGTGTGTGTGTGCGCGCGCATTTGTCTTTCTTGCAATCCATACATCGAGATATTTTCTGCCATTTAATATTTTGCTTTTATTTCTCAATCTTCTGTTTCTTATCTTCTTTATTCCATTTATTATTTGCTGAAAAGTAAATAATGACGGGTCAGACCAAAGAAGAGGGAGAAAAAAAGAAAGAAAAAAAAATCCAACATGGCTGTATATCGTCTGCAAATGATAAAGCCATTACTCTCGATTTACGGTCGCTGTTGGGAAGCCAAAGGTCTTTTCGCTATTCAACGCTCATCAAGTGGGAATAGAGACCACAAAAATAAAATAAATCAAAACGAGGCTAGGGTATCTCTAAGTCGCCATATTTGTAAAGAATTGCTTTAGATTATAGATTACAAAACAGATAGAATGCCGTAGTTCATTGTGTTAGATAATCATAGTCCAATGTCTTTTCCTTAGGAATATATTTAATCTTGTAACAAGACACCCGAAGGAGAGGAGATAATGAATGGTTTGCAAATAAGTTGTACCAATTAAAGAAGCTTAGTCTTGCATTCACTTCTAAAATATACATATTTACTCAACCTCTCCATACGAGTAGGATGTGACACAAGGTCAATTTATTAACGGGTCTGAATATCTCTATATTTATTAGCAGAACCTATGGATATACCACAGTATGATAATTTAATTATTGCAACGTCTGATACGTTTACTTAAGAACTATTGCTAAATAGTTCAATATGTAAAAATATGTATAATAATCTTCATTTAACTCTATTACTCTTTTTTTTCTCTTTCCTTCTTTTCAGCTTTTTATTATTTACGATTGAAACTGATTAGCATTACCCCTACCGAGTGCTCACCTTCCCTTTCACTAGTTTTCTCCTATTCTCTTTCTTTTTGAATTTTTATAATATTTTTTCTGTGTAGCATGTACCTTTCTTCCCTTTCTTTCTTTATAATAAAAACGGAATGGTCCATTATTTAGCTGAGGTGACAACACTCATAAGAAATAAGGATTCGGCTGAGAAGGAACAACAGATAATCAGTATTTACATTTTTGCGTTTCATCTTAGAGGATTTGGACGGTCTCATTTTTAACCAGGTGTTGTTGCCAGATGATAACGATCGGAAGATTAAGGAACAAGAGTATTTATAATTGGAATTGTTTAAAGAAATTAAAGTCAACCATCACTCTTCAACATCTTTGACATCCAGACCATCTGGTTGGTTAGTTGGTTGGTTGTTTTACGGCACATCAATCCTTGTCGGGCCATCTAATGCCGAATCAAGTTATTTTGATATAAGACTGCTTACGTTACCTGCTGTGGCTTAAATAGTCACCCATCTCAGTATTTAAAAGGCTCATCACTGCTTAACGTCGTTGATCTTGTGGGAACGGGTGCTTTCGACGTGAATCCCAGACCATCGGAGATGCATATTTTTAAAGCATTTGTACCCCTTTAAAGAACTATTATTATTGTATAACTTATGTATTATCATTTTTTTTTAAATTCTGTCTATCTCTCAGTTTTGATCTGTATTACATGGTGAATGTTTAAAGTGAGTGATGTGCAGGATCAAACATGTATTTACACAGCTCCTCCGCTGGTGCTGGATGTGACAAATGTGGAAGTTAAATTTCTTATGAGGTGTTTAACCGGTTTAAATCCGGAGTTTTCCTTCTCCTAGCTTAAATGGCCCAGTATTCCCAACTATTTACTCATAGCTTGAAGGCGAATATTTGGATTCAATAGTGGATTCAAGCGTATTTTCTTAATCAGTTATTTTCCTCATATATATATATATATATATATATATATATATATATATATATATATATATATATAATAATTGAGTAACCTAAACTATGTCACTGCTTACGTCACAATACAATCAGGAATTGTGTAAAATTATTAATGAGTATTTAATTTATTGTCAAAATCATTAATATATAGAATAAATCTTATTTATTAACAATGTCTCTATGAAAATCTGAGTTAAATTTGCTTCAAAACAACTAATATTATTAATACGTTTGAAACACTACAATGTATTTTATATATCACTAAGAAATAAAGCTTTACATAATATCTGGTGTGGTTAATTTGCATACTGGTTTTAACAAAAGTGGGATTAATATTATTGTTTTATTCTGCAGCATATTAAAATTAATCTTATGAATGATTTTTTATATAAAAAAATTAAAATAAATGTATTTTTTATATACGTTGTTATTTAAATTCGTTAGTCTTTCTAAATTAATATATTTGATTACATTAAAAATTAAATACTTTCTAGTATATACAAAAAAGATTTGTCTTTAAATAACCCACATGATTGTAATGGCGTTAAATGAAACCACCAAACCAAACGAAAGGAGAAAACTAACTAGAGAAACTGTGTCTCTACTAATGATAGTAGAAAATAATACCATAAGGACTAATTATATCAAATTAAAAATTGATATTACACAGGAAAAGATCACGTGTAGACTGTGAGGTGAAAGAGATGAAACTCCTAGGTCTAAAGTCAGTGAAGTGGCCTATTGTTGGTAACAGCCGAACTGCGATGGAGTCTATCTCCTTTTCACTAGCAATTGACAAGGGAGATTGTTTTTGCGAAGGTATAGCGCCACACCTATCATAAGATCCCTACCTTGCCGCACAGATAATATTACCCAACTACGCGGAGTTAGCGAGGACCGGTATCGAACCTGGAAATTTGTGATTCCTATGCGAATGCTCTACCGACTGAGCTAAAAGGCAGCAAACTTGTACAAAAGAAATACAAGGACAAGCACAACTGAGTGGGGGTGATTTATGGGGAATTGTGCAAGAAATTGAAATTTCACCATAATGACAAACACGATATGCACAAATCAGAATCCGTCTTTAAAAAGGAAATGCATAAAATTATCTTCATTTTTTCTATATAAATGGATCAGCGAATCCAGACCATAAGTCCTCTAGACAGCACCCAGTGTCAATACAAAGTTGATGAATGTAAGTTTTTGCAGGTCGGTTAAAACTGCTGTGTTCATGCATAGGAGTTCATGGGAGTTCATGCGTTCATCCTTGCTTCTTCAGCAGTGTCCAGTGTGTCTTGCTCGTCTTGCTTGAATGCGTAGGTAGTGTAAGCCACTTGAGTCCTTTGTTTATCAAAATTACTTTCTTCCGCATTAAATGACCTGAAAAGGGTTAATATGATATTTAGGAACTTGTATAGTGTATTTATCTGTCCGCAGACCATTGAGCAAAACTGAATGGAGGTGAAAAGCTGGACAAATACCTAACCCTAACCCCAACTCAAACCCTAACCCAAGCAGCTGCATGTGTTGTATACCCTTTTCATTACTTCTTTTATTCTTCTTCTGTTCATCTATCTTAGGTTCTTCTTCTAGCGTCTTGGATATCGTCTTGGTGGTCGGTCGCACTTAACTCATTTCTTCTTCTAGATCAGTCTTGTTACCAAGACATTCATTAATCACAAAACCGTGTTATTTTCTCAAGCTTTTTTAATTAACTAAACATTTCATGTAACTAAACATCTGACTAACATAGCGCGCGTATGCAGGAGAGTTCCAGTTAAGGCAGTACATCTTCTCTGCCTGACGTCAAACTGAAACTGAGGATCCAACCAGGTCCCACGTGACTTCACGTATTTCGCGGGCTTTCTGTAATCTTCCATGGAAAGTCCCGCCCGTCATATGAAAAGGGCCATCCCTTTAGAAATACAGGGGATTGACAATAATCTTATGCAACCGCATAGATTATGTAACACATGTTTTCAAGTATTCCTTGCTATGTTAATGATTTATACACAATTTTAAGGTTTCACGTAACGATTTCTGTTGAATAATAATCATTTTATGCTCATTTACATTGTTTCAAGTAGTTGATATAGTGTCGCGTAATGGGGTCTGGACTTTTCTGCTAGAGAAGTTTTATGAGTTATAAGGGATCGATAATAATGGTATGGAAGCGCGTGATGTAATAGTTAAAGTCATGGGAAATGGACTCGTCTCCCCGAGTTCAAATCTTGGATGTGGTAATTGCATTTCACTTAGCGCTAATACCCCTGGGAAAGGTATGAATCCTACTCTCCCTCCAGCTATGGATGAATAGTAGGGCAGAATGGGCTCTTTAACCTTAGTTAGGTAACCAGTCTAAGAGAAGGAAAACTCTTGATTCAAATCTGTTGAACATCGCTTAAGAAATTAACCTTGTATCACATCCTGCTCGTTGGTAAATATATATAAGGGATCGATAACAAAACGTATTTTACGGTCGGTGAGAAAAGGTTTTGTGGGACGGTGAGGAAAATCCATATGATATCTTAAGAGTTATGGACATATAGAATGAGCAGCACACGATACTGTCAATTTTGATTTGGTTAAGGTTGACAGTGAGCGCCCGTAGCTACCATTGCGCTACCGTTGCAGTGTCATTGCGCTATCTGATCGAGCAAAGTAAATATCCTCTGGGACTTGAGTCAGAGATACAGAAGATCCTATACGATGGTTGTAATGATGATGAATTATTTTTATACAACTATTGAACATGATACGAGGGTGAGTCAAAATGTAATGCCACTACACTACGCATTCTCAATACTCACCAGATTTAGCGCCTTCAGTTTAGTATCTCTTCGGCCCCATGAAAGAGGGTTCGAGAGGCAAACATTATTGCAGTGATGAGGAAGTGAAATCTTCAGTGAAGAAGTGGCTCAAAGCACAGTCAACTGAATTTTACAGGGCAGGAATACATACTCTCATTTGAAGGTGGAACATTGCTATTGAGGAAAATGTTGATGTGGAGAAGAAGGGATGTGATTCACAGAGGACCAGTTTCATTTTGATGTATGATATATGTTCCTGTGTTGGTAATTATACCTGTCCTAAACAAAATGGCATAACTTTCTGACTCACCCTCGTACAATTTCTCGTCCATCATCCATCCGACGTACATGACCCAGCCATCGGAGACGACGTTGTCTCAGAGAGAACACATTTTTTAGATGGGGATTGATAATTTGGATTATTTGGATTATTCTGAAACATGGCGTAGTGAATATAGTTGTTGAGTCAATACAGTTGAAAGTAACAGTTATCTCTAGGCTGCAGGTTCAATTCTGGTCAAGGGTGACAGTAACATAAAATAATGATTAACACAGGTTAACACTTGTACTCAGTCATGGTTAGTGGAATGAGAACAGTATACCCCCATGGATTGAATAAAGGGTTGGGTTAAGATTTCTGTGAAGGCTTCTGATTACAAGAAAGTTCCCGAGTTCGAAAAGAACATTCCTGAGTTCGAAGAGAAGATTCCTGAGTCCGTTATACAGATAACAATAAAGATGAGGACAATAAGCCGAATATTCCAAATAATACAAATTATCAAGCCTTATCTAAAAATTCAGAGAAATTAATTCATATAGCCGAAAAAATATTTCTGGTATATTACGGTTTTCATATATCTGTCCATTTATAATATACTTCGTATATGTAAAAATATTCACATACTCTGATATTTATATGTATATATGCAAATTCTTTATATGTGTATTTGAGTCTTCAAGTTTTGTTCAATCATAACTATGATTACAATCGGCGGTTGGGAAATGACAGTTTCTGCTCTCCAGACAAATAGAAAACACACATGATGTACGGTTTTTATATACTGTTGTGTGTGTGTGGGGGGTGTATGATAGAAAATGTGGTTTAGTTTATACATGTCTTCTTCAACAGCGACTATAACATTCATATCACACTAAAAGAAAACTTAAAAAAACGTGTAGTGTCCACCGCAATTTGAAGAAATAGAAGACTTTCAGAATATCACTAACGTCGTAAACTTACTCATTCCAACAAAAACTAAAAGGTGATAAAAATAAGATTATAAAATCAAATTAATTCATTACTGTGAGTGACAAGACGAGGAACTAAAACCAAATCAACACAATAAATTACTAAAACAGACAATTCCACACACACACACACACACACACACACATATATATATATATATATATATATATATATATATATATATATATATCTTTGAAAGGAAGGAAAATTCTCATCACCGTTATTCCATAATAAATTTATTTCGACAGCGTGTCTTAGAAATCACATATAGAATCATCCCATACTACCAAGTTTTGGATACCCCCCCCTCTCTCTCTCTCTCTCTCTCTCTCTCTCTCTCTCTCTCTCTCTCTCTCTCACACACACACAGATATATATATGTATATATGTGTGTGTGTGTGTGTATATATGCAATTTTTATTTTTTAGTAATAGTTTCTCTAAGTAATTTATATATACATATATACAAATAACACATATATACATATATATATATATATGTATATATATGTATATATTATGTTTATATATAGAGGGATGATATTAATAATTATATATATATATATATATGTGTGTGTGTGTGTGTGTGTGTGTAAAAATGGAATTGGAATTGAATCCGACGATAGGAAGAAGAATGAATAAAGAAAAGAAAGTACAGAATGGATAATAAAAGATGAATTTATTCAATATCACTTACACATGTGTTTCGGTCAATTTATCTATGTGTAGACGATTCAAACTATTATTATTATTAAATAAACAAATGAAATAAAATAATAATAATAGAAAAAATGTAAAAATATTCCGTACACAGAGAAAATTCCACCTTCATTAGAATGAAATTTTATTTTGAATGAAAAAATTCATTGGAGAAAAACGGAGAATTTCAAAAAATTAATAATAATTAAAAAAAGAAAAAAAAATCTCTTCGAAAATTTTTAAAAATTCTCCGTTTTTCTCCAACGAATTTTTTCATTCAAAATAAAATTTCACTCTAATGAAGGTCGAATTTTCTCTGTGTAGGGAATATTTTTACATTTTTCTATTATTATTATTTCCTTTCATTTGTTTAATAACAATAATAGTTTGAATCGTGTACACATAGGTAAACTGACCGAAACACATGTGTAAGTGATATTGATTAAATTCATCTTTTATTATCCATTTTTTACTTTCATTTATTTATTCATTCTTCCATATATATATATATGTATTATTATTATGTTCATCATTAATTCCAATCCAATGATGATGATATTGGAAAAAGATGGATGAAACAATACAGACAATCAAATCATTTCATGGGTAAAACTTTATATTTCATATTTATTTCATCAGAATGAATCGACAAACTACAAATTTGAAAACATTGATAATGAGGAAACACTAAGCATGGGATTGGTTGATGAGAAATAAAAGGGGAAAAGATAGAGTGAGAAAAGCGAAAAAATATTTGGATGTCATCTCTAGTAGAAAAACAGCATTATATTAAAAAGCGGAAACATTGTAATATATTAATATTCTATTGCAGATAAAGAAGGGTGGAGGAAAAAACAAGTAGGAGGAGAAATTATAGATATGTAAGAAAGTTATCATGAAGTTATCATGAAGTATGGAAGTATGGTAGAGAAAGAAAAAATGTTTTCTTTTTATTTTGACTTTCTTTCTATTCTACCCGCAACCTTTTATCTTTTTCTCATTATCTACATTTTCAAAATTGTATTTGATGGATTCATTCTGCTGAAGTCTTTGATGAAATAAAGATGAAATATTAAGTGCATCCCTGAATTGATTTGATTGTCTGTATTGTTTTATCCATTTTTCTCCATCTATATTTTTATATATATATATATATATATATATATATATATATATATATATATATATATGTGTGTGTGTGTGTGTGTGTGTGTGTGTGTGTATCCGTAGATAGGTTCCCACGTAAGTTGGTATTAGGATGATTGTAAGTTGCGCCTTTCTTCCAACAGCGGAATGTTAGAGTTGTTCAGGTCCAAGGTGAAAGCTCGATGTTCAATATTATTGAACAGAGCAATATGCTAGGTAAAGAAAATATTTATTTTCAATAAAGTTAGTCGTCTGATGAAAATCATAGGTATACTGAGATACCTGTGGGTATGAATGAATCTATAACCGCAAATTGACTGATTTTTAAGCCTTTTTCTTTAGCACACACACACACACATACACACACACACACATATATATATATATATATATATATATATATATATATATATATATATATATATATATATAAAAGAACGTTTGGTATGTACGTGTCGACGTATAAGTTCAAAACGGGAGGTCACTCGGATTCGTAATCTTGCATACACAATAATATCCATCTAACTAAGAAACACGCCAAATTTGGTTATTGATTTTTACTGATTTAGGAATATAATTAATTAATCAAACAAAATCAAATGATAATCGTGGCATAGCTGCTGCTGATGATATAAACAATTCCGCTGGTTGCTGCCTGTATCAATAGTAAAATGGCGCCACTGCTGGTAATTTGGTAGTTGACAAATTTGTGCCCTAATCGTTTTAGCTCGGAATTTCTCGCGTATCACTGGTCTAATCTTAGAAATATTTATTTGGTTAGAAAGAAAATAAAATAATGTTTCTAAATATCTAATTTGTATGTAGTTTTATTGATTGAATTATGTTTGCAGCGAAATAAATAATAATAAACGAAAACATTTAAGTTAACGATTAATAATAAGCCAACTTTGTTTTTATTATTAACTAGTAAAAGCACCCGGTATTTAATTATAATCAGTATTTAATTTTTCGTATGTACAAAAGAGTTTTAGAAAAAAAAAAGCCTTTTACAAAAATCTTGACATGAATTAAAAAATACGAGGTAGTTAAGTTATAACTTATTTGAAGAACTTAACTTACATTTCGTAAATAACAAACACTGTTTGTTTATTTATTTACGAAATTCTTTTTTGTCAAACAGTAAAAGAATAATAAAGAAATATCTAAATAAATACATACATATAGTTGTCGAAAGTTTATTTATCTTTACATTTTTTAGTAACACTTAGTTTAACATTTAAATGTGAAATACAATGTACTGCAATTGTTACAATGTTTTAATGCTAAACAAACATCTCTCTATATAAAAGTTTTTATAAAAATTACAATAACAAGTAAATGTATAACAATAATAACAATAACAAAATTTTAAAAGTAAAAATACGAGGTAGTTGAATAACTTATATGAAATTTAATGATTAAACACTAAACATTAAACAAACATAAAATAAACATGATTATTTAATAAAGAATATAATTCTAATAATAAATAGACAGATGTTAACAAAAATTTAGTCACCACTTCCTTTTTTTTCTTTTTTTTCTTTTCTTTTTTTTTTACAAGATAAATAGTCTTTCGACAAATATTAGGTACCACCAATTTTCCCTATGAAATTATCCCCCCCCCCCCTATATCTAACACAATGAAACTTAAAATTAATATTATATTGAAAAATTTCTTCCATTCGAAAGAAGAAACATTGAACAAACTCCTGATGATTTTTAAAAAACATTTTTCAGCTTACGGAAATAATGAAAATCATCATTGAAAAACAATGTTTTCATTTTTGGACCGTTAAATCAACTGAAATTTAATGTAGCCAAAAACAAGTTACGACAAGTGATTTTTTAAAAAATTCTATGAAAAATCAATTAATGGTCCGATTCTCAAAAAAATTTCCATAACTATTTACTTTTGGGTGTAAATATGTCTGAAAACACTCTCTGGTGTTCCTAATTTTTTAGTCCGGTCATGGAACGTGTACTTTAGCTAGTATATATATATATATATATATATAATATATATATATATATATATATATATATATATATGTGTGTGTGTGCTTAATTGGAGTCGTACCTAATTTTGAAAATTAATTAATTAATAATGAATTAGGCGGGAATACCTATTAAATGTATGGCTAAACAAATCGAGAAAAATCAATCTCTGTATGTACATTTCGGCCTATTAGGCCTCATCAGCAGAGCTATAGATCGGAAGACCGCCCTGTGCGTGATTTGAAACCGGACTGCCAAGCTGACAGGCCGATCCCATAACCCCTACACTAAACGGACTTCTTAGATTTTACGATTTGTTTAGAGTAGGTTAATATTCCTCTTCTAGTGACTTTTATTACACGATGATATGATAAGTTGTAAACACGGTTTGTTTGGAATGGCTTTAATTAATTAATTTTCAAAATTAGGTCCGACTCCAATTAAGCACTTATTCTCCCAAAAATTATCGGCAAAAAGCCATTCCAAACAAACCGTGTTTACACACACACACACACACACACACACACACACACATATATATATATATATATATATATATATATATATATATATATATAATGGTTTTCCCTGAAATTACCACATTTATATTTTTCCAACAAAATGTCTTTATGTCTTGTCCAACACTTTGCAAATTTATTTAAAAAAAATTGTATATCAATTTCTTTCAGGTCAAACCTAGTTGAGAACAATAAAAAATAAACAACATAAAAGAAATATTCCTGTTTGTCTTATCAATTTTCATTCATCTTATATATATATATATATATATATATATATATATATATATATATATATATATACAGAATCACTAACACAGCAGTTCTAGAGAGAGTTCAACTCCCCAGCTTGTGTTATCTACTGAAACAACGTCGTCTCCGATGGCTGAGTCATGTACGTCGGATGGATGATGGACGAATCCCGAAACACATCCTCTATGGAGAGCATTCGTCTGCTTAGAGACAGATTGGTCGCCCCCAGCTGTGATTCAAGGATCTCTGCAAGGATGATCTCAGATGCTTTCGCATTGCCCCTTCCAGCTGGGAGAATTTGGCTCAGGACCGCCCTCCGTGGCAGCAAACTCTCCGTAGAGGATTGCTCATGTCAGAAGTCACCCTGAAGCTAAAAGTTCCAGCGGCAACAAAGCACTGGCACATCAACATCTTCAGGGACAGCCTTCACATGCGACATCTGTGGTCGAGAATGTTTTTCAAACATTGGACTTCACAGTCACAGGAGGTGCTGTAACTTCAGGGGCACAAAAACTTTATTATAGTCTTCCGAGACTGAAATGCCAATATATATATATATATATATATATATATATATATAATATATATATGTATATATATATGTGTGTGTGTGTGTGTGTGTGTGTGTGTGTGTGAATGTAAAGTAGGCGGAGTGGTCTGTTATCGGTATAAATCTGACAACGAAGGAGTCTACCTTCCTTTCACTAGTGATAGATCGGGGAGATCACTTTTATTTCTGAAGTGGTGCGCCACTCCTACCATCAGCTTCGCACATTTCACACGGATCTAAGCTGGACTACTCATGCTCTGGGTTGGCGCTAGGCCAGTATCGAAACCAGAACCTTGTCATTGCTAAACGTATTTTTTGCCGACTCAGTTAAACCGGGCTTTTATACATCTACCAAAAATATAATAATAATGATTTTATATATATATATATATATATATATATATATATATATATATATATATATATATATATTATGCTCTTAATCATTATTTCCAATCCATTGACGATGGCTGTTCCATAGGTAATCAGTCTCCATAATTATAACTTGTCCCCCTCAAGTCAACCCTCCTCCTTTGGATTTTTTACCATTTCCAGGAATAAGACTCCTGTCTCTTGATTGTTCCCTTGTCTCCTTAAATCTCAGCTTGCATCTATCTTGTTATTGATTTTTTTATCTCTCTTCCTACTGCACAATTAGGAATAGACCAGTTGTCTCCCTTAGTCGATCATTTCAACATAACAGTCATCGCAGATTCTTTTCGTAGGAAGAGGAGAGCTCTAATAACCGGGAAATTTTCAAGCATTCTGACCTTGTCTTTGCATGACCTTATCTTACCGTGACATTGTCTTTCTCTGATCTTGTCTTTCCGGTTAATGATCAGAATCCGATTTTTAATCCCTCATCATCTATAAACATCTATTCTCCTGATATAATCACGATGTATAATCCATATTTATCCGCTGCATATCATCTATTTACCAATCCCTACGCACGAGCAGGATCCGCCAAGGAATCGTAGCGTTCCGGTTTCGACACGAGCAGCACAGCTTGGCTAATCTGATGTGTGCGATAAAGCATATGGGAGCTGGCGATAGGTGTGGCGTTTCACCTCAGTAAAAACAATATCCCTGGCGAAAAAGGGTAATACTCCCTCGCTGTTCGGCTTATACCGACAACAGACCACTCCACGGACTTTATTTTTTAATTAACAGGTTTGAAATCAGAGTTTTTCTTCTCCTAGATCGGTTGCCTTTTTCTTCATCATTATCAAGTCGTGTGGGAGCATGTATCTTCATGAATCTTCCTCGACATCCGTCTCTATCGGTCATCGCTCCTGGCAGACTTTCTGCACAGCATATGGTTTTCGCATTTTCACCCCACCTACTGTAAAATTCATTCCCAATCGAAATTCTGATATTTTGGTCTTTTATTGTGATTGGTTAGAACATGTGGCTTTCGGGGTCATGTGGTTTGTTTACAACTATGTCCGTTTAGATTTGATTATCACTCAAAAAAACTGGTGTCCGTATGTCTGCAATTCCTCTACTATTTTGGATTAGATGGAAGGTTGATTTTCTTTTTTTTTAAACACTAAAAGATATTGAATTAAATATTAAACTTTAGTTCTTTTTCTCCTAACTCGCGATTCAGTAATTGACAACTTTGGTAACCCTTATGCTACGATTGGATTAAGGTAGCTGTAATTATTTAACTCTTTTAGTCCGTCACCGCTGATTTCACTATTTGAACGTTGACAACCCTGGCGGTTGGTGATTTAGAATACACCGACTGCACCTCTGCATTACCTGTTGGCTCTAGGCGGCAACCTGTGACGATTAAGAATAGAAACCCTGTCGCTTAGCAGTCCATGACATGCAATACTTCACTTTGGCCCTTACTTAGGCTAGACGGGAGGTTAGAGAGACCTCCTTTGATCAACCGGCTGGTCATATCAAGCCCTAGCATTTATACGATTGTCCGGAACCTATATATACATATGGCAAGTCACAATCCTTTCTATCATATAAGTGCTAGAAGGCGGTTAAGGTCCCATCTATGGATTAAATAGAAAAAATGAGTTAAAAAACATATTGACTTATATATATATATATATATATATATATATATATATATACATATATATGTGTGTGTGTGTGTGTGTGCACATGTGTGTGTGTGTGTGTTTGTATGTGCGTGTGCACACGTGTGTGTGTGTGTGTGTAATATGCATGCTGTGTTTATCTGTAAAGAGTGCTCAATATCATTGATAGAGTATTTGTATACGTTAAGGTAGCGTGGACAACGGCGCCTGGTTACTGGCAGTTTCTCGCCTCTGCAATCTTCAACCATATCAGTATCCTTGAGTGTTTCCTTGAGTGGATTCAACCAAAATTGCAAACTCAAACATCTTATTATAATGGAGATTGTGTGTTTGTCTGTCTGTAACCGAAACTCTATCACTACTCAAGTCACAATTCCCTTAGTTATTTACATCATATTCTCCATGATTGTATTTTTATCTAAACCTCAATTATTAATAAAATTGCTTTACATTATTAATACTGTTGGATTTTTTACATCTTATTATAATGGAGATTGTGTGTTTTTCTGTCTGTAACCGAAACTATATCACTACTCAAGTCACAATTCCCTTAGTTATTTACATCATATTCTCCATGATTGTATTTTTATCTAAACCTCAATTATTAATAAAATTGCTTTACATTATTAATACTGTTGGATTTATTTACATCTTATTATAATGGAGATTGTGTGTTTTTCTGTCTGTAACCGAAACTATATCACTACTCAAGTCACAATTCCCTTAGTTATTTACATCATATTCTCCATGATTGTATTTTTATCTAAACCTCAATTATTAATAAAATTGCTTTACATTATTAATACTGTTGGATTTATTTACATCTTATTATAATGGAGATTGTGTGTTTTTCTGTCTGTAACCGAAACTATATCACTACTCAAGTCACAATTCCCTTAGTTATTTACATCATATTCTCCATGATTGTATTTTTATCTAAACCTCAATTATTAATAAAATTGCTTTACATTATTAATACTGTTGGATTTATTTACATCTTATTATAATGGAGATTGTGTGTTTTTTCTGTCTGTAACCGAAACTATATCACTACTCAAGTCACAATTCCCTTAGTTATTTACATCATATTCTCCATGATTGTATTTTTATCTAAACCTCAATTATTAATAAAAATTGCTTTACATTATTAATACTGTTGGATTTATTTACATCTTATTATAATGGAGATTGTGTGTTTTTCTGTCTGTAACCGAAACTATATCACTACTCAAGTCACAATTCCCTTAGTTATTTACATCACATTCTCCATGATTGTATTTTTATCTAAACCTCAATTATTAATAAAATTGCTTTACATTATTAATACTGTTGGATTTATTTACATCTTATTATAATGGAGATTGTGTGTTTGTCTGTCTGTAACCGAAACTATATCACTACTCAAGTCACAATTCCCTTAGTTATTTACGTCACATTCTCCATGACTCTATTTCTATTTAAACCTCAATTAATAATAAAACTGTTTGACATTATCAATACTGTTGGCCTTACCTAAATACTAATAACATGCAATTGTATTTATATATACAACAAAATACCAGTTTTCAGTGTAAACGTAAAGCTAATTTGCATATTGATATTAAAAAAACTGATTTTAATAAAAATGTGCTTGGTATTATTGATTTCTAATTGTTTGGTTTTATCTTAATGAATATGAGTAAAAATCTCTTCAATAAATCCTAAAAGAAATTAATTAACAAGAAGAAATAACTGTAATTTTATTCTTTACTTCCTATTTTAACTAAATAGTTAAATAAGGAAAATTTAGCAATGAAAAACGGAAGTGATGAAAGAGTAAGTTTCAGTTGTTCTATTTTCCGATTATACCCCCTCCGTTTCAAATCTTTTTATTTGAATTCTTAATTAGTTTCATTAGCCTTTCTGATTTAATCCAATATTTTATTACATTTAAACTTAAATACTTGCACCCGGAGGGTGCATATATTTGCTAGTACTGATAACATACAATTGTATTTATATATACAACAAAATAGCAGTTTACAGTGTGAACGGGAAGGCTAATTTGCATATTGATATTAAAAAATTGATTTTAATAAATATGTGCTTGGTATTATTGATTTCTAACTGTTTGGTTTTATTTTAATGGATATAAGCAAAAATCTCTTCAATGAATCTTAAATGAAATCCATTAACAAGAAAAAATAACTGTCATTTTATTCTTTACTTCCTCTTTTAACTAAATACTTAAATTAGAAAAAATAACAATGTAAGACGAGAGTGATGGAAGAGTAAGTTTCAGTTGTTCTATTTTTCGATTATACTTCCCCATCTGTTTCAAATCTTTTTAACTGCATTCTTATTTGGTTTTATTAGCCTTATTAATATAATATTTTATTACATTAAAACTTAAATACTTGCACCCAGAGGTGCATATATTTGCTAGTATATATAAGGATGTGTGTGTGGGGGGTTTGTGTGTGTGCGTGTGTGTGTGTGTGTGGGGGTGTTGTGTGTGTGCGTGTGTGTGTGTGTGTATGTGTGTTTGGGTATTTGGGTGTGTTTGTGTTTGCGTGTGTGTGTGATGAAAAAAAAACAATTTTTAGAGAATTTAAATATTTTTGAGTAAATATTTATGTGTCCATTCGAGAGATTCGGTTTTGTATTAAATAATTTTATCATATATATAAATTTCTTCAAATTCAATAAATACGTCTGGTAGAATATGGCATTGCAGCACTCGTATTAATAGGTTATCCTTTAATTTGTTTTCCTTTAAAATTAAAATTATTTTGTGTTAGTTTAGATCAGTCATTAGAACATTCGATTCGGAATCCCAACTTTTCAAGTTTAAGAAGCAGAAAATGCGCTCTACAAGTTGCACATTTAATTGTAAACAGAGTTAAGGTGTTTGGCTTCTCTTTTTTTTTCTTTTTTTTTTTTTTTCACTAACCTTGTTTGATTTAATGGAAGCCACACTTCGGTCCCTTCAGATGACAGCTGTATCTATTCAACAGTTATTTATGAAAAATCATTTTTTACTTTATATATATATATATATATATATATATATATATATATATATTATATATATATATATATATATAATGTGTGGGGGGTGTAATTTGAAAAATAAATGGAAGTGAATTCGACAATATGTTGAAAAAATGAATAAATAAATAAAGGAAAGAAAATGTTAAATGGATAAAATTATTTAATGGAGTGCCGACATGTGTTTCAGTCAAGAGGATGTACAGGTACACAATGTATTCAATTTATTATCATTTTGAATACAAAATGAAATAAAACAATAATAATAGAAAATGAAATACGTGTCAGCACTACATATGATCAATATGCAAATTAGCTTTTCGGTTCACACTGTAAATCGCAATTTCGTTGTATACATATGAATACAATTGCATGTTATTAGTATGTATATATGTCAAATGAAGAGATTACAGACCAGCAAGTAAGAGATATTCATGAGACCTTTACCATGGATGCTCTCATATCTCATATCTCATCATCTCCTAATAGAAAAGAACTCTCCCCATTTATATGCCCAAAATAATGGTTATACAACACATACTATTACAATTAATCTTGCATCAACTTTGATCAACATTTGTTCGTGGAAAGCTGGTCAAATTATTGGACATAATTTGAAGATTAAGAGGCTTTTACACCATCATTAGTTTCTTTGTAGTCTTATGAATGGTCCTGGGTTGTCTGATTTGCTGGCTATTATCTATGAAGACAATTCCGTAGCACAGATTCTTTCCGAAACATACAGCAAGCGTATTGATTCTGTACTTCCAATAGTCGACGCGGATCATGTTAGTGAAGGATCCGATGAGAGCAGTAGATATGGTTTATTCCAGGATAATTTCCGTGAAGAAGTGCAAGGTTGCTTGACTGAGAATTTGAAACAGTCAGACGTGGAGGAAATAAAAGGTTTCTATGAAAAAAGAAACCTGAACACATGAGCTCTTTCCAAGCTGCAAAGGGGGCTTGAAACATTAATGAATGTACTCAGGTAAAGGTCAAGAAGAGCAAAGCTGGTTTATCTATGCAGACGAATGTGTGCTGGTTAGTGTCTTAGGAAATGGACTCGTCGAGACGAGTTCAAATCCTGGATGAGGCTGTTTGCATTTTACATAGCGCTAATACTCTTGGGAAAGGTATGAATCCAATTATTCTCCCTCCAGCTATGGGTAAATAGTAAGGCAGACTGGGCTTTTTAACTTTGGCTAGGTAACTTGTCTAGGAGAAGTAAAACTCTGAATTCAAACCTCTTAAACTCCACTTAAGAAATTGACCTTGTGTCACATCCTGCTCGTGCGGAGGGGTTTGGTAAATATATTGAGCTTGCATGACTACATTGAAATATTGAAACTGTTCATCCGCGGTGAGACAACTGGAAACTGGAATTTGTATCTGATTGTTTGACGAATGTTGAATTTATTTACATGCAACCGGATATTTCAACTCTGCTAGGAGTGCTCGACTTTACTTACAATGGATGCTGGATTTGCCGGAAAAAAACATCCTTCGTGGTGTCAGCAGTTCGGATTTCATTCTGCCTGAGGTCGTGATTGGTACTGGGCTTGTCAACTGACCTCATTATTGAACAAGTGATGATGAGGTCCATAAAAGATTCAAGATGGATTGACCGGAGATATAAGGGATATGTTATTGGCATCGGATGTCATCGTTTGGCCTTTAAAAAAAAAGGTAGAAAATAGGATGATGATTTGTTTGAAAGACACGACCGCATTAACTGAAAGGTTGATACAAGTTTTATATCACATTCATTTTGTATCATTCTGTGTTTAATTTAGTTTTGGGAATACAAACAAATAATTCCGGTTGTATATCTTCAAATTTTCTTCTAAAATCATTCTACCTCCATCTCACTCCCATTTTTTCTTTCTTTCTTTCTTTCTTTCTTTCTACAAGTAAAACCGTCGTTATGTCTTTATCTGAAAAATGATTAACTACGAGTCACAAATAAAGTTTTTTTTTGCCATTGATGAATATGAACCTGTGTACGCAACTCCCAAAGTAATAACTGTTATTTTTTAACGTCAGTCCATGACTTCAGGAGTAGATGTTGGTGGTATGGCTGTAGAGGTTGAATCTTGCCACAATAACCCATATGTTTGCCTTGATATAGATACCAAATCATAAAATACAATAATACATTTGTTTTTGTTTTTTGTTCTTGTTTTATTTTTTTCTTTGCTTTTCAGTGATTACTATATGAGATAGATCTACTGTAAATTTTTATCAAGACAATGGTTAAAATTATTTTTAATCATTCATACTTTTTAAATTTCCTAAAAATGATGTATAAAACCGAATTTTTTACTTTTGAAACGGTTACTATCAGTTTCACGAATTATCGTCTGACAAAACAATGAGAAATTCGAGAAACTGTCAATAAAACAAAAACTCCTTATTATCCCATTAGGGCGTCCATAGATTCCCTAATACTGAAAATTCGATAAGGAAACACAGATAACCTACTCACATAAACAATATGCATATGAATATCTAATAAACACAACGTGTAATAACATCTAACAAAATTCATATTTCCCAAACAAAGTTAAATGCAGAATATGGTCCATGAACAGACAACAGGAAATCTTCATAAATGGTATCTTCCATGAAGGGGGGGGGGGTAGTGAGACAGTTTATGATTGATTGTCTCTATTCTGCTTTACGAACAGAGCTGACACAAATGCCCCATTTGCTCAACGAGTGAAGACCGAAACGAAATAAGTATTGTCGATTTTTCGTTTTTTTAACAATTGCCTAAAAATGTCTCTATCTCGTACAAATGGAAAAGTGCCTTCGAGATCTGGTAAGATTGATATATATATATATATATATATATATATATATATATATACCAGTGTATAATTTACGAGTTTATCTTTAGAGAGATAGAGAGAGAGAGAGGGCGAGAGAGAGAGAAAGAGGGTTAGAAAGACAGAGACGGGTGAGAGAGAAAGAGAGAGAGAGAGAGAGAAAGAGAGAGAGAGAAAGAGAGTTAGAAAGACAGAGACGGGTAAGATAGATAGATAGAAAGAGAGAGAGAGAGAGAGAGAGGGAAAGAGAGAGAGAGGGGAGAGAGGGGTAGAGAGAAGGGATAGAATGTAGAAATTGTGAGTGTTGTTGGTTGTTTGCACCTTACCGTCCACTTCGAACAATGTCATAGTGTCCCAAAAATTGTCTGCATCTGTATAAGTGGCTGAACCGGAGAGAGAGAGAGAGAGAGAGAGAGAGAGAGAGAGAGAGAGAGAGAGAGAGAGAGAGAGAGAGAGAGAGAGAGAGAGTGTGTGTGTGTGTGTTTCTTTCTCGCTCTTTTATTTCCCAAAGAGACAGAGAGAGACAGAGAAAGAGAGAAAGTGAATAAGACTGACACCATAGGAATGAGAGAGAGGGAGGGAGGGAGAGAGAGTAAAAGGGGTAAAGAGAAAGAGAGAGAGAGAGTAAAAGATGTGCGTGAGAAAGTGTTTTTTCTCGCCCATTTTATTTATTTATTTATTTTCCCAATATAAGTAAAACCTTTGTTATGTCTTTGTCTGGTTGATAATTGACCACACAACAAAATGGTATATGCATAAACCAGAATCTGTTCTTGAGAACAAAACGCACAAAATTCTCTGGGACTTTGAGATAAAAACGGATCACCTTATCCCAGCAAGAAGGCCAGACCTAGTATTGATAAACAAAAAAGAAAGAACTTGTCAACTGGTGGATTTTGCAGTGCCAGCAGATCACAGGGAGAAGTTAAAGGAAAATGAAAAAAATGGACAAATATCTGGACCTTGCCAGAGAACTGAAAAAGTTATGGAATATGAAAGTGAAAGTGATACCAATTGTGGTTGGTGCACTTGGAACAGTCCCAAAAGGATTGGAAAAGGGTTTGGAAAGTTTGGAAATCAGAGGAAGAATTGAAACCATTCAGAACACTGTACTGCTGCAATCTGCCAGAATACTCAGAAGAGTCCTGGTGACCTGAGGAGACTTGCTGTCACTCAGACTCCAGTGAAAGACCATCAGCTAACACTGCTGTGAAAACTCAAA
This sequence comes from Doryteuthis pealeii, assembly GCA_023376005.1. NCBI lineage: Eukaryota > Metazoa > Mollusca > Cephalopoda > Myopsida > Loliginidae > Doryteuthis > Doryteuthis pealeii. The sequence continues at coordinate 97,834,844 of CM042153.1, read as the reverse complement.
AGGAGTAAATAATAATAATAATAATAATAATAATAATAATAATAATAATAATAATAATAATAATAATAATAATCTGTGAGGCCTTTGGAAGGATCTACCAAAGTAGAGCAGGAATGAAAAAAACGTAGGCATTAAATGAGACCACGTGTAGATTAGCAAATAGCTTAAAATTGCAGCAACACCTGATACGTTTGCTAAAGTGCTTCAAGTTCATAATAAATGTATGGAAGTTGTATAACAGCCGTATTCCATGAGATGAAACTTTTTCGCCAATTATCGTCTAACGGTTGGAACAAAAAATCGTGAAACTATCTATAACATTTAAAGCACAGTTTTAGATTTCTTATATCAAGAAAGTTTTTTTTAAAAGAAAACTGTGATCTTTATAGAAATTTACACCTTCGAATTGCATATCTGATTGGTGTTCTTAAATCATGTGTGAGTGGGTATAGAGGGGATAGCTGTCGTTTGACTTAGTTTTTCCTTCCATCCTCCAAACCGTGACAAGTGACAAATACTGAGAACGAAGGTAGGTAGAAAGGTACAACAGCATTAATATATAAACTAGCAGAACATGTGAATATACCACAGTATGATAATTTAATTATTACAACGTTTCATATGTTTACTTAAGAGCTATTGCTAAATAGTTTAATATGTAAGAAGTATGATAATGTTGATTTAAATCTCTCTTGCTTTTTTTTCTTTCTTTTCTTCTTTTCATCTTTTTATTATGTACGATTAAAAGAGGTTAGCATTATCGCTCCCGCGCGCTCACCCCTCTCTATATTTCAACTAGTCTCTTTCTTTCTTTCTTTCTTTCTTTCTTTCTTTCTTATGATTTTTTTTCTGTGTAGCATGTCCTTTTTTTTTCTTTATGTCTTTATAATAAAGACGGAAGATCCATTATTTAGCTGAGGTGACAACACTCATAAGAAATAAGAATTCGGTGGATAAGCGACACCACATAATCAGGATTTACATTTCTGTATTATATCCTGGACGATTTGGACGGTCTCATTTTTGACCAGATGGTCTAACCAGATGATAACGGTCGGAAGATTAATCAATAAGCGTTTTGATATATTGATGATACAGAATTAGGCAATACAACTTTGGTTTGTTATTCAGTCTTAAAGAAAGAAAACTCAGAATTCAAACCTTTTAAACTCCCCTAAAGAAATTAAGATTGTGTCACATCTTGATCGTGCGGAGGTGTTGGTAAATATGTATGTATACAGTCAGTTTTGGTACCAGTTTGAGTTCATTTTATTTTGGCTGTCTCCTTGTAGATGATTATATGAATTTGGAATATTTTAGTTAATATATATATATATATATATATATATATATATATATATATATATATATATATATATATAAGAGATTTATCCAAAACTTGGTAGCAAGGGATGATTCTATATGTGATTTCTAAGATACACTGTATTAATATTGTATGATCCAGTATGTATAAATACAGCGAATCTTTAAATCACTAAAGTATAATAAACTTTTTAGATTATATACAGAGCAATATTTATGATAGAAAGGAAGGAAGAACTCAACACCGCAATTCCATAATAAATTTATTTCGACCAAAATTGGGGCCTATATAAATCTAAGTTGATTTAATATAGCTCCCCAAAATACCCATCTGATGAGACTGGATTTTGGGGAGTTATATTAAATCAACTTAGATTTATATAGGCCCCAATTTTGGTCGAAATAAATTTATTATGGAATTACGGTGTTGAGTTCTTCCTTCCTTTCTATGATAAATATTGCTCTGTATATAATCTAAAAAGTTTATTATACATTGAGCTCTCTTTAAAGATTCGCTGCATTTATACATACTGAATCATACAATATTAATACAGTGCATCTTAGAAATCACATATAGAATCATCCCTTACTACCAAGTTTTGGATAAATCTCATATATATATATATATATATATATATATATATATATATATATATATATATATATATATATATATATATATATATATATATATAATAAAGATATATATATATATATATATATATATATATATATACCAGTTTATAATTTACGAGTTTAGCTTAAAAGTTGCCCTCATGTGAATTCATTCGATTTCAAGTTTTCAACTTCAAAGAGACTGTAATGAATTCATAACGACGCAAATGAAAAATGTTGATGAGTAAACACTTTTCCCCATTCTTAATACTCGTTATGGGTTTTTTTTCTATGATTTCTATTAATTCTGAGACTCGAGTTTCAAAATTTAAATTTTTTTTATTTAACAAGGATATAATTCATTTTATTTTCTCATTTTTATTTTGTTATTTTCGTACAAAGATTTAAAATAAAAGAATATAAGTTTTTATAATTGGGATGATGCTTTGACATTTGTCACATCCACGTGAAATTTTATATGCAAAACAAATCAATTTCATTTCTCCTTATCCTCTTTTTCCTCTTTCTCTCTCGTTATCTGCTGTTCTAAATATTATTTTAGTTCGGTCGTGAATACTTCTGCTAATATATATATATATATATATGAAGGAAGGGTGGATGGGTTTAAGATCCGACGATATGCTGTAGATAGAAGGAAAGTGGTCAAGAAATGATCAACTCAAAACAAGTCACAGGGTGGTACGTTTCGTCTGTATGCACAGACTTTCTCAGCAGATCGGCTGAGAAAGTCTGTGCATACAGACGAAACGTACCACCCTGTGACTTGTTTTGAGTTGATCATTTCTTGACCACTTTCCTTCTATCTACAGCATATATATATATATATATATATAATATATATATATATATATATATATATATATATATATATAATCTCATTCTTTATATATACATATATATATATATATATATATATATATATTTATTTTATTTAAGAAATGGATATAAAGTAGCCTACTCGAGTTTCATCATCTGAATCGTCAGGGTTACATCCGCTGAATTAATCGAGTTTTCGATTAATATCAGTTGATACCACGTATGTCTGTTGAAACGGGTCTTATCGTTATAGATGAACGCGTGTTTATGGATTTAAAAAAAACTTACCGGAAACTGTTTTTGTTTATTGGATTAGAAAATCTGAATTAATTTGTGGGAATTACTTTTTCAATTGTTATTTAATGAACGGTAGATTACGGGGCGTGAAAGTGGTTAAATAAGTGAAAAAGATTGAAATTATTTATTGGTTGGTTTTGGTTTGGTTAGAGAGTATGCGAAAAGGACCGAACGTAGGCGTTATAATAATAGAGGTTTAGAGTGGTTTAATACGGTTAATTATATAAAAATAAAAATAAAGGGATAAAAGTAAAAATAAAAGTAATAATAAAAATAAAATAATGATAATAAAATTTTTGAATTTTTAAAATTTTTAAAGTTTTAAAATTTAAAAATCAAATAGATATGGTATTAGTATGAAATGTGAGTTCATTTATATTAATCGGAGTTAAAATTTGAAAAGGTAGAAAAAGAAAGAAAAAGGGAAAAAGAAAAAGTTGGAACAGTGAGATGAATTTCTTGATTTATTGATATATCATTACCGGTCTTAATATAAGTTAAAATACGGTGAGCTAATGATTGAAATTTAAAATTGGAAATTTTAAAATCTTAAAATTTAACAATTTAGTTAAATTAATACTTAAGCCTTAAGATATGAGTACTTTTAAAGAAAAAAAATTATCGAATTATTTGTTTATAGGCTTGCTGTCACCATTAATAATAATAACGCACATCCTCTAAACCAATAATAAACACCACCTAGTCCAACCCCTATTTATACACCCTTTACCTTTACAGTAATAATACGACCCCCCTAAACCATTAATTATAGCAACAAAAACCCACCAAACCAGCAATAATTAACAATTTAATAATACGCACTTAACCACCGAGCACACAAGACCTCCACGCTACTCTAATCAGCTGTATACAAGTAGTCTTAGACCAGTTAATTACTCTCTAATAATAGGTAAGGTTATCCACTACATTTAGATACAAAAACCAAAAGAATTGTGTAGAAACATTTAAAATTAGTAAAATAACATTGAATTTGTTATTTTTAGAAAGCCTCTTAGGTGTAGAATAATACCTGATAAGTGTCAACATTGAAAATTTTGGTTAAGTTTGAAAAAAATTACGGACGTCAAAATCTAATGAAAACACGTCAAAATCGATGTTCTCATTTTTTTAGCGGTTATTAAAAAAAAAAACTTGCGTAACATTCTTAAAACTAATAAACTAACGTTCCAAATGAAAAGTTCTATAGTATTGCATCATATTTTATATTTATTAAATTCAAAACCTTTGGGGAAAATTTAAAAAATGAATTAATTTCAAATTTGATAGTGCACGTCCAACGCTATTCTTTATTTAGAAAAAGAAAGTGACGAATATGAAGTTTATTTAAATAAATTCCAGTTAATTTTTATTCAAGTTTCATTATCTGCTCTAAAAGTTGTTGTTTTTTTCTAGGAAGGGAGACTTTAATTATTTTATCGGCACGGTGTAGACGTAGCACAGATTTTGCTCTGAGTTGAAACGAAATTCTGTCCAATGTACGTGACTTTAAGAATCGCCATATTGTGTATCAAATTCGGTTTTGTTAAGATCTATAGAATTCGAGAACCACAACAGCAATTCGGTATTCTGTGATTGGAAACACAATACAATGCGATAACAGAAACATTGGATTTCTAACTGTCAAGACAATGGGAAATTGTCCATTACGGATTACTGAACAGTAGATCCGATTAACAATAGATTTCTATTACAAGGAAACTGGAAATCCATATATTGATACTCGTGTTCCTTAATCTTCCGACCGTTATCATCTTGCACCGATGCACTCTGCTTAAAAATGAGACCGTCCAAATTGTCCAAGATGAATTGCAAAATATAAATTCTGATTATCTGGGGTCGCTTATCCGTCGAATTCTTATTTCTTATGAGTATCGTCACCTCAGTCGACCACTGCGTTTTTATTGTAAATAAAGAAAGGTAAGAAAAATAACATGCTAAATAGAAAAAGGAAAGGAAGTAGGAAATAAAGAAAGAGGATAGGGGAAATACAGGGAGAGCGGGTGAGCGTGAGGAAGCGATAACTCTAATCTGTTTTAATCGAAAAGATGATAAGAATGAAAGAAAGAAAAAAATGCGCCCGCGTGTGTGTGTGTGTGTGTGTGTGTGTGTGAGAGAGAGAGAGAGGAGAGAGAGAGAGAGAGAGAGAGAGAGAGAGAGCGGGGAGAGTTAAATCAAGATTATTATACATTTTACACTATTGAACCAAATTTCAATAGGTTTTAAGTAAACATATGAAACGTTGTAATAATTAAATTATCATACTTTGGAATATCCACAGATCCTGCCTTAAACAAATCGTGAAAACAACATCCCACTAGAAAGCAGTTATACGGCCACTTGCCCTCTATCACACAAACCATCCGAGTACGACGAACAATACATGCTGGACTGATAGAGAAGCAAGGACGAACTCATAAGTGATGTTCACTTGTGAAAATATGCACATGAGCACGCCATTGTTGTCCGCTTAGCAAAGACCTATATCGATCAGCTCCACACGGATTCTGGATGCTGCACAGAGGATCTCCCCGTGGCGACGATTGATAGGGATGGTTAACGAGAGATTGGCATGGATGTCCGTGCTGCCAGCATGAGATGATAATAATGATGATTATGAGGAGAAGGGGGATGATAAATGAAGAAAGAACGGTTTTGTTCGGTTAGAACATCCGCCTAGGAACAGCATATGTTCAGGTTCGATACCGGCGCTCGCCAACTCAGCATGAGTAGTACAGCTTAGATTTCTGCGGTACAGTGGGGAACTGATGCTAGATATGGTGCTGCAGCTTAGAGGCAAGAATAATCCCCGTGTTCTAGTGCTAGGGAAAAGAAGATAGACTTCCTCGTTGACTCACTGATACCTACAATTGGTCACCCCCAACTTAACGAAAGAAAGAAAAAAAGAAAGAAGGAAACAACAGACTGGGATAGATAGATAGATAGATAGATAGATAGATAGATAGAAATCGAGCACAACTTGTTAAGTTTAAAGTAAATAAATTGATTTATTTTTTTGCTTGGTGGGTCGTTTTCTTTTCTCTTGCTTGATTTTATACGACGGGTTTTCACTGACAATCGATCGAAGCAAAGTTATCCAGTTCATACTTATTCAACTGCAGAATCTTTAGTCTCGTGTCTGCTCATTTATTTGGGAAAATGTTTAATTTGTAGCGGCTAATTGAAACGGGAGATTCATTCACAAATGTCACGGTTGATCGGTGAGCCAAATGAAAAATGTCAGCGTTTCTTCGAACGATGTTTTTAGAAAATACATTATTCTTTGAGCGAAATCTTATTTCAATTTTATCCCGAAAATTTGGGTGGTTTGCTCAAACAAAAGAAAAGACTGACAATTACCCAGACTGTGTTGTCGTGATTGATTCGAAAAGCAAGAAATTGTTTTCTTTGCTTTTTTGTTCAGATCATACGATGCATTACGAAGCGAATTTCTAAACCACAAAACAAAACAACAACAAAACATTTCTTAACTTTTTCAAATGCTGAAGCTAAAAAGTATGAAACATTTTGTTACGATTCTACTCGCCATTTTAGATGCTTAGTTCTACCATTGTATTGAGTGCAGTTTCACAGTGGATATTACATGTGATATAAGTTCATGTATTCCTTCAAGTAGAAAGATGTAGTATCAGTTTTAATCCTTGTCTGTTGATTCTTGAAGTAGAAAGATGTAGTATCAATTTAATCCTTGTCTATTGATTCTCAAATGATTCTGTGATTCTTGAAGTAGAAAGATGTAGTATCAACTTGAAGTAGAAAGATGTAGTATCAAGATGTAGTATCAGTTTTAATCTTGTCTGTTGATCCTTGAAGTAGAAAGATGTAGTATCAATTTAATCCTTGTCTATTGATTCTTGAAGTAGAAAGATGTATATTAATCCTTGTCTATTGATCTTGAAGTAGAAAGATGTGTATTAATTTAAATTCTTGAAGTAGAAAGATGTAGTATCAGTTTTAATCTTGTCTGTTATCCTTGAGTAGAAAGATGTAGTATCAAAGTTGATCTAAGATGTAGTTCAGTTTTAATCTTGTCTGTTGATCTTGAAGTAGAAGATGTAGTATTTTAATCCTTGATCCGTATCAATCCTTGAGAAGTAGAAGATGTAGTATCAGTTTAATCCTTGTCTGTTGATTCTTGAGTAGAAAGATGTAGTATCAGTATCAATTTAATCCTTGTCTATTGATCCTTGAGTAGAAAGTGTAGTATCAGTATAATGTAATTCTGTGTATCAGTTGTCTATTGATCCTCAGTTTTAATCCTTGTCTGTTGATCCTTGAGTTGTAGTATCAGTTTTAATCCTTGTCTGTTGATCCTTGAAGTAGAAAGATGTAGTATCAATTATCCTTGTCCTTGAAGTAGAAAGATGTAGTATCAGTTTTAATCCTTGTCTGTTGATTCTTGAAGTAGAAAGATGTAGATTTAAATCCATCAATTTATCCTTGTCTATTGATTCTTGAAGTAGAAAGATGTAGTATCAGTTTTAATCCTTGTCTGTTGATCTTGAAGTAGAAAGATGTAGTATCAGTTTTAATTTGTCTGTTGATCCTTGAAGTAGAAAGATGTAGAATTGTCTAGTATGTTTTAATCTTGTCTGTTGATCTTGAAGTAGAAAGATGTAGTATCAGTTTTAATCCTTGTCTGTTGATCCTTGAAGTAGAAAGTGTAGTATCAGTTTTAATCCTTGTCTGTTGATTCTTGAAGTAGAAAGATGTAGTATCAGTTTTAATCTTGTCTGTTGATCCTTGAAGTAGAAAGATGTAGTATCAGTTTTAATCCTTGTCTGTTGATCTTGAAGTAGAAAGATGTAGTATCAGTTTTAATCCTTGTCTGTTGATCCTTGAAGTAGAAAGATGTAGTATCAATTTAATCCTTGTCTGTTGATCTTGAAGTAGAAAATGTAGTATCAATTTAATCCTTGTCTATTGATTCTTGAAGTAGAAAGATGTAGTTCAGTTTTAATCCTTGTCTGTTGATCCTTGAAGTAGAAGATGTAGTATCAGTTTTAATCCTTGTCTGTTGATCCTTGAAGTAGAAAGATGTAGTATCAATTAATCCTTGTCTGTTGATCCTTGAAGTAGAAGATGTAGTATCAGTTTTAATCCTTGTCTGTTGATCCTTGAAGTAGAAAGATGTAGTATCAGTTTTAATCCTTGTCTGTTGATCCTTGAAGTAGAAAGATGTAGTATCAGTTTTAATCCTTGTCTGTTGATCCTTGAAGTAGAAAGATGTAGTATCAGTTTTAATCCTTGTCTGTTGATCCTTGAAGTAGAAAGATGTAGTATCAATTTAATCCTTGTCTTGATCCTTGAAGTAGAAGATGTAGTATTTTAATCCTTGTCTGTTGATCCTTGAAGTAGAAAGATGTAGTATCAGTTTTAATCCTTGTCTGTTGATCCTTGAAGTAGAAAGATGTAGTATCAGTTTTAATCCTTGTCTGTTGATCCTTGAAGTAGAAAGATGTAGTATCAGTTTTAATCCTTGTCTGTTGATCTTGAAGTAGAAAGATGTAGTATCAGTTTTAATCCTTGTCTGTTGATCCTTGAAGTAGAAAGATGTAGTATCAGTTTTAATCCTTGTCTGTTGATCCTTGAAGTAGAAAGATGTAGTATCAGTTTTAATCCTTGTCTGTTGATCCTTGAAGTAGAAAGATGTAGTATCAGTTTTAATCCTTGTCTGTTGATCTTGAAGTAGAAAGATGTAGTATCAGTTTTAATCCTTGTCTGTTGATCCTTGAAGTAGAAAGATGTAGTATCAGTTTTAATCCTTGTCTGTTGATCCTTGAAGTAGAAAGATGTAGTATCAATTTAATCCTTGTCTGTTGATCCTTGAAGTAGAAAGATGTAGTATCAGTTTAATCCTTGTCTGTTGATCCTTGAAGTAGAAAGATGTAGTATCAGTTTTAATCCTTGTCTGTTGATCCTTGAAGTAGAAAGATGTAGTATCAGTTTTAATCCTTGTCTGTTGATCCTTGAAGTAGAAAGATGTAGTATCAGTTTTAATCCTTGTCTGTTGATCCTTGAAGTAGAAAGATTGTAGTATCAATTTAATCCTTGTCTTGATCCTTGAAGTAGAAAGATGTAGTATCATTTAATCCTTGTCTATTGATTCTTGAAGTAGAAAGATGTAGTACAGTTTTAATCCTTGTCTGTTGATCCTTGAAGTAGAAAGATGTAGTATCAGTTTTAATCCTTGTCTGTTGATCCTTGAAGTAGAAAGATGTAGTATCAGTTTTAATCCTTGTCTGTTGATCCTTGAAGTAGAAAGATGTAGTATCAGTTTTTAATCCTTGTCTGTTGATCCTTGAAGTAGAAAGATGTAGTATCAATTTAATCCTTGTCTATTGATCCTTGAAGTAGAAAGATGTAGTATCAATTTAATCCTGTCTATTGATCCTTGAAGTAGAAAGATGTAGTATCAGTTTTAATCCTTGTCTGTTGATCCTTGAAGTAGAAAGATGTAGTATCAGTTTTAATCCTTGTCTGTTGATTCTTGAAGTAGAAGATGTAGTATCAATTTAATCCTTGTCTGTTGATCCTTGAAGTAGAAAGATGTAGTATCAATTTAATCCTTGTCTTTGACTTGAAGTAGAAAGATGTAGTATCAGTTTTAATCCTTGTCTGTTGATCCTTGAAGTAGAAGATGTAGTATCAGTTTTTAATCCTTGTCTGTTGATCCTTGAAGTAGAAAGATGTAGTATCATTTAATCCTTGTCTATTGATCCTTGAAGTAGAAAGATTGTAAGTTATCCTTTCAATTTAAGAAGTAGAAAGATGTAGTATCACTTTAATCCTTGTCTGTTGATCCTTGAAGTAGAAAGATGTAGTATCAGTTTTAATCCTTGTCTGTTGATCCTTGAAGTAGAAAGATTGTAGTATCAGTTTTAATCCTTGTCTGTTGATCCTTGAAGTAGAAAGATGTAGTATCAGTTTTAATCCTTGTCTGTTGAATCCTTGAAGTAGAAAGATGTAGTATCATTTAATCCTTGTCTTTGATTCTTGAAGTAGAAAGATGTAGTATCAGTTTTAATCCTTGTCTGTTGATCCTTGAAGTAGAAAGATGTAGTATCAGTTTTAATCCTTGTCTGTTGATCCTTGAAGTAGAAAGATGTAGTATCAGTTTTAATCCTTGTCTGTTGATTTGAAGTAGAAAGATGTAGTATAGTTTTAATCTTGTCTGTTGACTTGAAGTAGAAAAGATGTAGTAATCAGTTTTAATCCTTGTCTGTTGATCCTTGAAGTAGAAAGATGTAGTATCATTTAATCCTTGTCTGTTGATCCTTGAAGTAGAAAGATGTAGTATCAGTTTTAATCCTGTCTGTTGATCTTGAAGTAGAAAGATGTAGTATCAGTTTTAATCCTTGTCTGTTGATCCTTGAAGTAGAAAGATGTAGTATCAGTTTTAATCCTTGTCTGTTGATCCTTGAAGTAGAAAGATGTAGTATAATTTAATCCTTGTCTGTTGATTCTTGAAGTAGAAAGATGTAGTATCAGTTTAATCCTTGTCTGTTGATCCTTGAAGTAGAAATGTAGTATCAGTTTTAATCCTTGTCTGTTGATCCTTGAAGTAGAAAGATGTAGTATCAATTAATCCTTGTCTATTGATCCTTGAAGTAGAAGATGTAGATCAATTTAACTTTCTATTGATTTGAAGTAAGAAGATGTAGTATCAGTTTTAATCCTTGTCTGTTGATCCTTGAAGTAGAAAGATGTAGTATCAGTTTTAATCCTTGTCTGTTGATCTTGAAGTAGAAAGATGTAGTAATAAATTTAATCTTGTCTATTGACCTTGAAGTAAAGGATGTAGTATCATTTAATCCTTGTCTATTGATTCTTGAAGTAGAAAGATGTAGTAATCAATTTTCCTGTCTGTTGATTCCTTTGAAGTAGAA
>CM042153.1:97772000-97823744 GCA_023376005.1 Doryteuthis pealeii | reverse complement strand
TTTTTTAAACTGATACTACATCTTTCACGTTCAAGGGAACTTCAAAGAATCAACAGACAAGGATGAAAACTGATACTACATCTTTCTTACTTCAAGATCAACTGACAAGGATTAAAACTGATACTTACATCTTTCTACTTCAAGATCAACAGACAAGGATAAAACTGATACTACATCTTTCTACTTCAAGCAATCAACAGACAAGGATTAAAACTGATACTACACCTTTCTACTTCAAGAATCAACAGACAAGGGATAAAACTGATTACTAAATCTTTCTACTTCGAAGAATCAACAGACAAGAATTAAAACTGATACTACACCTTTCTACTCGAAGAATCAACAGAACAAGGATTTAAAAACTGATACTAATCTTTCTACTTTCAAGAATCAAAGACAAGAATTAAAACTGATACTACATTTCTACTTCAAGGATCTAACAGACAAGTATTTTAAAACGTGATACTACACCTTTTACTTCAAGACAACAGACCAGAATTAAAACTGATACTACATCTTTCTACTCCAAGAATCAAAACAGACAAGATTAAAACTTGAACTACACCTTTCTACTGTCAAGGATCAACAGACAAGGATTAAAACTGATACTACACCTTTCTACTTCAAGGATCAACAGACAAGAATTAAAACTTGATACTACACTTTCTACTTCCAAGAATCAACAGACAAGGATTAAAAACTGATACTACACCTTCTACTTCAAGGATCAACAGACAAGGATTAAACTGAACTACACCTTTCTACTTCAAGGATCAACAGACAAGGATTAAAACTGATACTACACCTTTCACTTCAAGGATCAACAGACAAGGATTAAAGTGATACTACATCTTTCTACCTCAAGGATTCAACCAACAAGATTAAATTGATACTACATCTTTCACTTTAAGGATCAACAGACAAGGATTAACACTGATACTACATCTTTCTACTTCAAGGATCAACAGACAAGAATTAAAACTTGATACTACATCTTTTCTACTTCAAGAATCAACAGACAAGGATTAAAACTGAACTACACCTTCTAACTTCAAGGATCACAGACAAGATTAAAACTGATACTACACCTTTCTACTTCAAGGATCAACAGACAAGAATTAAAACTGCATACTACATCTTTCTACTTCAAGAATCAACAACCAAGATTAAAACTGATACGACACGCTTTCTTACTACAGGATCAACAGACAAGGATTTAAAACTGATACTACACCTTTCGCTCAAGATCAACCAGACAAGGATTAAAACTGATACTACACCTTTCCTACTTCAAGGATCAAAGACAAGGATTAAAGTGATACTACATCTTTCTACTCAAGGATCAACAACAAGGATTAAATTGATACTACTCTTTCTACTTCAAGATCAAATAAACAAGGATAAATTGATACTACATCTTCACTTCAAGGATTCAACAGACAAGGATTAAAACTGATACTACATCTTTTCTACTTCAAGGATCAACAGACAAGGATTAAAGTGAATACTACATTTCTTTCTACTTTAAGGATCAACAGAACAAGGATTAAATTGATACTACATCTTTCTACTTCAAGGATCAACAGAACAAGGAGTTAAAACTGCATACTACATCTTTCTACTTCAAGGATTCAATAGACAAGGATTAAATGATACTACATCTTCTACTTCAAGGATCATAAACAAGGATTTAAATTGATATCAGTCTTAATCCTTGTCTGTTGCATCCTTGAAGTAGAAAGATTTGCTAATATCAATTAATCCTTGATTTATTGGATCTGAAGTAGAAAGATGTAGTATCAATTGTAATCCTTGTATCTATTGATCCTTGAAGTAGAAAGATTGTAGTATCAGTTTCAATCCTTGTCTGTTGATCCTTGAACTAGAAAGATGTAGTATCAATTTAATCCTGTCTGTTGATCCTTAAAGTAGAAAGATGTAGTATCACTTTAATCCTTGTTGTTGATCCTTGAAGTAGAAAGAATGTAGTATCAGTTTTAATCCTTGTCTGTTGATCCTTGAAAGTAGAAAGATGTAGTATCAATTTAATCCTTGTTTGTTGATCCTTGAAGTAGAAAGATGTAGTATCAATTTAATCCTTGTGGTTGATCCTTGAGGTAGAAAGATGTAGTATCACTTTAATCCTTGTCTGTGATCCTTGAAGTAGAAAGGTGTTTGTATCAGTTTTAATCCTTGTCTGTTGATCCTGAAGTAGAAAGTGTAGTATCAGTTTAATCCTTGTCTGTTGATCCTTGAAGTAGAAAGGTTTAGTATCAGTTTTAATCCTTGTCTGTTGATCTTGAAGTAGAAAGATGTTTAGTATCAGTTTTAATCCTTGTCTGTTGATCCTTGAAGTAGAAAGGTGTAGTATCAGTTTTAATCCTTGTCTGTTGATCCTTGAAGTAGAAAGGTGTAGTATCAGTTTTAATCCTTGTCTGTTGATTCTTGAAGTAGAAAGATGTAGTATCAGTTTTAATTCTTGTCTGTTGATCCTTGAAGTAGAAAGATGTAGTATCAGTGTTAATCCTTGTCTGTTGATCCTTAAAGTAGAAAAAGATGTAGTATCAATTTAATCCTTGTTGGTTGATCCTTGAGGTAGAAAGATGTAGTATCACTTTAATCCTTGTCTGTTGATCCTTGAAGTAGAAAGGTGTAGTATCAGTTTTAATCCTTGTCTGTTGATCCTTGAAGTAGAAAGGTGTAGTATCAGTTTAATCCTTGTCTGTTGATCCTTGAAGTAGAAAGGTGTAGTATCAGTTTTTAATCCTTGTCTGTTGATTTCTTGAAGTAGAAAGGTGTAGTATCAGTTTTAATTCTTGTCTGTTGATCCTTGAAGTAGAAAGGTGTAGTATCAGTTTTAATCCTTGTCTGTTGATCCTTGAAGTAGAAAGTAGTATCAGTTTTTAATCCTTGTCTGTTGATTCTTGAAGTAGAAGATGTAGTATCAGTTTTAATTCTTGTCTGTTGATCCTTGAAGTAGAAAGGTGTAGTATCAGTTAATCCTTGTCTGTTGATCCTTGAAGTAGAAAGATGTAGTATCAGTTTTAATTCTTGTCTGTTGATTCTTGAAGTAGAAAGATGTAGTATCAGTTTTAATCCTTGTCTGTTGATTCTTGAAGTAGAAAGTGTAGTATCAGTTTTAATTCTTGTCTGTTGATTCTTGAAGTAGAAAAGATTAGTATCAGTTTTAATCCTTGTCTGTTGATTCTTGAAGTAGAAAGGTGTAGTATCAGTTTTAATCCTTGTCTGTTGATTCTTGAAGTAGAAAGATGTAGTATCAGTTTTAATCCTTGTCTGTTGATTCTTGAAGTAGAAAGATGTAGTATCAGTTTAATCCTTGTCTGTTGATTCTTGAAGTAGAAAGATGTAGTATCAGTTTTAATCCTTGTCTGTTGATTCTTGAAGTTTCCCTTGAAGTAGAAAGATGTAGTATCAGTTTTAATCCTTGTCTGTTGATTCTTGAAGTTTCCCTTGAAGTAGAAAGATGTAGTATCAGTTTTAATCCTTGTCTGTTGATTCTTGAAGTAGAAAGATATAGTAACAATTTCATCCTTTTTGGTTGATCCTTGAGGTAGAAAGATTTAGTAAAACAAAAGGCCTTCGGAATAAAAATGACCGAAAAAGTGTTGACATGCCGCAAATACCAACCGTACAACCAATCAGTTCTGAAAGTCTGAGGAATTGGAGTATACAATCAATGTCATTACTCCCAGGTCCACTCTGATCCGGATTGGTACTGCCTGATCTCTGGGTCAAACAGTACTTGAAGTTATAGCGTCCCAAGTCACAGCATCTGGTAGTGAGCTCCCAGTTATGGAGTTCGGTGAAGTGTGAAATACACCATTGCAATTACCCCCAGATCGACTTTGACCCGGAGTGGCATTTCTAGTTCTCAGGTCAAATAGATATCTGGATTAACTTGAACTTAAACCTATAGCATCCTGTGTGTAACACTAAACTGGATCTAGTGATGAGGTTCCAGTTCTGGAGATCTGGGGAGTGTAGAGTACATTGTAATTACTCCTATGTCCACTGACCAGGGATGGTGATACCATTTAGGTAATTTATCGACTGAGATAAACTGAGGCGCGTGGTGTAATTGTTAGAGTTGTAGGAATGGGACCCGTCGACCAGAGTTCAAATCCTGGATAGTTATTTACAATTCTCATAGCGTTAATACCATTGGGAAAGGTATGCTTCCAATTTCTCACCCTCCAGCTATGGGTAAATATTAGGGTAGACTGGGGTCTTTAACCATGGCTAGGTAACTGGTCTAAGAAAAGGAAAACTCTGAATTTAAACCTGTTAAACTCTGCTTAGGAAATTGACTTTGTGTCGCATCCTGCTCGTGTGGAGGGGTTGGTAAATATATAAACTGGCCCCTTTAAGATGTAATGAATCAAAATGCGCACAACATAACAAATTCCGTCCCTTGGCGCAACTCATCAGCCTTGAAGAAAAGGCTAATGACGTCACCATAACGGAAGTGAAACAGCTTGCTTTATAATTCGATGAATTGAATTTGAGGGATAATGAAGACGACCCATTGGCGTATGCCTTGTTTCTCTCGCAAGCTTTTAAAGACTTTAATACGCGAGGGAGATGAAACAAATGATCTGCTCTCTTATTCTATGGAAGCTCATAATTGATAATTTGAAAAGCAGAACTGGGAGTCAAATATAGATATGGATCCGACAATATATAGAAATTAGAAAAACAAAAAGTTCCCCAAAATTAATTTATTTTGATATTTATGTCGACGCTTAAACGTTTCGGTTTATGTTAAACCTTTATCAATCAATCATTATTTGCTGCCCATCGTATCCAATGATGACGCCACGCGAATCATTTTCCTTTAATTTATTCGGACTCTGGTTGAGTCTTGCCAACTACTTATGGGGGTGCTGAAGTCCTTCAGGTTTCTCTTGATGTCTTTGTACCTGGGCTTTGGTCTACAGATTCTGTGGGATCCCTCTCTCAGTTGAGAGTACATAATCTGCTTTGGTAGTCTGTCATCCCCAAGCCTGTTTAAGTAGCCAGCCCATCTCAGGTTGCGCTGGACATGTATGTCGTGCATACCAGAGAGTCCAGTTCTCTTCAGGATGGTCCTGTTTGAAACATTTTGCTACCATCTGATATTTAATATGCTGTGCAAGTGACGCATGTAGTAGACATGTAGTCTATGGGCATCTGCTTTGTATATCGTCCAGGCTTCTGCACCGAACAGGAGGGTTGAGAGAACTATGGCATGGTATACTGCACATTTAGTTTTCAAGGAGATGTCTCTGTTGAACCAGCCGATCCAATGTTTTGGAAGCATTTGAAATTCATAAGGACAATATAATAGAAAACAAAAGAAAAAGAAAATTTTGTTCAAACGGTGGTGGAGTTTCTTTAAATGACTTCAGTTGGAATTGTGTTTGGAGAAAAAGGCGTATAAATAACTAAATGCATAACTATGATTAATCGGCAAAGAACTAGCTACCTTATCGCCTGCTAACTTATTACTCGCCAGTTCGACAACCATTACTCGAGCTTACTAAATCTACTCATCAGTGGCGGAGGTCGATAGATGTCCTGCCCTCTCTTTATGCATCATAATTTTCCCGCTACTTTTAAAACTTCTCTATCCACTCATACACACCTCTACATGGTAGTGCTCTATACCGATATTATGCTAAAAGCCTCTGATAAATTTCAGCCCCTGACACTCCTTCCAAACAAACAAATCGGGTCAATTCCTTGGAGCATACTGGTAGCGGAGCGACCATGTTTACATTGTAAAGATAGCAAGCAAAATGGTTTGATTAGGCTTAAACATGGACAACGTGACCACAACCGTGCCAACTATAAGCACGCACACGTAGAACGTAGTGTGATAATAATAAAGATATGTTATGGTGAAAGTGTGGATAATTTTTGACTCTCCCTCGTAAATGTATTTATCAAAATAGTTTTCTATTTTTTAAGTTGAACATATATTGAATTTTTTAAAAACATTTCACTGTTTTATTTTTCTAAATTGAACATATATAGATTTTTAATACAATAATATTTTTTATTTTTCCTTCCTTTCTCTATTTTTCTTTCATCTTTTTCATTTAGTTTCCTCAATTTTTTTCACCTTTCCCTTTTATATAACTTTCTTCATTTTTTTCTTTCTTTCTTTTCCTTCATTTACACTTTTTCCTTCAGAGTAAAATTATACTAATTTAAATAAAACAAAAGTGAAAAAAAAAAAAATCCAGAAATTGAAAACTGGAAAATCTAAGTTAGGACAATCATTAATAAATTGTTCAGCCCCTCCAACATCCACCCCCACATATAGAACGAAAAAAAAAGGGGAAAAAAAGTAAATCAAAAGAAAAATCTAAACATCCACCCTTTTCTTGAATTATTGGAACATTATTCCTTTCCGACTATTTTTGATAATCAAATAACATTCACTGATTTATCATCAACTCTTTAAAATAAAGAAGAAAAAAAAATTGGAAACAGAAAGACAGCCCCTCACCCCCACCCTCTAAAAATATGGTAATTGTTTAATATAATTATTTAAATATTATTATATTAATATTATATTAATATTATTTAATATAATAATATTTTTAATATAATTTAATATACATAGAGATTTTTAAAACCTTTTTCTGCTTTTTCTAACTTGAACATATGTAGATAGAGAAGTGTAGTGAAAAAGTACTTACCAACGTCTCAGTAACTGGGCGTGTAGTCAACGAGAGTTCACTGGTTGGCTGAAAAATGAAGAAGCCAGAGAGGAGGGGAAAGGTGCCTTCTTATAGGATAGTACAGATTCCTTGTGGGTAAGAGAGTGGACATAAAAGACAGCCGCTTACCCTTCCAGGGATGGAGTAATTCAGTGAAGAGGCGTCAGTGAGTGAGGAAGTGAAAAGAAGGACAGAACGAGGGAAAAGAAAGGAAATCAGCTGGAGGAGAAAGGAAAAGAGGAGGAGGAGGAAGAAAAAGAGGAGGAGGAAGGAGAGAAATACAATACAGAGCAAGTTATCTTTCTTGCTAAAGAGCGACACCCAAGAGAAAAACCTGAGAAACCCAAGAGAAAAACCTGGGAAATGACAATAAGTTTTTCAAAAATCTATATATGTTCAAGTTAGGCCAATAGAAAACTTTTTTGTTTATATGAAGTTTTAAAACAGACTCGAAAAGTGAAGCAATTTTGAAAGAAGCTCTCAACAATATTCCGCGAGAAATATAATGGCGACTCGAGCTACTCACTGTTTTCCATCTTTGCTAGACATATAGATTTCATTGCACACAATAAATATCCTTTTTATTGAGATTTTATGTATGAACTGGATGATTCACTGACAGAATTTAGTTGTATAAACAATTGGATGGACACTTGCATCGTAATATCCATAACATTCTAATAAAACCTGTCAAACTTAGTTTTAAAAATTACCCGAACTTCTACATGCTTGTTTCATGCAAGGCAGCTTTTAAACAGTATTACTGCATTCAAGAAAGCCTTAATCAGATGATGACTTTGGGTTCAGGCATTGTTTCATGATCTAAGCATCATTACCAATAACCCAAAGCTCCCCAGAAGTATCCCATGATACCACGAGACTTGGTTGGTTTGTTGTCACACTGTAGGATTGCATTATCCAAGCTGATTCTATTAGAGCATTATCTTGGATCTTATTTCATGTATTTTCTCTTGTCTAATGGAGAAAGTCCTAGTTTAGTAAAAAATGCAGAGGTTGAGTTGTTACTGAATCTTCAGCACTCAACTTCGATAGGAAATAGATTCGTTATCCAATCATTTCTGACATATTGGTCTGGTAGATTTTCATACGTCAGTTTGGACACGGATTCATATTGAAGTTGATTATACTGTTCTATTAATAGTGGAGATTCGCTTCCGGTTTTTGTCTGTAACAAAAATTACGTCACTGCTTACGTAACATTACCCCAAATCGTCATAACAGAATGAATACACTCAAAATTTGAACATGCAACATTAGACAGTCCTCATTGTTTTTTAAAACAAGTTTTAATAAATAAATGACTGGTATTATATATCTATATATAGTTTGTTTTATTTTAATACATATTTAAAGTTTATATTTCAAATTGTTTTATTTTTTAATTCTTTAACGAATTTGATGATTTTACTTACTTAGGGTACAAACTCGCTGACATTGAATTTTTTACTCTCACCCCTCAGGCAATATGTTTTTAAAATATCTATTTTTACATCGCCGGGAGGGTGTCTTTTTGTTTTGTTCTAGTAGATTTAAAGAAGAATCATTGAATTTCCAATAAATCTGCAGGAGCGATATTAAAAAAAAATGTTAATGTAATGAAACTGATTAAACAATACGTAATATTCTGAGAGAATGCAAAGTTATACATTATTTCTCTTATTACTTTTTCCTGTGTTTAATCAAGCTATGTCTACTTTTTTATTTACCGTCAAAAAGCGTAAAAAAAGTTATTTGACATTGCAAAAATAGATGATCTTTCCCAATTATTGATATTGGAGTCAGGTATTTTTTAACAAAAAAGAAAGGCATCACAGCACAAGACAAAAAAATCGCATTGGATAAATCATATATATATATATATATATATATATATATATATAGTTGCAGAACAACTTTTCCTTTCTGCCACGGTTTCAGTGTTCAAGGTACACCTTCCTCAGGAGAACTAAAAATTATAGGTAACTAATTTTATATATATACTTGTTTAGTATTGTTATTTTTAGTTCTCTATCTGTCATTTTAATTAGTATAAACTTTTAGTCTGTAAATCTAAACAGCTCTCTTTGAAATTAAAGTTTAGTTTTCTATACACTTATCAGGCAAAACTAATTTGTAATTCCATCTCTCAGCTTTCCTCAATTTCCATCTGTTTTTTCTTTTATTTACTTTGTTTATATCTTATTTATGTTTAATACTTGGCTGGAGTCTTATGATAAGTCAATTAAGTTGTATATATATAATATATATATATAATATATATATATATATTATGGAGAGAGAGAGAGAGAGAAGAGAGAGAGAGAGAGAGAGAGAGATAATTAATGCATATTTGATATTATATCTATATAAATCTTAATAATACATTAATGAGTTTTGTATCCTATGGAAGCATTTCAAGGGACCAGTTTTAGATTTAAAGATTAAAAGTTTATACTAATTAAAATAAACAGATAGAGAACTAAAAATAATTCTAGACCAAACAAGTATATATATAAAATTAGCTACCAATAATTTTAGTTCTCCTGAGGAAGGTCTACCTTGAACACCGAAACCATCGTAGAGAGAAAAACCCTTTTCTACAACTATTAATGCTTTATATTTTACGAAATATATTGAGCCTTTTTGGATTAACTACTTATGCTACTAGAATGAAAACGTGGTAGTAACTGTGTGATGATACACACACACACACACACACACACACACACACACACACACACACACATATATATATATATATGTGTGTGTGTGTGTATGTGTGTGTGTGTATTATTATACAGGGTGAGCACAAAAACATGTTGCTGCGGGGTAAGTGCCATGTTATATTTCACTAGCCTATAGCAGTGGGATGTGTGCACATATATTTTATATAACGATAATACTTTTTGGAAAGGTATGCATCCAACTAATCTCCCTTCAGCTGCAGGCTTAAAAAAAATTTGTAATTTTTAATAAATATTGCAGGTTTAGAAAATACAAAATATTGCTTTTTATTTTAAAAAAAGAAAGAAAAAAAGAAAAAAGAAAGAATTTTATTATTGTGAAAAAATATTTCTTAAATGCAGTTTGCGCCATTTTTTCTTGATTTGCCTTTGATCATGTTTCTTCCGTCAATCGCTCTCAATATACAATTGGTCTTCCTTCATGAAAAACGCAAAATCAAAATGGCAATAATAATATATAGATCGATAATCTTAAATGTCAAATTTATAAGACGTCGCGGTAAATAATATCTTCTTCTTTCATTGTGCTGTCCTTCTCGTTATGCTGTAATACAGATTCATAAAACCATTTATACACAAAAATACCCAATGTGAAAAAAAATAAAAATGTCTATTGCAATCGTTAATAATTTAAATGATTTAGCATAACAAGTGTGTTGCAGGAATTTAAAATCTTTTTTCTTGCAGGAATTTTCTTGAGAAAAAATAAATTGATAGAAAGAATAGTCGTTTTTATAATAAAAACGTCTTGGGGATGTTTCTTGAATGAGATTCGATTAAGAAATGTTGGATTGATTTGGCATGTCAAGGGTTATTTACTGCTTACAGGTTAGAATATTGGTTTAATTGTACATCTATAAATCATTAGTGCACACACACACACACACACACACACACACACACACACATATATATATATATGTATATATATTATATAATATATATATATATATATATATATGTGTGTGTGTGTGTGTGTGTGTGAGTGTGTGTGGGTGGGTGATTGAAAATTGAGCAAAACGGATAAAGCACAAAATAATGTTATTCAATGATATTTTGCCTCGGTATGTACACGAAGCATCGTCCGTCGAAATATCAATTGAATGAAGTTGTTTCGTGCTTTATCCGTTTTTCCTCAATTTTTAATCACACTTTTTCGGATTTACCCAATCTGTTACTCCTTATATATATAATATATATATATATATATATATATATATATATATATATATATATTACTAGATACAGTATCCGGTAAGTGAGGTTATTCGCAGTTCCCAGAGTTCGTCTGAGAATGCGACCGAACCTGGGTGCCCACACTGGATTTCGTCCTTAAGCATCACAGGTTGCCACCCATAGCCAGGTAGCCCTATTGGGAGGGGGGAGATCAACCCTCTTCAGAGGACAGAGGGATTATCTTGAGAAAAATAAATTGGTAAAAAAGATATGAATGAAAAGTGACTGGTTTAGCCCTATGAATCGCAAGGTCCCGGGTTCGATACCGCTCCTCGCCAACTCAGCGCATGAGTTGCACGGCTTGGGTAATCTAATTCAGTGCAATAAAGCATCTATGAACTAACGGTATTATAGTCCTCCACATAAGCAAAAAGCAATCTCCCTGATCTAGCACTAGCGAAAATGGGATAGACTCCCTCGCTGATAATATGTCACTCGCCAGGCTTTACTTGCTTTTTACTTTGTAACGAAAACATATTTGGATATGTTTCTTATAAATCTAGAAAAA
The DNA here is from genome assembly GCA_023376005.1 of Doryteuthis pealeii. Taxonomy (NCBI): domain Eukaryota; kingdom Metazoa; phylum Mollusca; class Cephalopoda; order Myopsida; family Loliginidae; genus Doryteuthis; species Doryteuthis pealeii. Next base: position 97,812,528 of record CM042153.1, on the reverse strand, counting down.
ATCCAGATTCTGTCATAAATTCTGGTAGATATATGAAAAGACTGAGATAGATAAATGGATAGATAGATAGAAAAATAGATAGAGGTTGGCTTACGGTCAAATAACGCTGAATGCATCGGTTCCAGGTAGATCAAGTTAAACAGTGATGAGCCTGTTCAGTATTTAGATTGGGTACCACTTAAGCAATAACATGTATTATAAGAAACCAAATATCAAAATGACTTGATTCGACATTAAATGACCCGAAAAGGGGTTGATATGCCGAAAAGAAAATAACCAACAAACCATCAAATAGACAACCAGAAAGATAGATAGATAGATAAATAGATAAATAGATAAATAAAAAGAAAAAGATAGATAGATAGATAGATAGATAGATAGATATGAACAGACTGAGATTTAAAAAATAGATAGATATGAACAAACTGAAATAGATAGATAAATAGAATAGATAGATAGATAGAGAGAGAGAGAGAGAGGGGGAGAGAGAGAGAGAGAGAGAAGAACAAGATATATATATATATATATATATATATATATATATATATAATATTTGTATATGTATAAGTATTAACTTACCGGTGGGTATAAGAACGATCGTTGGAAGCGCACAATATCCAGAGGTTAAGGTTGAGAAAAAACAAATATAAAGTGCTCAATACAATGTAGAGCATACATTTATTTTAAGAATGGAAATGAGTAACCTACTCGAGTTTCATCGATAGATTCTTTAGGGTTACTTTTAAATTAATCGAGTTTACGATTAATCTTTGGTGTTATATAAACATGCCCGTTGGAATGGGACTTCTCATTTCCATTCTTAAAATAAATAATATAATAATATAATATTATATATATATATATATATAATATATATATATATATATATTATATATATATATATATAAACAGACTGATAGACGGGACATTTTGTTGTATTCGTTCATGCTGGGTATTCAATTTCTTAAAAAGCCTCAATCTTTTTAAACACATTTTTAAAAACATATTTACCAGGGAGTTTTTTTTTTTTGTGTGTCCGAGGTTGAACGCCACACTTCCCACCAGCTTCCTACTTTACTGTACATATGAAATCTGTGCAACTCAGCTCTGGTTTGGAGAGGGTTGGTATCGAACCTGACACCTTGTGGTTCCTAGGCGGATGCACTACCGAATGAAGTGTATTATATATATTTCAGAAATAGGTTTCGTTTTCGATTTCTTTGTTTAATGGCATATCAACCTGCGTGAGTTATTTAATGCCAAACTCATCCTTGTAGAAGAACAGTGGTGAATCTATTTGACCTATAGCTGGGGAGATGGGGTATCAGTCCGAAAATGAACGCCAGCGACTAGAGTTCAAACTCTCTTACTACGATGTCATAAATACCTACTCTCCTAATGTAGCCTACATAGTGAGCACTAAAAATACTTTTCGATTTTAAGTAGTATTAACACCAAACTTATTGGAATGTATTCATAGATATGGTGATGTCTCATCATTAATTAAGAATATCTATTTCATCACCTGCAGAATCGGCACTCCGACGCCAGAGGGCGAAATGGAACTTACCCAATTTCAAAACGGATTGAAATATGTTTATAAATATGGTGACATCACATACATTACATCAAAACATTTCGCTTTTCACCAGCAGAATCTCTGGGCACCCCTCCCACTGCTAGAAGCTAATGAAAAACAACTCATCTCACAGCAACGTGTGTTTTTGTACTCAGTCTGTATAATAATACACACACACACACACACACACACACACACACACACACACACACATATATATATATATATATATATATACCAAGCGTATTGGTAAATCCTCGCGATGAGAAAAAAAACAGCAAATAGTTTGATTGTAAAAATATACTACCAAACATCAACCGGGGAGAAAAAATTTTGGAAAAAGAAAAGACCGTACCATCAAAAAATAATCTATTGGTACAATATTTGGCCAAAAGAAAAAACAATTTATATGTATATATATTATATAAGCATATATATATATATATATATATATATATATATATATATATAATATATTATATATTCATATACCGCTAGGAGAATAAGCTATAAGTAAAAAGTGCTCAATACCTAAGTAGAGCAAATAATAAAGATAAATCTAATGAGTCAGACGAACCTACTATTAATTTCGCTTAATGCTCTTCAGGGCTAAGATCTGATTCAGATCTTAGCCCTGAAGAGCATTAAGCGAAACTAATAGTAGGTCGTCTGACTCATTAGATTTATCCTTATATAATATATATATATATAATTATATATATATAATATACCAAACTTGTTTTATAAACCCTTGCAGTAAGAAAGAACCCGGCAACTAGTTTGATTGTAAAAATATACTACCAAACATCACCGGGAAAAAAAATTGCAAAAAAGAAAAGACCAATGATAGTCGTACCAACCGAAAATAATCGGTTGATACTATAATACTCGGCTAAAGAAAAACAAACACCACACACCACACACACACACACATCTATTATATATATATAATATATATTATATGTGTGTGTGTGTGTGTGTGTGTGTGTATGTGTGTGAAATATATATATATATAAACCGCCAGGGATATTCTAAATCTAAAAAGTAAAAGACTGCTCAATACCTAAGTAGAGCAAATAGTAAAGTTAAACCTAATGAGTCAGATATACCTACTAAAAGTTTCGCTTAGTGCTCTTCTGTTAGTAGGTAAATCTGACTCATTAGGTTTAAAAATTATATATATATTATTATATATAATTATATATATATATATATATATACCAACCCCTCTCATGAGTGGGATTGTGACACAGAAGGGTCAGTTTATCAAGCGGAGTTGAATAAGTTTGAATTCGGATTTTCCTTCTCCTAAGCTAGTTGTTGAACAATGTTAACGAGCCAAGTCCGCCCTATTTCCCATTAACTGAGAGAGAACAGATGCATACCTTTCCCCAAGTGTATTAGCGCTATATGAAATACAAACGACCTCGTCCAGGATTTGGGACTCGTGTCGCCGAGTCCATTTCCTTCGACGGTAACCATTACACCATATACCAGCCTCCACAATATATATATCTATAGTAATACATATAAGAATAGCCAATGCTTTTTTCTAGATTCGCATCTTTTTTTTTTTGTAGGATTAAAATAACATGATTACTTAATTATCTTCAATGCATCTTTTTGTCGGATGCTGAGAGATGCGGTGTTTATTTTTTGTATAAAAAATACCTGACTCCAATATCAATAATTGAGAAAGATCATCTATTTCTGCAATGTCAAATGTGAGTTAAACTGGCGCTTTTGACGGTAAATTAAAAAAAAGGTAGAACACAGCCAGATTTCAAGAACACGGTAGGAGAAGTAGAAAGTAGCAATAATGTAGGATAACTTTCAATTCTTTCTCAGAATACTCTTTTCTCTTTCGAATTTTTTACGGCATATCAACCTCGGTGGTTATTTAATGCCGACAAAGTTGTGAAATAAATTCATTCTTAATGCATGATACAATTTTTGTTTATAAACTCATGTTTTCTATTTAACCATAGATGGGACCCTTACAGGTACTACCACTCCGGGTCAGAGTGGACCTGGGAGCAATGGTGATGAAGGGGTGCTCCACATTCCCCAAACGCTCGAAAACTGGAACCTTACCATCAGATAGAGTTGAACTGTCATTCTCAAGGACATGTAGACCCTCAGTCACCGCCTTCTAGCACCATCCATGATAAAAAGGGTTGGGGTTTGCCATAAGGGCACATAGGGTTGGAAAATCATATATGTGCTAGGGCATGACGTAACCAGCCGATCGATCGGAGGGGGCTCCTCTTCCGACCGCCCATCTAGCCCAAGATAGGGCCAAAGTGGAGTAGTTGCATGTCATGAACTCTCCATCCACCTGGGTTCTATCCTTAAGCATCACGGGTCGCCACCCACGGCCACAGGTGGGTCCATTGGGAGGGGATTCGTACCGTGCCACTCGCAGAGGTTGCATGCATCAGTGTGATTCTAACGCCCCCCAGCCGACAGGCGGTCTCAGAATACTGCCATATCGTTCTACACAATGTCATTATATTACACATCTTTGAATCTCTAGACCTGTCCCTGGGTCTGTAGAATACACTGACTGCACCTATGCAGAGGGATAAGACCGACCTGTCCGGTGGGGTTTGGACATACACCGACTGCACCTCCCACAGGGGGTAATACCTTCTCCAATCGCCCAGCTCTTGGCTGTGGATGGCTAACTGGTAAGGACGGAATTCTGGTAGCTGGCCAGTCCATGGCATACAACACTACCACTTTGGAACAGTTAGAAATAGGCAGACCTCCTCAGACAAATCCGGTGGTCACACTCAAACTCTAGCCCGGTGATAGAATCGATTGTATGCGACCTTTTTTTATCATATAGTGCTAGAAAGCGTTGACCTGGACTGGTCTTGGGAAGCTAAAGCTGCATCATAGTGGGTGAGTTTCCAGTTTTGGAACTTTAAAGGGAGTGTGGAAGTATCTTTTCCATTACTATTACTTGCCAGTTCTACTCTGGCCACAGATAGTAATACTGTGAGGTTCCCATCTATAGTTATAATTAAGCGACCAAAAGAGATTGGATGTGTTGTAAATATGTAGTTTTAAAGAAAATTGAATCCCAGCAAGAAATAAATAAAAAAAGTCTTACAGCATAAATACCAAGGTTTGACATGACCGTAAAATCCAACCAGCCAACGCAAGTAAAGTAAAAAAGTAACGTCATCGGGGTGGGCCTAATGTCGGTATCAGCGGAATAGCTAGGGGGCTCCTATCCCTTTCACATAAGCGCTAGACAAGGAGAATTGTTTTAACATCTGAGGTGAAGCAACGACCCTGATCACTCCGGAATGCAGCTCCTCAGCCGTTGATACTGCACATCACTCACCTGTGCTATCTCATACGCTGAGTTGACTGAGGGTTGGTATCGAAGCTAGCAAACCGATTGCGTGGATTCTAGTGCCGAACCCTTCTAAGCCGCGGACTGACTAAGACCGGCCTTACAGTCTGGGGCTGACGAAGTCGCCGCCTTGGCTGGCAGCCAACAACGCAGAAATAACTTTCCTTTTTTCTGTTTTTCTTTTTCCTTTTGTACAATTGAAAAAACATTATTTTATTCTGTATTCTAACAGTTGATATCCATATCTCAGCAAGATGGTTTTATTACGGGCGTCGTATATGTAATAGAGAGTGGACATGTGACTGTAATTGGTTGTTTCTGTTTCGCTTTTTCTTTTTCTGTGTTATTTATCAATACCGTTTTTCTTGTATCACGTAGTCAACCTCCTCCAAGTCGAACAAGATGGGACAGCTTGGTCGCATTTCAGAGATCCCTTCGCCGGACTTCTAACATCCATATACACAATGCTAACATTTCTTTCGGACTGAATACCGCGCTCCTGCGAAAATGCATGAACTCATCATCCCGCCACTGCGCTGTTGTTGTAAATAGTATAATACCTGTTCTCACTAGATCCGGATAGGCTTTGGCATGAGTACCCCAACGAGGCTTCTGATATGCCACATTAACTCAAACAACCAGAGATCTTACTCTCTATTGGTCAAGACCGATGATCCTTCGTCTATTAAATATCAGAACCTGGAACAAAATCGAATAATAGTTGTGACTAATTGAAATATTACAAGGATATGCAGAACAAGAGTATGTAGATAATGCGCTGAAGAGCTGATTGGAGTCAGAGAAGAGTCGCGACTAAAGTAATCAGGTCAAGTAGGCCAGCGTCAGCAATACAGAGCCAAGCCAAAGACGCAGAACGGAAAGACCCACACTGTAAGACTTGGTGCAGGAACAAAACACATTCCAGTAAGAATTCAAGATATTTTCTAAACACTCTGAGAATCGACCAAGTGTCAAGCACCAGCCCGCGCGCCGGACCCGGCACTCGGCGACGCTTTCGCAAACAGAGAAATTCCCAGATAGGTATGTCTCGAAACATATTCTAATGCGAGAGCAACGTTATCCGATATTCAGTTAAAAGTGTTTCATTTTAATCAAGGTCATTCATAAATAAGGGATCTTATCTATCTATCTATCTATCTAACTTTATGCTTATCCCAGTCGGAGCATTCCATATCTATTATCCTATTCCACGTCTGATCTGCAGGACTTGCCGTAGTGATTTCATTTCCGTTAAGTAAAAATGTAATGCGATTATTATACATTCTCTCTATTTTTGACAGCTGCTCTGGCCGTACGGTTAACGGTTGGAGCGAACGAAGTTCATTCGGGTCTCGAATCCGGCAGGTAGCCTGTTACGTCGTGCGTCATAGCCACCACTGAATGTGAAGGTATACCTTAGAACACTGGTCTGTAGGATATCTTATTATATATATAATAATAGTATATATATATATAATATATATATATATATATATACCCCTTAGGATTGAGCAGTCTATAGAACTAATATAAATATTTAAGGAAAAAAATAAGAACTAAATAATACAGCAAAAGAATGAAAAAAAATAGTTAATAAATAATATAATTGAAGCAAAAACATTATGCTTGTTGTAATTCAATATTTTTTAATGAATTTTAATCATTTGAAGGTTTTACGAGGAGAATGGTTTGTTTTATGTTTTGGTATTTGGCATCAATGCCTAATATCGTAAATTATATATGAGTATTTTATTATTATCTTTGAATTTTGAAATTATAACCACACAAATAAAAAAAAAACATACACGCACGTCATTTCTGAAAAATACACTCTGATATAAGCTTTGCTGAAATCGATTAGACATATAAAACATCTTTTTGTCTTTATTTTTTTAGCATTATATTGCCTTCGAATTTATTTTTTAAATATATATAGTATATATATATTATATATATATATATATATATATATAACCTATCTATCTTATCTGCGAGGGTTATTCAATTATAATGGAAATGTATCTATTTATCTATTCTATCTCGTCGACAATATCTTGCTAATCTATCTATCTATGAGGATCACTTCAAATGGTGAATTTTCTTTCAAAAAAGCAAATAAATATTTTTTCAGAACTTTTACTCTAATCTAAACTCTGTATTATTTGGAATTGGTCTAATAGAAAAATTCAATCTCACCAAAATTTGTTTGAAGCTATTCCACTAACTCAAAGAGAATGATCTCGGTTTGAAACAAAGTTATGTCTCAAATTGTTTGGTGGCTGAGAAGTGCAAACCATGTGAATAATAGATATGGTTGACAAGAGATTGTCATGGATATCCTGCTAACTCGAGATGAGGACTCCAGGCTTGAACAGTGGCCTGTCATATATTTTTTGGGAGCTGAGAAATGCAAAGCATGTGAAATTTACCTGAAATTGTGTGTTGTGTACGAAAGAAGAATGTTTTAAAATAAAAAGATGTTTACAAATTGGCTTAACATGCGTTTGTCACACTGTAACTTTTCATTTTAATCGACATCCATGGAGAGGACACTCACTGATTCTCCGGTAATGAAAAAGTTTCGGGCGCAGCAAATCGTAACGAAGGTCATACTGACAGTCTTTGGAACCTTGAAAAAGTGCCAATGTAAAGAGGATTTCAATTGCAACTCTTGAAACTGAATTCATCTTATTTATTGAAGATCCTCTTCTGGGACAAGAGAGGACCCATCATTTTGTTTCTTTGAAAATAAAGTGCAACTGTAAACAGCGCTTCCTTTGCTAATTCCTTACAGCAACATCTCACCAAATTTCCTGAGCTGAAAATTGACCCTTATTTACTTCTGGTACCATCAATATTGATTTTTATTAATGAAGGTGCCACTGTAAACAGTGGTTTTCCTCTTTTCTTAGACAAAATTCACTTATTTATTGAATGATACTGTTCCTGTGCATCAAAGGAGCCACCAGTATTGATTTCCTTGAAACGGTAACAACTATAAACAGTTCTTTCAATTGCAACTCCTGAGATGAACTTCCTTATTCACGTTCTTTTAATCACCAACCGACCATAATTTCATGTAGTAGAAATTTTGTAAATATTTTAGTAAAATTAGTAGGCATAAACCGGACGCTTTGCGGAAGGTCGTGAGGTTGACGAACCAAACGCTGGATTGTGGATGCCAAACTGGCCTGGTAAAGAGCTCAGAGTGATATTCACGGATTTTTTTGGGTTTTGGAGCACGGTTTTAGGTTTCCCAGATCGTCGGAGGTTCTTGTAAGCTGAGTGATAATTCTTGAACCATCTGGTTACTGTACTTCAATTCAACGACGCTTTCACATTTAACACAACAAGGTTTTGGTTGCTTCTGTTACGGCCTCGATTTGAATGGCAAAGTATCAGTTAACAGAATTAGATTCCCAACAATGGGTTCAGATAGTATCACTACTGCTCTTGTAAGTATTGAACAGGCTCATTGCTGCTTAGCTTTCAAGTTTTAAGTTTTGGTTGGTTAGCTGTTTGTTTAACGGTATATCAAACGTTTCAGGTCCAATCCTGATGCCGAATCCTGGCATTCTTAATAAAAAGAAAATGACTCAGGTTGTTTACCAGTATCTGCTGTTGTTTAAGTGTCAACCCAGTTAAGTATTAACAGGCTCATCGCTGCTTAGACTTCGGTGATCTAGTGGTGTTACGGGATTATTATGGGCACATCCTTTAGGTAGCAGAGCGCTTGTCCAGTGGAAAATACTTGTTAACTAAATCTCTGGTGGCTCCTTAGTATTGTAAGTTCATTGTCGTCAATGATTGCAAATGGACGGTTGTCCCCAGTATCAGTGCTGTAAGTAGTCAACCACCACGCATTAATGGTTGTTGCTTGGCGGAGGAATACACCACGTGACCTCGACTAGTCTATACAATTCAGGTGATATTTGCAGGATCCTGCTTATATACATATTCCAAAGTGGAACCGGTGACGTTAACGTAATTTGTAAGAGTCTGTTTCTGTTATAACTGTAACAACTGGTTATGTTAATGAACCATTCACTATAAATTTGACAAGTGAACTTTACCCATTTAGGCTATTCCCACTTTCAGGGGAAAGCCTCTCTTTCTTTTTTGATGCATTTATAATTAATGTTTACTTTTATCCTGCACATCTGCGAACATATATTATTAGCGTTGGCAGTGATTTAATGTAATTCTTTTTCTTCGTTTAGTAATTCTTTTTAGAACTATAGACAATAAAGTGTGTCGTAGAATTGGAATGTTCAACTATGACTATCAAATGGTCCTTTTCGTGTGTGTGTGGTGTGTGTGTGTGTGGGTGTGTGGTGTGTATGATATCAATGTCTTTCCGTGTGTGGTGTGTGTGTGTGTGTGTGTGTATGTGTGTGTGTGTGTGAGGAACAGTCCAAATATTTTTTCTTCTTCCTCTCTAGCTAAAAGTAATCCGCCATTTTCGATTAAAAAAAAAATAGAAACCAAAAAATAATAAGCTGCTTAATCGATAATGATTACCGACTAATCTACGAAAGTGTGGAACTTTACACTAATACTATTAAAAGGCATGAACTCATCCAATCCTGATTAGAGATAAAATAAGGGAGACAGGACTCTCTGCCCTTTGTAGAGCAATCGTTCAAGGAGAAGGAAAAACTCTAAAATTTAAAAAAAATACCAGCAGATCTCATAGGTGGAGTAATGGTTACGTAAGTATTTACTAACCCCGCCACAAGGTAGGAATGTAATAAATACCGCTATATTATTGGGAAAGGTAATGTTAAATAGTGAAAGCAGAATTGGGCTATTTAATCTCGGTCAGAGCAAACAGTCTAAGAGACAAAAATTCTAAATTCAAGATATGGTAAACATCCGCTTATGAAATTGATATATGAGTCACATCCTACCTAAAGCGGTAGAAAAATTAGCACAGGTTATTCTTTCTGACAAATAAATGTTTTCATTTTATCAAAGCAAAAATATACATTAATATACCGAACCAGATAGAGCATATCTTTTTGATAGTATTTACATAATAACAATTAAAACCCTGTGGGTTAGTGCTTTTTCATAATACACTGACTACAACTCTGCAGAGGGTAAAGACCTTCCCCTGCCATTGAGCACCTTTGGAATGTGGATTCGACTCGTTATGCTTAAAATGAAATCCTGGTGACTGAGTAAGTCATGACAAGCAGCATCCACTTTGGTTTAGGCTAGGCGAGTAGTGCAGACCCCCTCCGACTTAATCGGTTGTTTAACGTCAAGCCTAGCACCAATAGGATTGTCCCGGCCCTATTGACTTATGGGCAAATCCCAACCTTTATCATATAATTGTGATAGAGGCGGTGACTGAGGATCTTATTAGTCTTAAGGATGTAAGTCCTTAAACTCCTATCTGATGGTGAGGTTCCAGTTCTGGATCCCCGAGAGTGTAGATAAACGCTTCATCGCCATTACTCTCAGTGCATATCAATGGATTAGAAAGAAAGAATGAGTTTTTGAAAAAAGTATTTTCAAAAATTTAGTTTTTAAATGTTTTTTTTTTCCCCACATACCCATCATAAATAAAACAAAATGTCTTTGTCATAAAATAGCCCAGCAAGGGTGAACATGCGTATAAATCCAACGCAAATGCCAAAACAACCAAACCAGATAACAATTAATCAAGGAAGGAACCAACAAATCTCCCCCGGAAATAAAGAAAGAATATACAAAATAGCCTTAATCATAATAACTGGGATAATCGAATTGGTCAAATAGAATATTTACAGGCAAGGAAAACAATTAGGACCGCTGATACTTAATGCCCGTATCCTTAACAAATGACAGCAATATGAATCTCCTCAAGAATTCTTACCTTTCATAAGTGATAGCTCTAAATAAGACATGAAAGAAAGTTTCCTTCATCTGATGAGGAAACAGGTTTGCTTTGACATTGTCGCTAGGAATTAACAAGGAAAATACGTTAACAACTATCTATCTTTCTATTTCTATCTATCTATGCTATCTATAATATATATTATATAATATATATATTATACTATATATATATATATATAAAGCGCAGATTGTGTTGTATGTAGATCCGGAGGAAACTATGAAAAAAACGAAAGCAATTAATACAAAGTAAATATACTATATATACACTTCACTATCACCAGACTCTTCCTTTTGAGCGAAAATAATGAAGATTTGCTTTGATTCGTGAAGATAATTGCAAAAAATTAGTAAATTTTAAATGGGAATCCAAAAGCCCAATGATTTTTTTTTTCATTTACATATTTTTGAAGTAGGAGACATTCTTTTTTCTTTTCGGTGTGTCTTGATCAACACGCAAGGTTTTTTTTTTTACATAGGACATTTATGGGGATTCCCTGCGAGGATGCCAACTTGCGATTAAAAATAAGGAATCTGTGAGATACGTTTTTTTTACACCCCTTTAGCCAGGTGCGAACGGGTAGTCCACATTTCTAGTCTGATTGATAATGCGATGATTTCGATTGTTGTCCCTGTAACGAAACCTATATTGACTACTCAACCACATTCCGCTTTGTTATTTAGCATTCACTCTATGATTTTGATTTGATTTAAATCTAATTATTAATGAAAATTAGTTTTTAGCATTATTGGTATATGTTGACGCACATTTTAATTACAGAACACACTGCAGTTTGTAATTTATACATACGGACACCGAAGAAATAATCAGGTGACCGTGTGAAGGCCTAATTCCGTGCAATACTTGATCGTTTAGCACATTTGATTTTAATAAATATGGGCTTAGTATTATTGATTTCTAACTTCTCTTTGGTTTTCATCTAATAAATAAGGGAAGAATGCTGCAGAAGATAATCTTAAAAGAATGCCATTAGACAAAAATAAATAATTGTAATTTTTACTTAAGTTCTTACCTATTTTTAACTGAAGTAGGTAGATTTGGAAAATTTAAGCAATGAAAGAACGGAGGATGGAAAGAAGTCAGGTTGGTTCGGACGTTTTTTCGTTATACCCCTGACTCTGTTCAATGTGTATTTCTTCTATCTGAAGTCTGAAGTGACAGCAAGTCTCTCGGGTTCTCCAGGGACTCTTCCTGAGTATTCTAGAACACGATTTGGCATGCTATGCAGTAGTGTGGGAGGTCTTCAATTCTCCCTCTGATTTACAGGTCTTCCATCTTTTTCTCCAAGTTTGATTGGAACGTTCCAAAATGCACCACAACATTGGTATCCTCCTCATGATTCCACAGCTTTTTTCCAATTCTCTTGGAAAGTCCAGGTTTTTATCCATCTTTTCCTTTTTCCTTCATCTTTACTACTGTGATCTGCCTGGAATCGCAAATCTTCAACCAGTTGACACGTTCTCGTTTTTTTTTTTGTTTGATTTTTTTTTGTTTTTATTTTTGTTATCGAAGGCACTGGGGTCTGAGTCTCCTTGGCTGGGGATAGGGTGACTGCGTTTTTTATCTCAAAAGTCCCAAGAGAATTAATGCGCTTTTCATCTAAGAAGCAGATTTTGGTTGATGTGGCACATACATTTTGTCGTATGGTCAAAATTTACTTTTTGCTTATGTATTATTTATCCTTTTGAGTTTTCAACATCAAGCGTTAGCTGATGGTGCTTCACTGGAGTCTGAGTGACAGCAAGTCTCCTCAGGGTCTCCAGCGACTCTCACTGATATTATTATTATTATTATTATTCATTAATATTGATTATTGATGAATATTGGGTATATTTTTTCTAGTCTTATTTCTTTTCGGACGGAATCCTGATCGTTCTTCTAGTGTCTTCAAGTCCATATGTGTCGTTTCGTTGGTAGCGGCAACGTTGTATATCTGTGCGCCCACTCTGAGAGTTAAACCAATCGGGGGAAGAACACAATGGACTAGAAGTTCACTTATATGAATAGCGTTCTCTATTTCTCTGCAGCTGAGAGTAAATATTCAAAGTGCACGCGTGGGCTTACCCGATGATTGGTGTACTAAGTGTAAAATACAGTGTAGGAGCGAGTACTGCAAGTACTCACAGTGCTTGTAGTGACTTTTGATATATAGAGTTGTGATGGGGTGTCGGCGATTCGAAAGAGACAAACAAAGAAAGGAAAAAAGGTTTATGTGTTCATGAGAATAACGCGACAATCTTTTGTGGACTGAAAACATTCCGAGTGTCAAGCATGTTGTTTAAAAAGGAAGGTGGATACCCAGAGAATGTGAGCACTCGGCAAAATACATGTATTGTTACACCCTGTATTTGGTTAAGGAATCCGATATGGCAATGGCAAGCATCCGAGATGAAAGGCTCGTGGTCATTGTCCTGGATTCAAATCAGAATATAGAACAAATTAATAAATAATGAAATATTTATGTTTAAAAAGACAGAGATTTGGGCAAGAGGTGGACAAGGAGACGTCTATGCGAGTCTTCTCTGCTCCTCTGCTCCTCTCTCCTCATCTTCTCTCTCTCGTCTCTCTCTCTCTCTCTCTCCCTCTTAGCGTCTGAATTAAACTAAGACGATTACACATGTGAGGAAATAGTTGCATATTTGACAAAGCGAACAAGTGATTGGCGTTGATTCTTTCTAAGCGCTGGTTAGCCACGGGAAACGAGAAAAGTTTCATTGAAATAACCTGCTAATGCGTCGATAAGATTTATCCGCTCTTTTTCAGAATCTTTTTATTATGCGGTTCTTATTTAGTCTTATTAGTATTTCGAATTTGAATAATTGTTTTTTACATCAAAATTAGAATAATTTCAATTGCGCATTTGTTTAATTGTAAAGAAGGTGGGAGCAGTGAAGGTGGAAGAGAAGGGATCTCAAATTAGTTTTGACTAACCAGAGGAGAGCCTCTTTTGCAATTAATGAGTTTCCTTCTCGTATATCGGTTGCCATAGCCAAGCGTTTAATAGAAGGGCCCAGGTCTTCCCTACTATTTTATTGCTCGCCATACCGTGCCGGGGGCAGACATAGTTGGATTCGTAACCTAGTCCGCAAGGGTATTTGCCCTATGTGAAATGCAAACAGTCACGTTCCAGGATTTGAACATTGGGTCGCCAGGTAATGTATTCCTTAGATGAAACCGCAACCATGGATACTAGAACCGTTGTCGAAGTCAGATGTCTTGATATGGTGATTTTCATCTCCACGTTTCCATTCATGACGATGGTGACCTTACACCACAGGCGTTCCAGACTTAAAACTTGAAGATACTGTATCGGCGCAGAAGGGGGCGGGCTTTACTTGTTGCTAAGTAATAGTAATCTAGCCTGCACAAATAGCCGATGTGAGCTGAATATGTATTGTCTGGGCCAATGTTTGGAAAACGCCAGTCTGGTTCGTGGAAGGCCAAAAATGCCTAAGCATTGTGAAAAGTAGTGAATAAGTATTAAACTATCCAGTTCTCCCACACAGGATCGGAATTGAAACGAGTCCGACTCATTTCAATGACTAAATTAAGTAAGCTGGCAAAAACATGCGCTGTCCGGGCACAAAGTATTAAAGTTTTAAAATAATTAAATAAGCGATATTGAATAGAAACGCTAATGAAATCAATTATCAACTCATCATCATTCATCATCAATGACTCGCGCTAGTGCACAGATATCCATGAACAATCTCTGCAACCAACCACCTTTATTCATTCATATGTCCCATGCGAGTCCTTCTGCGCGCATGGCAGTTAATCCTGCGAAGAGCATTGGTCAACATGGAGGCCTTTGCTGGATAGTACAACTCCCACATAACATACGCTTATGTTTTACATTATTGCTAATTGAATATAAGTCTTGATACATCGGGTTGCTTATAGTCGGTGTATGAGAATAGCGGATATGTAGAAAATCAATAGCACCAAGTAATGTATTTATTAAACAAGTACGTAGTTTTGTTAAACATGTATGACAGAATATTGCCAGCCGACGAAGAATCCATAATATCCATTATATTCACCGAAGAGATTAATAGACATGCAAATATAATTCGTGTTTTGGAATTCAAGCGAAATTTGTTGACAATTTCCCAACAGAAATACCAAAATCGATATATATATACTATAATATAGCGACTATATGTGTGTGTGTGGTGGTGTGTGTAGTGTGTGTGTGTGATGCTGTGTGGTGGTAAAGGGTCGGTTTAGTAGAAGCTTCTGCTCCAGAATGACAATGTTCTGAGCTTTCGAACCACGTTGCCTCGCCATCATCAGCGTATGAGTAGCACAGATACTTGTGGCGGTAAGGTGAGGGATTACGTGGTAGCTGCTAGCGATCCACCTTCAGACGCAAAAGCAATCTGCATTGGTTTAAGCGCATAAGTGAAAGGGGATAGATTCCCTCGCTGTCTGGCTGATACCCGACCATAAGGCCCTCGGTCTAATTTATAATTTATAAGTAGACTGTTAATATATGAGTAGTGTATATATATATATATACTATATTAAATTTTTACTTGAAAGGCACTTACAACGCATGGTATCGCGATAAAATTCGATACTTTTTCTTATAAAAAATGCTTGACAGTGTAGATGAGGGCCCGCGCAACAGGATGGCTCGTGTGCTAGAATACCAGTACTAGACTGTTTAGACTAGTTATTGGAGTCGTCATCAGCGGTATAGTCTATTCTGAACGATTTCTCGCTCCGACAGCACGAGAAACGCGGACTGGTCAGCAGACACAGTGAAAAGCACTAGTGAGAACACTTTTTCTTCGCACTCTGACTACCACGTAGTAAAGTCAGCTGACCATCACTAGCGAAATTAAGCTTGTCAAGTGATAACTTACAACGCCTCTACCATACAACTAGGTAAGGGGGTGTTATTGGGAGAATAATAAACAAACGACCGTATGCCCTTCGGCGAAGTGAATAGATTTTTTGGATGTTGTGTATTAATTTTAGAAACGTTGCTGAATAAAGTATGTATTAAATTTTACTTGAAGGCATATATAGTAATGTGTGTGAGTCGTGTGTGTGTGTGTGTGTGTGTGGTCTAAATTAAACTCGATTGAATACCAATGTCTAAAAGCGTGGAATTGTAAAAATGTGGTATATTTACCAACCCTGCCGCCGAGCAGGATGTGACACAAAGTCAATTTCTTAAAGCGGGGTTCAACAGGTTTGAAATGTAGAGAGTATTCCGTTTCCCTAGACCGTTGCTACTAAAAAGTTAAAGAGCCAGTCCTGCCCTAAAGGCTATTGTATCGCATACGCTGGAGGGAGAGTGAGATTCATACCTTTTCCTCAAGTATTCAGTCAAAGATGATAATGCAATTTCTTGTTCAACAACAACACACAATAGAACGCCACCACCCGCGAAGCTCGCACTCTAAGCGAGTGATGTGACACAAGTGACCTTTTGAGGTTTGAAGCCAGAGTGTTTTGTTGAGTAATCTGTGTGGGCAGAATATCTCTGTGGTGTTTTAGTATGTATGCTGCTTAATGTCTTTTGCATAATATAGGTATTATGTATCTCTGGTGTCTTATCGGTGTGTGCCCCTGTGTTATCTATGTATTTCTGCTATGTGCACTATCTGTGCATCGATTGTGTGCGTGTGTGGTAATGTCTTTGTGTTCTCTATGTATATGCATCTATGTGGTATCTGTGTATCTCTGTGTGTCTCCGTATCTGTGTATTCGTGCCATGTGTATGTACTGTGTATCCAGTCTGTGATGTAATACTATGTTATCTCCAGTGGTGTGTATTATACAGTATGATATCTATCATGCTGTCTATCGCGTCCTCTGTGATGTAGTCTGTTAGAATCTCTGTGTATGTGTGGTGTTAGGGTTTGTATTTCTCTCTGTGCGTATGCTCAGTTTGCTGATATCTGTATGTAGTGTATAATATGTACAAAGTGCTGGTGTGTATCATCTGTGTATCAATTGTGTGTGAATATCCTTTGCTGTCCTGTATGTGCGTCTATCTGTGTATCTGTGTGTGTGTGTGTCTCTCTCTCTCTCTCTCCCTCTCTCCTCTCTCGATCTGTGTGTGCCTCTTCTCTCCCTCTCTGTCTGGCCCCTCTCTCTATGTATCTGTGCAATCTCTGTATTTATGGTCCTGTACGTCTCTCTCTCTCTGCTCTTTCTCTCGTCTCTCTTTCTCTCCCTCCTCTTTTATATGTTCTGCTGTCATCTCTGTAATTTATATCTGTAGTTCTCTCTCTCTTCTCTCTCGCTCTCTTCTCTCTCTCTCTCATCCTCTCTCTCCTGTGGGTGTCAGTATGTATCTGTGTAAACTTCGAATGATACCAATGTCGTAGAGAAAACGTGGGAGACTAGTAAAATGGTGGCAAGATGACAACGTCGACTCAACAACTCAGGCTGACTGTGTGTTTTCTAGTGTAAAAATGCTGCACATTTCTTTAAGGCATCATCGCATCTGATCATTGGGATAATCAAAATATCACGCCGACTTACCTCTTTTTGCTTTTAAGTATTGGTATTCTCATTCCTCGCACAGACTATAATATAGTATTTTGGTGCCCCTAAAGTTACAGCGCCGTCCGGTGTGACTTAAGTCCTAAAATGTTTCAGAAATATGTGTTGCATATCGTGCAAGAAGAGGAAATTTTCCGGCAAAAAGACAAGAAGAAAGGAAGAAGGATAGTATATTAAACTGGGAGAAGGAAGAAGAGGTCCTGCCGGGTCAAGAAGCAGGGAGAAGAAGAAGAGAAATATACTAAGAAAAAAGGAAAACGAAAGTGGAAGTCTTCCGGTGAGGAGGGGCGGAAAGAAAGATTAAAGAAATATATAAAAAAAATAATTCCGTTATCAATCAAAAGAATAAAAATGTGTGGGCATATTTATCGTATATCTAAAGGCTAGCCGCAGTTCGACAGGTCAGTGACTCATGTCCCCAGCGCACAGCCGAAAGCATAACTCGTCACATCCGTACAACCTCCTCGGCATTTCCTATATTGTGAACCACACACACACAACACAGCACAAACACACCATATATAATATTATAATAATTATATATATATACTATATTATTATATTATATATATATAGTTAACCCATCCGCTCTGCACGGAAGAATGTACGCATTGCCGATTTCGAACAGAGTTTCAAAGAGGTTAAATTCAGAGTTTTCTCTCTAAACGGGGTTTGATACAGTCACAGTTAACAGAAGCCGAGTTAGACCTACTATCTACCCATATCGTGGAGGGACATTTCAACCTCAAATGTTTAAAGACTGCAGATATTAAAATCCAAATTTGTTTATTCAGCATAATATTTTGAACATTCATCAGACGGGAAAACTTATAGTTTTAAGTTTCGGAAACTGTATTTCTGGAGCAAAAGTTTTATATAACACATTTTTTAAAGTTTTGGGGAAGTGAGAAATTTTTAATTTCAGAAAAGATCCTGACGCTGTTGGCGCCTTGTGAAGACAACGACTTTCACTTTTGGGCTAAAAAGCTATTCATTAGATTCCTATCTTAAATAATCCTGAAAGAAAAAAAAGAATTGGTTTTTCATCACGAAACCTTCCAAAGAACGTAAAGAGGAAGAAAAGTTCATTTTAAAGATCCTGTATGATTCCCGATGAAAACTGAAATTCAAAATTAGTTATTTACTATGTATCATTCAGACTAGGATTGGCAACGAGGGGGTGGAGTATGGAGGTTGGAAATGTGAAGCCAGTGTGGGGGTTATGGATTGTTGAACAGAAGAATCCTGTTTTGAAAAAATCCTTGTTAATGACCGAGTCTGTAGTAAGCCTCGCATCGAAGAGCTGTGCCTTCTTGACAAGATTGGTCCAGTGAGTGATCCCAAGAACAGTGCAACGATCTTAAATGCTATTTATCCTGTCATCCCTATTGGGGCCAATTTCTAACGAATTACTTGGTACAGTCTTAAATAGAAGTGGACGATTTTTGGCTTACATCTTATACCCAAGATATTCCAGGCTCTTCGCGTTGAGTAAATGGTTAGCAAGCTAAGACAAGCAAACCATGACTAGTGATTTCGATTCAAACTGGGTGCCCTATACATTTGGTTGCTATAATACGCTTGTTCTTTAACATCTCCGTTGTGAAGAGCGCGAAAAGTGATAATGCCTGATCGTTTCAATCGAAATCACTAGTCAGGTTTGCTTGTCTAGCTTGCTAACCATTACTCAACGCGAAGAGCCCTGGAATATCTTGGGTATAAGATGTAAGCAAAATCGTCACTTCTATTTATAGACTTTACCAAGTAATTCGTTAGAAATTGGCCAAATAGGATGACAGGATAAATAGCATTTAAGATCGTTGCACTGTCTTGGGATCACTCACTGGACAAATCTGTCAAGAAGGACAGCTCTCGATTGCGAGCTTACTACAGATCGGATTAACAAGGATTTTTTCAACAACAGGATTCTTCTTTCAACAACTCCATTACCCCACACTGGCTTCACAGATTCCAACACTCCATACTCACCCCCTTGTGCCACATCCTAGTCTGAATGAATACATTAGGTAAATACTAATTTTTGAATTTCAGTTTTCTATCGTGGAATCATACAGGATCTTTAAAATGAACATTTCTTCCTCTTTCACGTTTCTTTGGAAGGTTTCGTTGATGAAAAAACAATTCTTTCTCTTCAGTTAATTTAAGAAGGTAATTCTAATGAATACTTTTGCCCAAAGTGAAAGTCCGTTGTTTCACAGGCGCCAACAGCGTCAGGATCTTTTCTGAATAAAATTTCTCACTTCCCCAAAAACTTTAAAAAAAGTGTTATTAAAAACTTTTTTCTCAGAAACATACAGTTTCCGAAACTTAAACTATAAGTTTTCCTCTGAGAATGTTTCAAAATTTATCTGAATAACAAATTTGGATTTAATATCTCAGTTTTAACTTTTGAGGTGAAAATGTTCCCTCCAGTATGGGTAGATAGTAGGCTAGAACTCGCTCTTTAACCTTGATGTAATAACCCCTTTAAGAGAGAAAAGTCTGAATTAAACTGTAAACTCTGTTTCAGAAATCGGCAATGCGTCACATTCTACCTCGTGCAGAGGGGTTGGTATTATATATATATATATATTATATATATATATATATATATACTATATATATATATGTGTGTGTGGTGTGTGTGTGTGTGTGTGTGTGTTCACAATAGGAATGCCCGAGGAGGTTGTTGACGGGATGTGACGAGGTTATGCTTTCGGCTGTTCTGGGGACAGACTCACTGACCTTCGAATCCGTAGCCTTTATATACGATTAATATGCCCACACATTTTTATCTTTTGATTTGATAACGGATATTTTTTTATATATTTCTTTATCTTTCTTTCCCGCCTCCTCCACCGGAAGACTCCACTTACCGTTTTCCTTTTTTGTTTTATATATTTCTTCTTCTTCTCCCTGCTTCTTGCCGGAAGACCTCTCTCCGTTCTCCATTTTTTAAATATATATCTTTCTCTTTCTCTTTGTCTTTTTGCCGGAAAATTTCTCTTCCGTTGCACGATATGCAACACATATTTCTAACATAGGACTTCAGTCACAGGAGGCGCTGTAACTTTAGGGGCAAAACTATATTATAGTCTTGCGAGAATGAAATACCAATATAAAAAAAAAAGGTACAGTCGGTGTCTTGTGAATCCCAGCTGACAGAGCGATGATGCTTAAAGGAAATGGGCTAATTTTAACTAGAACAACCAGTCAGCTATTTTTGAAGTGACGTTGTCATCTTGCACATTTTTACAGTTCCACGTTTTTAGACATTGGTATCATCGAGTTTACACAGATACATACTGACACACAGAGAGAGAGAGAGAGAGAGAGAGAGAAGAGAGAGAGAGAGAGAGAGAGAACTACAGATATAAATACAGAGATGCACAGATACATATAAAGAGGAGGGAGAGAAAGAGAGAGAGAGAAAGAGAGAGAGAGAGAGACGTACAGACATAAATACAGAGATGCACAGATACATAGAGAGGGGGAGACAGAGAGAGAGAGAGACACACAGAGAGAGAGAGAGAGAGAGAGAGAGAGAGAGACACACACACACACAGATACACAGATAGACGCACATACAGAGACACAAAGATATTCACACACAATGATACACAGATGTATACACACATATTTGTACACATATTTATACACATACATACAGATACACAAATGCATACGCACAGAGAGATACACATACCTACACACAACACATACACAGAGATACACAGATACATACACAGAGGAGGATAGACAGATGTATACATACATGTATACATACACACACTGAGATACATAGATACATACAGAGATACACAGGTACATACACATGGAGATACACAGATACGGAGACACACAGAGATACACAGGATACACATAGATGCATATACATAGAGATACACAAAGACATACACACACGCACACAATGATGCACAGATAGATGCACATACAGAAATACATAGATACACACAGGGGGCACACACCGATAAAGACACACAGAGATAAAATATATATATATAAAGACATAAGCAGATACATACAAACACACAGAGATATCTGCCCACACAGATTACTACAAACACTCTGGGCTCAAACCTTCAAAAGGTCACTTGTGTCACATCCTGCTAGAGTGCGAGCTCGCGGGTGTGTGGCGTTGTAGTTTGTGTGTTGTGTTGAAATAGAAATTGCATTTCACTTTGCACTAATACCTTTAGGAAAGGTATGAATCTTACTCTCCCTCCAGCTATGGATAAATAGTAGGGCAGACTGGGCTCTTTAACTTTTAGTTAGGCAACCGGTCTAGGAGAAGGAAAACTCTGAATTCAAACCTGTTGAACCCCGCTTAAGAAATTGACTTTGTGTCACATCCTGCTCGTGCGGAGGGGTTGGTAAATATACCACATTTTACAATTCCCACGCTTTTAGACATTGGTATCATCGAGTTAATTTAGACACACACACACACACACACACACACTCACACACATATATATAAGTGCCTTCAAGTAAAAATTTAATACATACTTTATTCAGCAACGTTTCTAAAATAAACAAACATCCAAAAATCTTATTCACTTCGCCGAAGGGCATACGGTCTGTTTGTTATTATTCTCCCAATAACACCCCCTTACCTATTTATGGTAGAGGCGTGTAAGTATCACTTGACAAGCTTAATTTCGCTAGGATGGTCAGCTGTGTACTGTGGTCGAGGCGATAAAAGTGTTTCACTAGTGTTTCACTGTGTCTGCTGAAGTCCCGGTTTCGATTTCTGTCGGAGGGAAATCGTTAGTATATACCGCTGATGAGACTTAATAAGTCGAAACAGTCTGTACGGTATTCTACACACCGAGCCATCCTTTGCCGGGATTACACTTGTCAAGTTCATTTTCTATAAGAAAAAGTATCGAATTTTATGCGATACATGCGTTGTAAGTGCCTTCAAGTAAAAATTTAATATATATATATATATATATATATATATATATATACAGTTATATAAATTAGTAAATTAGACGGAGTGGCCTATGGTCGGTATCAGCCAGACAGCGAGGGAATCTATCCCCTTTTCACTAGCGCTAAACCAAGCAGATTGCTTTTGCGTCTGAAGTGGATCGCTACAGCTACCATAATCTCCTCACCTTACCGCACAGATATCTGTGCTACTCATACGCTGAGATGGCGAAGGCAAGTTTTGAAGCCAGAACATTGTTATTCTGAGCCAGATGCTCTACTAAACCGACCCTTTACCACACACACACACAACACACACACTCACACACACACACACACACAACATATATATATATATATATATATATATATCGATTTGGTATTTCTGTTGGGAAATGTCAAATTCGCTTGAATTCAAAACACGAATTATATTTCATGTCATAAAATTCTTCGGTGATATTATAATGGATATTATGATTCTGTCTGTCTGCAAATATTTTGCATACAGGTTTTAACAAAACTGTGTTTAATAAATAATTACTTGGTGCTATTGATTTTCTTATTATTCTATTCTCAAACGTACTAAAAGCAACCCTATGTATAATTTTATATCAATTAGAATAATGTAAAAATAAGCGTAATGTTTATTTTGTGTACTTCCAGCAATGGCCTCCATTGACCAGCTCTTCGCAGATACTGCATGCTGCGCAGAGGACCTCGCGAGGACAATGAATGATAAAGGTGGTTGGTGAGAGATTTTCATGGATATCTGTGCTACTAGCGCGAGATCATGATGATGATGATGATGATGATAATTTGATTTCATTAGCTTTTCTAATTCAATATGATATTTAATTATTTTAAAACTTAAATACTTGTGCCCGGACAGCGCATGTTTTTTGCCAGCTTACTTAATTTAGTCATTGAAAATGAGTCGGACTCGTCAATTCCGATTCCTGTGTGGAGAATGGATTTAGTTTGAATTACTTATTCACTACTTTTCACATCTTGGCATTTTTGGCCTTCACGAACAGACTGGCGGTTTTCCAAACATTGGCCAGACAATAATATTCAGCTACATCGGCTATTGTGCAGGTAGATTACTATTACTAGCAAAAGTAAAGCGCCCTCTGCCGGATACAAGTATTTAAGTTTTAAGTTGGAAGCGCGTGGTGTAATGGTTACCATCGTATGAAATGGAAACAGTGAGATGAATCAACCAATCAAGACATCTGACTTGACAACTTTTAGTTTGGTTGGGTTTCATCGAAGGAAACATACCTGGCGACCCAAGTTCAAATCCTGGACGTGACTGTTTGCATTTCACATAGGGCAAATACCCTTGGGAAAGGTACGAATCCAACTATTCTGCCCCCGGGTATGGGTAAATAGTAGGGAAGACTGGGTTCTTTAACCTTGGTATGGCAACCGATATACGAGAAGGAAAACTCTTAATTGCAAAAGAGGCTCTCCTCTGGTTAGTCAAAACTAATTTGAGATCCCCTTCTCTTCCACCTTCACTGCTCCCACCTTCTTTAAATAAAAAATGCTGCAATTGAAATTATTCTAATTCTGATGTAAAAAATTATCAAATTCGAAATACTAATAAGACTAAATAAGAACGCATATAAAAAGATTTGAAAAAGAGCGGATATAATTTATCGACGATTAGCATTATTTCCAAATGAAACTTTTCTCGTTTCCCGTGGCAACCAGCGCTAGAAAGAATCAAACGCCAATCACTTTGTTCGCTTGTCAAAATCAACTTTATCCTCACTGTGGTAATCGTCTAGTTGTAAATTTCAACGAGAGAGAGAGAGAGAGAGAGAGAGAGAGAGAGAGAGAGAGAGAGAGAGAGAGAAACTCGCAACTGTCTCTTGTCCACTCTCTTCCCAAATCTCTGTCTTTTTAAATATAAAATATTTTCATTATTTATTAATTTGTTCTAATCTGATTTTGAATCCAGGAATGACACGAGCCTTTTCATTCTCGGATGCTTGCATTGCCATGGATTCCTTAACCAATAAGGTGTAAACAATCATTATTTTAGGGTGCTCACATTCTTTGGGTATCCTTCATTTTTAAACAACATGTTGACACTCGGAATGTTTTCATTCCACAAAAGATATTTCTCTAACATTATTTTTCTTTTTGTTTTCTTTCTTTTCGAATGCAAACCCCAAATTATAAATCAAAAATCACTAAAATGATTACTTGAGATCCCTAATTATTTTACACTTAGACAATCAATGGAGCCGTGCACTTTGAATTTATCTCAGCTCAGAAAATAAATATATCTCAAAGGAACTTTGTCTTTGTTCTCCCGATTTGGTTAAAACTCTCAGAAGATGGACGCACAGATATACAACTTGGCTACAACGAAGACGACACATATGACTGAAGACACAGAAGACGACAGAATTCCGGCCGAAGAGAATAAACTAGAAAAAATACCCAAGATAATAATAATAATAATAATAATAATAATAATAATAATATATCAGAAGAGTCCTGGAGACCTGAGGAGACTT
Source organism: Doryteuthis pealeii (assembly GCA_023376005.1). Taxonomy (NCBI): domain Eukaryota; kingdom Metazoa; phylum Mollusca; class Cephalopoda; order Myopsida; family Loliginidae; genus Doryteuthis; species Doryteuthis pealeii. The sequence goes on along the minus strand of CM042153.1, from coordinate 97,787,665 downwards.
GCTGTCACTCAGACTCCAGTGAAAGACCATCAGCTAACGCTGATGTGAAAACTCAAAAGGAGTAAATAATAATAATGCAAAAAGTTAAATTTTGACCATACGACAAAATGGTATGTGCATAAACCAGAATCTGTTCTTGAGAATGAAACGCATAAAATTCTCTGGGACTTTGAGATAAAAACGAGTCACCCTATCCCAGCCAGGAGACCAGACCCAGTGTTGATTAAAAAAAAAAACAAAAAAAAACAAAAAAAAAACGAGAACGTGTCAACTGGTTGAATTTGCGATTCCAGCAGATCACAGAGTAAAGATGAAGGAAAAGGAAAAGATGGATAAATACCTGGACCTTTCCAGAGAATTGAAAAAGCTGTGGAATATGAGGGATACCAATTGTTGTTGGTGCATTTGGAACGGTTCCAATAAACTTGGAAAAAAGACTGGAGGACCTGTAAATCAGAGGAAGAATTGAAACCATCCCAACTACTGCATAGCTGCAATCGGTTAGAATACTCAGAAGAGTCCTGGAGACCCGAGGAGACTTGCTGTCACTCAGACTTCAGATAAAAAAAATTGAAACAGAGAGGGGTATAATCGAAAAATAGAACAACTGAAACTTTCTTTTCCATCACTCCCGTCTTTCATTGCTAAATTTTCCAAATCTACCTATTCAGTTAAAATAGGAAGTAATTAATAAAATTACAATTATTTATTTTTGTTAATGGATTTCTTTTAAGATTTATCTCTGAGATTCTTGCCCTTATTTATTAAGATGAAACCAAAGAATTAGAAATCAATAATACTAAGCCCATATTTATTAAAATCAATGTGTTTAAATCAATATGCGGATTAGCCTTCACACTGTAAACTGATATTTTGTTGTATGTATAAATACAAATGCATGTTTTTGTAATTAAAATTGGTCAACATTACCAATAATGTAAAATAATTTTATTAATAATTGAGATTTAAATCAAATCAAATCATAGAGAATGTGATGTAAATAACAAAGGGAATTGTGGCTTGGGTAGTAATATAGTTTCGGTTACAGACAAACACACAATCTCCATTATAATCAGACTAGAAGTGGCTACCCGTCGTCACCTGGCTAAAGGGGGTGTAAAAAAAACGTAGTCTCACAGATCCATTATTTTTTAATCGCAAGTTGGATCCTCGCAGGAATCCCCATAAAATGTCCTATGTAAAAAAGACCTTGCGTTGATCAAGACACACCGAAAAGAAAAAATAATGTCTCCTATTCAAAATAGTAAATGAAAAAAAAATCCATGCTGTTATCATTTAAATACTATTTTGCAATTATCTTCACGAATCTAAAGCAAATCTTCATTATTTTCGCTCAAAAAGGAAGAGTCTGGTGATAGTGAATGTGTATATATATATATTTACTTTGTCATTAATTGTTTGTTTTTTTCATAGTTTCCTCCGGACATACATACACACAATCTGCGCTTTATATTATATATATATATATATATATATATATATATATATATTATATATTATAGATAGATAGATAGATAGATAGATAGATAGATAGTTGTTAACGTATTTCCTTGTATAATTCCAGCGACAATGTCAAAGCAACCTGTTTCCTCATCAGATGAAGGAAACTTTGCTTTCATGTCTTATTAGAGTATCACATTATAAAGGTAAGAATTTCTTTGAGGAGATCATATGCTAGTCATTGTTAAGGATACGAGGCAATAAGTATCAGCGTAATTGTTTTCCTTGCCTGATAAATATTCTATTTGACAATCATACCCAGTTATTATTATTAAGGCTTATTGTTGTATATTCTTTCTTTATTCCCGGGGGAGATTTGTTGGTTCCTTCCTCTGATTAATTGTTATCTGGTTTGGTTGGTTTGGTTGGTTGGATTTTACGGCATGTCAACCCTTGCTGGGCTATTTTATGACAAAGACATTTTGTTTTATTTATGATGGGTATTGAAAAAAAAACATTTAAAACTAAATTTTTGAAAATACTTTTTCAAAAAACTCATCTTTTCTTTCTAATCCATTGATATGACACTGAGAGTAATGGCGATGAAGGCGTACTCTACACTCCGGGGATCCAGAACTGGAACCTCACCATCAGATAGAGTTTAAGGACTTACCATCCTTAAGACAATAAGATCCTCAGTCACCGCCTTCTATCACATATATGATAAAAAGGGTTGGGATTTGCCATAAGGTCAATAGGGCCGGGACAATCCTATTGGTGCTAGGGCTTGACGTAAACAACCGATTAGTCGGAGGGGGTCTTGCCGACTACTCGTCTAGCCTAAGGACCAAAGTGGAGTGCTGCTTGTCATGGACTACTCAGTCACCAGGATTTCATTTTTAAGCATAACGAGTCGACATCCACAGCCAACAGGTGGTCAATGGAGGGGGGGTCTTACCCCTCTGCAGAGTTGTAGTCAGTGTATTATAAAGCACTAACCCACAGGGTTTTAATTGTTATTATGTAAATACTATCAAAAAGATATGCTCTATCTGGTTTCGGTATATTAATGTATATTTTTGCTTTGATAAAATGAAACATTATATTGTCAGAAAGAAAACCTGTGTAATTTTTCTACCGCTTTAGTAGGATGTGACTCATAATCAATTTCATAAGCGGAGTTTACCATATTTGAATTTAGAATTTTTTTGTTTCTTAGACTGTTTGCCTGACCGAGATTAAATAGCCAATTCTGCTTTACTATTTACACATACCTTTCCCAATAATATTAGCGGTATTTATTACATCCTACTCTTGTGGCGGGGTTAGGTAAATACTTACAGTAACCATTACTCCACCTATGAGATGCTGGTATTTTTTTTTTTAAATTTAGAGTTTTCCTTCTCCTGAAACGATTGCTCTACAAGAGCAGAGAGTCCTGTCTCCCTTATTTTATCTCTAATCAGGATTGGATGAGTTCATGCCTTTTTAATAGTATTAGTGTAAAGTTCACACTTCGTTAGATATAGCGGTAATCATTATCTGATTAAGCAGCTTATTATTTTTTGGTTTCTATTTTTTTTTAATCGAAAATGGCGGATATTTAGCTAGAAGAGGAAAGAAAAAATATTTGACTGTTCCTTCACACACACACACACATACACACACACACACACACACACACACACGGAAAGACATTTGATATCATACACACACACACACACACACACACACACACACACACGAAAAGACATTTGATATCATATTTTGAAATTCCCAATTCTACGACACACTTTATTGCTTATAGTCTAAAATAGAATTATAAACGAAAGAAAAAAAATTACATTAAATCATCCAACGCTAAAATATGTTCGCCAGATGTGCAGATAAAAGTAAACATTAATTATAAAATGTCATCAAAAAAGAAAGAGAGTTTCCCCTGAGGTGGGGAATAGCTAAATGGGTAAAGTTCACTGTCAATTATAGTGAAGGTTCATTAACATAACAGTGTTACAGTTATAAGAAACAGACTCGACAAATTACGTTCAAGTCACCGGTTTCCACTTGTTGGAATATTTTTGTATATAAGGTATCCTGCAAATATCACCTGAATTTATAGACTAGTCGAGGTCACGTGGTGTATTCCTCCGCCAATCAACAACCATAATGCGTGGCTGGTTGACTACTTAAGCACTGATACTGGGAACCGTCCATTTGCAATCATTGACGAATGAACTTACAATACTAAGGAGCACCAAAGATTATTAACGAAGTATTTCCACTGGACAAGCGCTCTTGCTTGAAGCCTAAAGGATGGCCCATAAAATCGTAACACCACTAGATCACCGAAGTTAAGCAGCGATGAGCCTGTTTAATACTTAACTGGGTGACCACTTAAACAACAGCAGATACTGTAAACAACCTGAGTCATTTTCTTTTTATTAAAATGCCAGGATTCGGCATCAGATGACCTGAAAACGTTTGATATACCGTTAAACAAAACAGCTAACCAACCAAACTTAAAACTGAAGCTAAGCAGCAATGAGCCTGTTCAATACTTACCAAGAGCAGTAGTGATACTATTGAACCCATTGTTGGGAATCTAATTCTGTAACTTATACTTTGCCATTTCAAATCGAGCCGTAACAGAAGCAACCAAAAACCTTTGTTGTGTGAAATGTGAAAGCGTCGTTGAATGAAGTACAGTAACCAGATGGTTCAAGAAATTTCACTCAGCTTACAAGAACCTCGACGATCTGGGAAACCATAAAACCGTGCTCCAAAACCCCAAGAAAAATCCGGTGAATATCACTCTGAGTCTACCAGGCGAGTTTGGCATCCCACAATCCAGCGTGGTTCGTCACCTTCACGACCTCCGCAAAAGCGTCCGGTTATGCCTCACTAAATATTACTAAAATATTACAAAATTTCTACTACTGAATTATGTCGGGTTTGGTGATAAAAGAACGTGAATTAAGTGAAGTTCATCTCAGGAGTTGGCAATTGAAAGAACTGTTTATAGTTGTACCGTTTTCAAGGAAATCAATACTGGTGGCTCCTTTGATGACACAGAACAGTATCATTCAATAAATAAGTTGAATTTTGTCTAAGAAAGAGGAAAACACTGTTTACAGTGGCACCTTCATTAATAAAAATCAATATTGATGGGTACCAGAAGTAAATAAGGTCAATTTCAGCTCAGGAAATGGTGAGATGTTGCTTAAGGAATTAGCAATAGGAAGCGCTGTTTACAGTTGCACTTTATTTTCAAAGAAATCAATAATGATGGGTCCTCTCTTGTCCCAGAAGAGGATCATTCAATAAATAAGATGAATTCAGTTCAAGAGTTGGCAATTGGAATCCCTCTTTACTATTGCAACTTTTTCAAGGTTCCAAAAGACTGTCAGTATGACCTTCGTTACTGATTGCTGCGCCCGAAACTTTTTCATTACCGGAGAATCAGTGAGTGTCCTCTCCATGGACTGTCGTATTAAAATGAAAAGTTGTGACAAACGCATGTTAAGCCAATTTGTAAACATCTTTTTATTAAAACATTCATCTTCGTACACAACACACAATTTCAGTAAATTTCACATGCTTTGCATTTCTCAGCTGCCCAAAAATATATGACAGGCCACTGTTCAAGCCTGGAGTCCTCATCTTGAGTAGCACGGATATCCATGACAATCTCTTGTCAACCATATCTATTATTCACATGGTTTGCACTTCTCAGCCACCAACAATTTGATGACATAACTTTGTTCAAACCGAGATCATTCTCTTTGAGTTGTGAATAGCCTTCAAACAAATATTTTGGTGAGATTGAATTTTTTCTATAGACCAATTCCAAATAATACAGAGTTTAGATTTAGAGTAAAAGTTCTGAAAAAATATTTATTTTGCTTTTTTGAAAGAAAATTCACCCATTGAATGATCCTCATAGATAGATAGATAGATAGATATTGTTCCGACTGAGATAGATAGATAGATAGATACATTTCCATTATTAATTGAATAACCCTCGCAGATAGATAGATAGGTATATATATATATATATATATATATATATTATATATATAATATATATTAAATAATAAAATTCGAAGGCAATATAATGCGTAAAAAATAAAGACAAAAAGATGTTTTATATGTCTAATCGATTTCAAAGCAAAGCTTTATCATCAGAGTGTATTTTCAGAAATGACGTGCTTATGTTTTTTTTTTTATTTGTGTGGTTATAATTTCAAAATTCAAAATAATAATAATAAAATATCATATAATAATTACATATTAGGATTGATGCAAAATACAAAACAATAAAACAAACCATTCTCCTCTTAAACTTCAAATAGATTAAATATCATTAAAAAAATATTTGAATTACAAAAGGCATAATGTTTTGCTTCAATTATATATTTTATTTAACTATTTTTTTTCATTCTTTTGCTGTTATTATTTATTCTTTTTTTTTTCCTTAAATATTTATTAATAGTTCTAGACTGATCGTAATCCTAAGAGGGTATATATATTATATATATATATATATATATATATAATATATATATTATATAGTAATCCACAGACACGTGTTTCAAGGTATCACCTTACATCAGTGTGGCTATACCGTAACAGCTACCTCTGGCCGGATTCGAGACCCGAATGAACTTTCGTTCGCCAAACCTTTAACCCGTACGGCCAGAGGCAGCTGTCAAATATAGGAGAATGAATAATCGCTACATTTCTAAGCGGAAATGAAATTCACTAGAGTCCTCAATCAGACTGGGATAGATAGATAGATATGGAACTCACTGGGATAGATAAATAGATAGATAGATAGATAGATAGATTCCCTTTATTTATTGAATGACCTTTGTATTAAAATGAACAATTTTAACATGAATATCGTAACGTTGCCCTCGCATAGAATATGTCAGTACATACCTATCTGGAATTTATTTTCTTTGTTTTGTGTGTGGAACTTGGTCATTTCAAGTGTTCTACAAATATCTTGAATTCTTCTGCGAATGTCTTGTCTCACCAATGTCTTCAGGGTTCTTTCCTTCTGCGTCTTGGGATGCTCTGTATTCTGACCTCCTACTGACCCTGATTACTTTAGTGCTGACTCTTCTTCTGACTCCAATCAGCTCTTCAGGGCATATCTAATTACTCTTGTTTGCATCTCCTTTTAACTTATTTCAATTACGTCACAATATTATTGTATTGTTCCAGGTTTCGATATTTAACTGAAGGATTCATTGGTCTTGACCATAGAGATATAGATCTTGGTTTGTTTATTTAATGGCATATCAACCTTTGTGGGTTACCTAATGCCAAAGCCATCCATTTAGGAGAACAGTATTAGTACTATTTAACACACAGATGGGGGATGATGAGGTTCATGCATTTCGCGAGGGTATTAGTCCGAAAGTAAATGTAATTGTGTAAATGGAGTTAGAACTACGCGAAGGGATCTCTGAAATTGACCAAGTGTCCCATCTTGTTCGATGGAGGAGTTGGTAACTATATAAAAAGAAGGATGATAAAAAAAGAAAAGAAAAAGGAAAAGAAACAAAACAATTACAAAAATGTCACTCTTTATAATTATAGACGTAAATAAAACCATTTGCTATGTTTAATGAATATCAACATTTTAGAAAAGAAAAATAATGTTTTAATTTGAAAAGAAAAAGAAAAAGAAAAAAAAGGAAGTTATTTCTGGTTGTTTGGTTGGCTCTATAGGGCCGATTTAGCCCAGATAAGGCCGGTTTAGCTCAGTCGGTAGAGCGTTCGACTAGGAATCACAAGGTTCTGAGTTCGATACCAACCCTCGTCAACTCAGCGTATGAGTAGCACAGTGATCTGTGCAGTAAAGTGAGGAGCTGATATGATAGGTGTGGCTCTCCACCTCAGATGTTAAAACAATCTCCTTGGTCTAGCGCTAGTGAAAAGGGGATAGACCCCCTAGCTATCCGGCTGATACCGACATTAGGCCACCCCGATGACTTTACTTTTTTACTTTACTTGGTTGGCTGGTTGGATTTTACGGCATGTCAACACTTGGGTTATTTTATGCTGAAGACTTTTATTATTTATTCTTGCTGGGTATTCAATTTTCTTTAAAACTCATTTTAAACACATTTTTCAATCTCTTTTGTCGCTAATTAACTGATAGATGGGAACCTCACAGGTATTACTATTCTGGGCCAGAGTAGAACTGGGAGTAATAGTAATGAAAAGATACTCCACACTCCCTAAAGTTCCAAAACTGGAACCTCACCACTAGATGCAGTTTAGCTTCACCAAGACCCTCGGTCAACGCTTTCTAGCACATATATGATAAAAAAGGGTCGATACAATCATATACGGGCTAGAGTTTGATGTGACCACCCGATTGATCTGAGGAGGGTTGCCTATTCTAATGTCCAAAGTGGAGTGTTGTATGCCATGGACTGGCCAGCTACCAGAATTCCGTCCTTACAGTTAGCCATCCACAGCCAAGAGCTGGGGCGATTGGAGAAGGTATTACCCCTGTGGGGAGGTGCAGTCGGTGTATTGTCCAAACCCCACCGACAGGTCGGTCTTATCCCTCTGCATAGGTGCAGTCAGTGTATTCTACAGACCCAGCTGACAGGTCTAGAGATTCAAAGATGTGTAAATATAATGACATTGTGTAGAAATATGCAGTATTCTGAGACCGCCCTGTCGGCTGGGCGTTAGAATACACTGACTGCACCTCTGCAGTGGGGTAAGAATCCCCCAATGGGACCACCTGTTGGCCGTGGGTGGCGACCCGTGATGCTTAAGGATAGAACCCAGGTGGATGAGCAGTTCATGACATGCAATACTCCACTTTGGCCCTATCTTGGGCTAGATGGGCGGTCGGAGAGGCCCCCTCCGATCGATCGGCTGGTTACGTCATGCCCTAGCACATATATGATTTTCCCAACCCTATTGCCCTTATGGCAAACCCCAACCCCTTTTTATCATATGGGTGCTAGAAGGCGGTGACTGAGGGTCTACATGTCCTGAGAATGACATTCAACTCTATCTGATGGTAAGGTTCCAGTTTTCGAGGTTTGGGGAATGTGGAGCACCCCTTCATCACCATTGCTCCCAGGTCCACTCTGACCCGGAGTGGTAGTACCTGTAAGGGTCCCATCTATGGGTTAAATAGAAAAACATGAGTTTATAAACAAAATTGTATCATGCATTAAGAATGAATTTATTTCACAACTTTGTCGGCATTAAATAACCCACCGAGGTTGATATGCCGTAAAAAAATCGAAAGAGAAAAAGTATTCTGAGAAAGAATGCAAAGTTATACATTATTGCTTTTTCTACTTCTTACCGTGTCTTGAATCTGGCTGTGTCTACCTTTGTTTTTTAATTTACCGTCAAAAGCGAGTAACTCATTTGACATTGCAGAAATAGATGATCTTTCTCAATTATTGATATTGGAGTCAGGTATTTTTTAACAAAAAATAAACACCGCATCTCAGCATCCGACAAAAAGATTGCATTGAATAAATAAGTAATCATGTTATTTTTAATCCTACAAAAAAAAAAAGATGCGAATCTAGAAAAGCATTGGCTATTCTTATATGTATTACTATAGAATATATATTGTGGAGGCTGGTATATGGTGTAATGGTTACCGTCGAAGGAAATGGACTCGGCGACACGAGTCCAAATCCTGGACGAGGTCGTTTGTATTTCATATAGCGCTAATACACTTGGGAAAGGTATGCATCTGTTCTCTCTCCAGTTAATGGGAAATAGGGCGGACTTGGCTCGTTAACATTAGTTCAACAACTAGCTTAGGAGAAGGAAAACTCCGAATTCAAACTTATTCAACTCCGCTTGATAAACTGACCCTCTGTCACATCCCACTCATGAGGAGGGGTTGGTATATATATATATATATATATATATATATATATATATATATATATAATTTAAACCTAATGAGTCAGATTTACCTACTAACAGAAGAGCACTAAGCGAAACTTTTAGTAGGTATATCTGACTCATTAGGTTTAACTTTACTATTTGCTCTACTTAGGTATTGAGCAGTCTTTACTTTTTAGATTTAGAATATCCTGGCGGTTTATATATATATATATTTCACACACATACACACACACACACACACACACACACATATATATATATATATATATATATATATATATGTGTGTGTGTGTGTGTGTGTGTGGTTGGTTTTTCTTTTAGCCGAGTATTATAGTATCAACCGATTATTTTCGGTTGGTACGACTATCATGGTCTTTTCTTTTTTGCAATTTTTTTCCCCAGGTGATGTTTGGTAGTATATTTTTACAATCAAACTAGTTGCCGGGTTCTTTCTTACTGCAAGGGTTTATAAACAAGTTTGGTATATATATATATATATATATATATATATATATATATAAGGATAAATCTAATGAGTCAGACGAACCTACTATTAGTTTCGCTTAATGCTCTTCAGGGCTAAGATCTGAATCAGATCTTAGCCCTGAAGAGCATTAAGCGAAATTAATAGTAGGTTCGTCTGACTCATTAGATTTATCTTTATTATTTGCTCTACTTAGGTATTGAGCACTTTTTACTTATTAGCTTATTCTCCTAGCGGTTATATGAATATATATATATATATATATATATATATATATATATATATATATATATATATCTTATATACATATATATACATATAAATTGTTTTTTCTTTTGGCCAATATTGTACCAATAGATTATTTTTGATGGTACGGTCTTTTCTTTTTTCCAAAATTTTTTCTCCCCGGTTGATGTTTGGTAGTATATTTTTACAATCAAACTATTTGCTGTTTTTTTTTCTCATCGCGAGGATTTACCAATACGCTTGGTATATTTATATATATATATATATATATATGTGTGTGTGTGTGTGTGTGTGTGTGTGTGTGTGTGTGTGTATTATTATACAGACTGAGTACAAAACACACGTTGCTGTGAGATGAGTTGTTTTTCATTAGCTTCTAGCAGTGGGAGGGGTGCCCAGAGATTCTGCTGGTGAAAAGCGAAATGTTTTGATGTAATGTATGTGATGTCACCATATTTATAAACATATTTCAATCCGTTTTGAAATTTGGTAAGTTCCATTTCGCCCTCTGGCGTCGGAGTGCCGATTCTGCAGGTGATGAAATAGATATTCTTAATTAATGAATGAGACATCACCATATCTATGAATACATTCCAATAAGTTTTGGTGTTAATACTACTTAAAATCGAAAAGTATTTTTAGTGCTCACTATGTAGGCTACATTAGGAGAGTAGGTATTTATGACATCGTAGTAAGAGAGTTTGAACTCTAGTCGCTGGCGTTCATTTTCGGACTGATACCCTCATCTCCCCAGCTATAGGTCAAATAGTATCACCACTGTTCTTCTACAAGGATGAGTTTGGCATTAAATAACTCACGCAGGTTGATATGCCATTAAACAAAGAAATCGAAAACGAAACCTATTTCTGAAATATATATAATACACTTCATTCGGTAGTGCATCCGCCTAGGAACCACAAGGTGTCAGGTTCGATACCAACCCTCTCCAAACCAGAGCTGAGTTGCACAGATTTCATATGTACAGTAAAGTAGGAAGCTGGTGGGAAGTGTGGCGTTCAACCTCGGACACACAAAAAAAAACTCCCTGGTAAAATATGTTTTTAAAAATGTGTTTAAAAAGATTGAGGCTTTTAAGAAATTGAATACCCAGCATGAACGAATACAACAAAATGTCCCGTCTATATCAGTCTATATATATATATATATATATATATATATATATATATATATATATATATATATATATATATATATATATATTTATTTATTTTAAGAATGGAAATGAGAAGTCCATTCCAACGGGCATGTTTATAACACCAAAGATTAATCGTAAACTCGATTAATTTAAAAGTAACCCTAAAGAATCTATCGATGAAACTCGAGTAGGTTACTCATTTCCATTCTTAAAATAAATGTATGCTCTACATTGTATTGAGCACTTTATATTTGTTTTTTCTCAACCTTAACCTCTGGATATTGTGCGCTTCCAACGATCGTTCTTATACCCACCGGTAAGTTAATACTTATACATATACAAATATATATATATATATATATATATATATATATATATATATATATAATCTGTTCTTCTCTCTCTCTCTCTCTCTCCCCTCTCTCTTCTCTCTCTATCTATTATCTATCTATTTATCTATCTATTTCAGTTTGTTCATATCTATCTATTTTTTAAATCTCAGTCTGTTCATATCTATCTATCTATCTATCTATCTATCTATCTTTTTATCTTTTTATTTATCTATTTATCTATTTATCTATCTATCTATCTTTCTGGTTGTCTATTTGATGGTTTGTTGGTTATTTTCTTTAACGGCATATCAACCCCTTTTCGGGTCATTTAATGTCGAATCAAGTCATTTTGATATTTGGTTTCTTATAATACATGTTATTGCTTAAGTGGTCACCCATCTAAATACTGAACAGGCTCATCACTGTTTAACTTGATCTACCTGGAACCGATGCATTCAGCGTTATTTGACCGTAAGCCAACCTCTATCTATTTTTCTATCTATCTATCCATTTATCTATCTCAGTCTTTTCATATATCTACACAGAATTTATGACAGAAATCTGGATTTTTTTCTAGATTTATAAGAAACATATCCAAATATGTTTTCGTTACAAAGTAAAAAGCAAGTAAAGCCTGGCGAGTGACATATTATCAGCGAGGGAGTCTATCCCATTTTCGCTAGTGCTAGATCAGGGAGATTGCTTTTTGCTTATGTGGAGGACTATAATTACCGTTAGTTCATAGATGCTTTATTGCACTGAATTAGATTACCCAAGCCGTGCAACTCATGCGCTGAGTTGGCGAGGAGCGGTATCGAACCCGGGACCTTGCGATTCATAGGGCTAAACCAGTCACTTTTCATTCATATCTTTTTTACCAATTTATTTTTCTCAAGATAATCCCTCTGTTCCTCTGAAGAGGGTTATGATCTCCCCCCTCCCAATAGGGCTACCTGGCTATGGGTGGCAACCTGTGATGCTTAAGGACGAAATCCAGTGTGGGCACCCAGGTTCGGTCGCATTCTCAGACGAACTCTGGGAACTGCGAATAACCTCACTTACCGGATACTGTATCTAGTAATATATATATATATATATATATATATATATATATATATATATATATATATATAAGGAGTAACAGATTGGGTAAATCCGAAAAAGTGATTAAAAATTGAGGAAAAACGGATAAAGCACGAAACAACTTCATTCAATTGATATTTCGACGGACGATGCTTCGTGTACATACCGAGGCAAAATATCAATTGAATAACATTATTTTGTGCTTTATCCGTTTTTGCTCAATTTTCAATCACCCACCCACACACTCACTCACACACACACACACACACACATATATATATATATATATATATATATATATATATATACATATATATATATGTGTGTGTGTGTGTGTGTGTGTGTGTGTGTGTGTGTGCACTAATGATTTATAGATGTACAATTAAACCAATATTCTAACCTGTAAGCAGTAAATAACCCTTGACATGCCAAATCAATCCAACATTTCATAATCGAATCTCATTCAAGAAACATCCCCAAGACGTTTTTATTATAAAAACGACTATTCTTTCTATCAATTTATTTTTTCTCAAGAAAATTCCTGCAAGAAAAAAGATTTTAAATTCCTGCAACACACTTGTTATGCTAAATCATTTAAATTTTAACGATTGCAATAGACATTTTTATTTTTTTTCACATTGGGTATTTTTGTGTATAAATGGTTTTATGAATCTGTATTACAGCATAACGAGAAGGACAGCACAATGAAAGAAGAAGATATTATTTACCGCGACGTCTTATAAAATTTGACATTTAAGATTATCGATCTATATATTATTATTGCCATTTTGATTTTGCGTTTTTCATGAAGGAAGACCAATTGTATATTGAGAGCGATTGACGGAAGAAACATGATCAAAGGCAAATCAAGAAAAAATGGCGCAAACTGCATTTAAGAAATATTTTTTCACAATAATAAAATTCTTTCTTTTTTCTTTTTTTTTTCTTTTTTTAAAATAAAAAGCAATATTTTGTATTTTCTAAACCTGCAATATTTATTAAAAATTACAAAAATATTTTTTTAAGCCTGCAGCTGAAGGGAGATTAGTTGGATGCATACCTTTCCAAAAAGTATTATCGTTATATAAAATATATGTGCACACATCCCACTGCTATAGGCTAGTGAAATATAACATGGCACTTACCCCGCAGCAACATGTTTTTTTGTGCTCACCCTGTATAATAATACACACACACATACACACACACACAATATATATATATATATGTGTGTGTGTGTGTGTGTGTGTGTGTGTGTGTGTGTGTGTGTGTATTCATCACACAGTTACTACCACGTTTCATTCTAGTAGCATAAGTAGTTAATCCAAAAAGGCTCAATATATTTCGTAAAATATAAGCATTAATAGTTGTAGAAAAGGGTTTTTCTCTCTACGATGGTTTCGGTGTTCAAGGTAGACCTTCCTCAGGAGAACTAAAAATTATTGGTAGCTAATTTTATATATATACTTGTTTGGTCTAGAATTATTTTTAGTTCTCTATCTGTTTATTTTAATTAGTATAAACTTTTAATCTTTTAAATCTAAACTGGTCCCTTGAAATGCTTCCATAGGATACAAAACTCATTAATGTATTATTAAGATTTATATAGATATAATATCAAATATGCATTAATTATCTCTCTCTCTCTCTCTCTCTCTCTCTCTCTCTTCTCTCTCCATATAATATATATATATATATATATATATATATATATATACAACTTAATTGACTTATCATAAGACTCCAGCCCAAGTATTAAACATAAATAAGATATAAACAAAGTAAATAAAAGAAAAACAGATGGAAATTGAGGAAAGCTGAGAGATGGAATTACAAATTAGTTTTGCCTGATAAGTGTATAGAAAACTAAACTTTAATTTCAAAGAGAGCTGTTTAGATTTACAGACTAAAAGTTTATACTAAATTAAAATGACAGATAGAGAACTAAAAAATAACAATACTAAACAAGTATATATAAAATTAGTTACCTATAATTTTTAGTTCTCCTGAGGAAGGTGTACCTTGAACACTGAAACCGTGGGCAGAAAAGGAAAAGTTGTTCTGCAACTATATATATTATATATATATATATATATATAATATGATTTATCCAATGCGATTTTTTTGTCTTGTGCTGTGATGCCTTTCTTTTTGTTAAAAAATACCTGACTCCAATATCAATATTGGGAAAGATCATCTATTTTTGCAATGTCAAATAACTTTTTTTTACGCTTTTTGACGGTAATAAAAAAAGTAGACATAGCTTGATTAAACACAGGAAAAGTAATAAGAGAAATAATGTATAACTTTGCATCTCTCAGAAATATTACGTATTGTTTAATCAGTTTCATTACATTAACATTTTTTTTTTAATATCGCTTCCTCGAATTTATTGGAAATTCAATGATTCTTCTTTAAATCTACTAGAACAAAACAAAAAGAACCCCCGCGATGTAAAAATAGATATTTTAAAACATATTGCCTGAGGGTGAAAGTAAAAAATTCAATGTCAGCGAGTTTGTACCCTAAGTAAGTAAAATCATCAAATTCGTTAAAGAATTAAAAAATAAAACAATTTGAAATTAAACTTTAAATATGTATTAAATAAAACAAACTATATATTAGATATTAATACCAGTCATTTATTTATTAAAACTTGTTTTAAAAAACAATGAGGACTGTCTAAATGTTGCATGTTCAAATTTTGAGTGTATTCATTCTGTATGACGATTTGGGGTGAAATGTTACGTAAGCAGTGACGTAATTTTTGTTACAGACAAAAACCGGAAGCGAATCTCCACTATTAATAGAACAGTATAATCAACTTCAATATGAATCCTGCTCCAAACTGACGTATGAAAATCTACCAAGACCAATATGTCAGAAATGATTGGATTAACGAATCTATTTTCCTATCGAAGTTGAGTGCTGAAGATTCAAGTAACAACTCAACCTCTGCATTTTTTTACTAAAACTAGCCCTTTCTCCATTA
>CM042153.1:97757599-97771900 GCA_023376005.1 Doryteuthis pealeii | reverse complement strand
ACCAGAAAGAGATGATAAGTGGAGAACCTCGTGACTTGAACCGTATATTGTGTCGAGTCTGTTTCTTATAACGTAACCATCTGTTACTGTTATGAATCCTTCACTATAATGTGCAGTGGAACTTCCAGTTTAGCTACTCTTCGCCACTCAGGGGAAACTCTCTTTTCTTTTGATGACATTTTATAATTAATGTTTCCTTTTATCTGCACATCATGCCGAACTAATTTTAGCGTTGGATTGAAATTTAATGTAATTTTTTCTTTCGTTATAATTCTATTAACTAAAGCAATAAAGTGTGTTCGTTAAGAATTGGAATTTCAACATATATATCATAATGTCTTTCGTGTCGTGTTGTGTGTGTGTGTGTGTGTGTGCTGTGTGTATGAATCACATGTCTTTCGTGTCGTGTGTGTTGTGTGTGTGGTGTGTGTATGTGTGTGTGTGTGTGAAGAAACAGTCAAATATTGTTTTCTTTCCTCTTCTGCTAAATTCAGCATTTTCGGAGTTATAAAAAAAATAGAAGCAAAAAATAATAAGCTGCTTAATCAGATAATGAATGTACCGCTATATCTAACGAAGTGTGAACTTTGACCACTAATTATCTTATTAAAAAAGGCATGAACTCATCGAATCCTGGATTAGATAGATAATAAGGGAGACACGGACTGCTCTGTGCTCTTGAGTAGATGGCAATCGTTTCAAAGGAGAGGAATCTATTTAAAAAAAAAAAATACAGCATCTAAATAGGTGGAGTAATGGTTAGTAGTATTTGAACTAACCCCGCACAAGAGTAGGATGTAATAAAATACCCCGCTAATTTATTGGAAGATGGTATGGTGTAAATAGTAAGCAGATTGGCTATTTAATCTCGGTCCAGCGAACTGTCTAGAGAAAAACAAGAAAACATTCTAAACTTCAAATTATGGTAAACCGCTTATGAAATTGATTTATGAGTCCATCCTACTAAAAAGCGGAGAGAAAAATTACACAGGTTTTTCTTTCTGACAATATAGATCGTCACTTTTATCAAAGAAAAGATATACATTAATATAACCGAAACCAGATCGGAGCATATTCTTTTGATAGTATTTACATAAAACAATTAAAACCTGTGGGTTAGTGAATTTATATGCCAAACTGACTACAGCACTCTGCAGAGGGTAAGACTCCCCCTCCAGTTGACCACCTGTTGGTCTGTGGTGTCGATCTGCGTTATTCTTAAAATGAAATCGCTGGTGACTGAGTAGTCGCATGACGAAGCAGGCACTCCTCTTTGGTCCTAGGCTAGAGCGAGTAGTCGGCAAGACCCACTCCGACTAATCGGTTGTTTACGTCAAGCCCTGAGAGCAATAGGATTGTCTCCGGTCCTATTGAACCTTATGGCAAATCCAACCCTTTTTATTCATCTATTGGTGATAGAAGGCGGTGACTGATGACTTATTGTCTTACGATGGTACGTCCTTAAACTCTGATCTGAAGTGGTGAGGTTCCATTCTGGATCCGCGCGGAGAGTTGTAGAGTACCCTTCCATCGCCATTAGCTCAGTGTCAACTCAATGGATTAGAAAGAAACAGATGAGTTTTTGTTGAGAAAAGTATTTTCAAAAATTGTGTAGTTTTAAATGTTTTTTTTTCAACCCATCATCAATAAAACAACTCGTCTTTGCTCATAGTAGAATAGCCCAGCAAGGGTTGACAGCCGTAAATCCAAAACCAACCATCCAATCCAAACCAGAAATGCATAAACTTCAGAGGAAGGAACCACAAATCGTCCCGGGAATAAAGTAAAGAATTATACATGACAGAATAAGCCTTAATAATAATAACGTGGGGTATGATTGTCAATTAGAATAAGTATTAACAGGCAAGGAAGAACAATTACGCTGATACTTAATGCCTATCGTTATCCTTAACATGACTAGCATAATGATCTCCTCTAATAGAAATGTTTACCTTTATGAAATGTGATTACTCTAATAAGCACATGAAAGCCAAAGTTTCCTCATCTGAGTGAGGAACACAAGGTTGCTTTGACATTTGCGTGCTGGAGAATTATACATGGTAAATGACGTTAACAACGTAATCTATCTCTCTATCTATCTATCTATCTATCTTCATATATACTATATATAATATATATATATATATATATATATATATATATAATATATAAGCGCAGATTGTGTGCTAATTTATGTCCGGAGGAAACTATGAAAAAAACAAATACAATGAAATGACAAAGTAAATATAAATAATCACACATTCACTATCACAGCAGACTGCTTCCTTTTTGAGCGAAAATAAGAAGATTTGCTTTAGATTCGTGAAGATAATTGCAAATAGGTATTTAAATGATAACACATGGATTTTTTTTTTCATTTACTATTTTGAATAGGAGACATTATTTTTTCTTTTCGGTGTGTCTTGATCAACGCAAGTCTTTTTTACATAGGACATTTTATGGGGTTCCTGCGAGGATCCACCTTGCGATTAAAAAATAATGGATCTGTGAGACTTACGTCTTTTTTTTACACCCTTTACAGGTGACGACGGGGTAGCCACTTCTAGTCTGATTATAATGGAGATTGTGTGTTTGTCTGTAACCGAAACTATATTACTACCCAGCCACAATTCCTTTGTTATTTACATCACATTCTCTATGATTTGATTTGATTTAAATCTCAATTATTAATAAAATTATTTTTACCATTATTGGTAAATGTTGACCAATTTTAATTACAAAAACATGCATTTGTATTTATACACTTACATCAACAACAATTTCAGTTTAAGCAGTGTGAAGGTAAATCCGCATATTGATTTAAAAACACATTGATTTTAATAAATATGGCTTAGATAAATTGATTTCTAATTCTTTGGTTTCATCTTAATTAAATAAGGGCAAGAATCTCAGAGATAAATCTTAAAAGAAATCCATTAACAAAATTAAATAATTGTAATTTTATTAATTACTTCCTTTTTAAACTGAATAGGTAGATTTGGAAAATTTTAGCAATGAAAGACGGGAGTGATGGAAAAGAAAGTTTCAGTTGTTCTATTTTCGATTATACCCTCTCTGTTTCAATTTTTTTATCTGAAGTCTGAGTGACAGCAAGTCTCCTCGGGTCTCCAGGACTCTTCTGAGTATTCTAACCGATTGCAGCTATGCAGTAGTTGGGATGGTTTCAATTCTTCCTCTGATTTACAGGTCTCCAGTCTTTTTCCAAGTTTATTGGAACCGTTCCAAATGCACCAACAACAATTGGTATCCTCATATTCCACAGCTTTTCAATTCTCTGGAAAGGTCCAGGTATTTATCCATCTTTTCTTTTCCTTCATCTTTACTCTGTGATCTGCTGGAATCGCAAATTCCAACCAGTTGACACGTTCTCGTTTTTTTTGTTTTTTTTTTTGTTTTTTTTTTGTTAATCAACACTGGGTCTGGTCTCCTGGATGGGATAGGGTGACTCGTTTTTATCTCAAAGTCCCAGAGAATTTTTAATGCGTTTATTCTCAAGAACAGATTCTGGTTTATGCACATACCATTTTGTCGTATGGTCAAAATTTAACTTTTTGCATTATTATTATTTACTCCTTTTGAGTTTTCACATAAGTGTTAGCTGATGGTCTTTCACTGGAGTCTGAGTGACAGCAAGTCTCCTCAGGTCTCCAGGACTCTTCTGATATTATTATTATTATTATTAATTATTATTATTATTATTATTATCTTGGGTATTTTTTCTTGTTTATTCTCTTCAGACGGAATTCTGTCGTCTTCTGTGTCTTCAGTCATATGTGTCGTCTTCGTTGTAGCCAAGTTGTATATCTGTGCGTCCATCTTCTGAGAGTTTTAACCAAATCGGGAGAACAAAGACAAAGTTCCTTTGAGATATATTTATTTTCTGAGCTGAGATAAATTCAAAGTGCACGGCTCCATTGATTGTCTAAGTGTAAATAATTAGGGATCTCAAGTAATCATTTTAGTGATTTTTGATTTATAATTTGGGGTTTGCATTCGAAAAAGAAGAAAAAAAAAGAAAAATAATGTTAGAGAAATATCTTTTGTGGAATGAAAACATTCCGAGTGTCAACATGTTGTTTAAAAATGAAGGATACCAAAAGAATGTGAGCACCCTAAAATAATGATTGTTTACACTTATGGTTAAGGAATCCATGGCAATGCAAGCATTCCGAGATGAAAAGGTCGTGTCATTTCCTGGATTCAAAATCAGATTAGAACAAATTAATAAATAATGAAAATATTTTATATTTAAAAAGACAGAGATTTGGGAAGAGAGTGGACAAGAGACAGTTGCGAGTTTCTCTCTCTCTCTCTCTCTCTCTCTCTCTTCTCTCTCTCTCTCTCCTCTCTCTCTCTCTCTCTGCGTTGAAATTTACAACTAGACGATTACCACAGTGGGGATAAAGTTGATTTTGACAAGCGAACAAAGTGATTGGCGTTTGATTCTTTCTAACGCTGGTTGCCACGGGAAACGAGAAAAGTTTCATTTGGAAATAATGCTAATCGTCGATAAATTATATCCGCTCTTTTTCAAATCTTTTTATATGCGTTCTTATTTAGTCTTATTAGTATTTCGAATTTGATAATTTTTTACATCAGAATTAGAATAATTTCAATTGCAGCATTTTTTATTTAAAGAAGGTGGGAGCAGTGAAGGTGGAAGAGAAGGAGATCTCAAATTAGTTTTGACTAACCAGAGGAGAGCCTCTTTTGCAATTAAGAGTTTTCCTTCTCGTATATCGGTTGCCATACCAAGGTTAAAGAACCCAGTCTTCCCTACTATTTACCCATACCCGGGGGAAGAATAGTTGGATTCGTACCTTTCCCAAGGGTATTTGCACTATGTGAAATGCAAACAGTCACGTCCAGGATTTGAACTTGGGTCGCCAGGTATGTTTCCTTCGATGAAACCCAACCAAACTAAAAGTTGTCAAGTCAGATGTCTTGATTGATTGATTCATCTCACTGTTTCCATTTCATACGATGGTAACCATTACACCACGCGCTTCCAACTTAAAACTTAAATACTTGTATCCGGCAGAGGGCGCTTTACTTTTGCTAGTAATAGTAATATACCTGCACAATAGCCGATGTAGCTGAATATTATTGTCTGGCCAATGTTTGGAAAACCGCCAGTCTGTTCGTGAAGGCCAAAAATGCCAAGATGTGAAAAGTAGTGAATAAGTAATTCAAACTAAATCCATTCTCCACACAGGAATCGGAATTGACGAGTCCGACTCATTTTCAATGACTAAATTAAGTAAACTGGCAAAAAAACATGCGCTGTCCGGGCACAAGTATTTAAGTTTTAAAATAATTAAATATCATATTGAATTAGAAAAGCTAACGAAATCAAATTATTATCATCATCATCATCATCATCATGATCTCGCGCTAGTAGCACAGATATCCATGAAAATCTCTCACCAACCACCTTTATCATTCATTGTCCTCGCGAGGTCCTCTGCGCAGCATGCAGTATCCGCGAAGAGCTGGTCAATGGAGGTCATTGCTGGAAGTACACAAAATAAACATTACGCTTATTTTTACATTATTCTAATTGATATAAAATTATACATAGGGTTGCTTTTAGTACGTTTGAGAATAGAATAATAAGAAAATCAATAGCACCAAGTAATTATTTATTAAACACAGTTTTGTTAAAACCTGTATGCAAAATATTTGCAGACAGACAGAATCATAATATCCATTATAATATCACCAAAGACTTTTATGACATGAAATATACTTCGTGTTTTCAATTCAAGCGAGTTTGACATTTCCCAACAGAAATACCAAATCGATATATATATATATATATAAAGGGTCGGTTTAGCTCTGTTAGTAGAGCATCTGGCTCAGAATAACAATGTTCTGGCTTCAATACCGGCCTTCGCAATCTCAGCGTATGAGTAGCACAGATATCTGTGCGGTTAAGTGAGGAACTTATAGTAGCTGTAACGCTCCACTTCAGACGCAAAAGCAATCTGCTTGGTCTAGCGCTAGTGAAAAGGGGATAGATTCCCTCGCTGTCTGGCTGATACCGACCATAGGCCACTCCGTCTAATTCACTAATTTATATAACTGTATATATATATATATATATATATATATATATATATATATTTATATGTGTGTGTGTGTGTGTGTGTCTGTGTGTGTGTGTGTGTGTGTATGTGTGTCTAGATTAAACTCGATGATACAATGTCTAAAAGCGTGGGAATTGTAAAATGTGGTATATTTACAACCCCTCGCACGAGCAGGATGTGACACAAGGTCAATTTCTTAAGCGGGGTTCAACAGGTTTGAATTCAGAGTTTTCCTTCTCCTAGACCGGTTGCCTAACTAAAAGTTAAAGAGCCCAGTCTGCCCTACTATTTATCCATAGCTGGAGGGAGAGTAAGATTCATACCTTTCCTAAAGGTATTAGTGCAAAGTGAAATGCAATTTCTATTTCAACACAACACACAAACTACAACGCCACACACCCGCGAGCTCGCACTCGAGCAGGATGCGACACAAGTGGCCTTTTGAAGGTTTGAGCCCAGAGTGTTTGTAGTAATCTGTGTGGGCAGATATCTCTGTGTGTTTGTATGTATCTGCTTATGTCTTTATATATATATATTTTATCTCTCTGTGTCTTTATCGGTGTGTGTCCCCCTGTGTGTATCTATTTATTTCTGTATGTGCATCTATCTGTGCACCATTGTGTGCGTGTGTGTATGTCTTTGTGTATCTCTATGTATATGCATCTATGTGTATCCTGTATATCTCTGTGTGTCTCCGTATCTGTGTATCTCCATGTGTATGTACCTGTGTATCTCTGTATGTATCTATGTATCTCAGTGTGTGTATGTATACATGTATGTATACATCTGTCTATCCTCCTCTGTGTATGTATCTGTGTATCTCTGTGTATGTGTTGTGTAGGTATGTGTATCTCTCTGTGCGTATGTATCTGTGTATCTCTGTGTGTGTATAAATATGTGTATAAATATGTGTGTATACACCTGTGTATCATTGTGTGTGAATATCTTTGTGTCTCTGTATGTGCGTCTATCTGTGTATCTGTGTGTGTGTGTGTATGTGTGTGTGTGTGTGTGTGTGTGTGTGTCTCTCTCTCTCTCTCAGTCTCTCCCTCTCTCTATGTATCTGTGCATCTCTGTATTTATGTCTGTACGTCTCTCTCTCTCTCTCTCTCTCTCTCTCTCTCTCTCTCTCTCTCTCTGTATATGTGCATCTCTGTATTTATATCTGTAGTCTCTCTCTCTCTCTATCTTTCTCTTTCTCTCCCTCCCTCTTTCTATGTATCTGTGCATCTCTGTCTCTCAAGTATCTGTCAAATCATAAAAATCGATGATACCAATGTCTAAAAACGTGGGAACTGTAAAATGTGCAAGATGACAACGTCACTCAAAAATAGCTGACTGGTTGTTTCTAGTTTAAAATTAGCCCATTTCCTTTAAGCATCATCGCTCTGTCAGCTGGGGATTCACAATACACCGACTGTACCTCTTTTTTTTTATATTGGTATTTCATTCTCGCAAGACTATAATATAGTTTTGGTGCCCCTAAAGTTACAGCGCCTCCTGTGACTGAAGTCCTATGTTAGAAATATGTGTTGCATATCGTGCAACGGAAGAGAAATTTTCCGGCAAAAAGACAAAGAGAAAGAGAAAGATATATATTTAAAAAATGGGAGAACGGAAGAGAGGTCTTCCGGTCAAGAAGCAGGGAGAAGAAGAAGAAATATATAAAACAAAAAAGGAAAACGGAAGTGGAGTCTTCCGGTGAGGAGGCGGAAAGAAAGATAAAGAAATATATAAAAAAATATCCGTTATCAAATCAAAAGATAAAAATGTGTGGGCATATTTATCGTATATAAAGGCTAGCGGATTCGAAGGTCAGTGAGTCTGTCCCCAGCGAACAGCCGAAAGCATAACCTCGTCACATCCCGTCAACAACCTCCTCGGGCATTCCTATTGTGAACACACACACACACACACACACACACACACACACACATATATATATATATATATATATATATATATATATATATATATATACCAACCCCTCTGCACGAGTAGAATGTGACGCATTGCCGATTTCTGAAACAGAGTTTAACAGGTTTAAATTCAGACTTTTCCTTCTCTTAAAGGGGTTATTACATCAAGGTTAAAGAGCCGAGTCTAGCCTACTATCTACCCATATCTGGAGGGAACATTTTCACCTCAAAATGTTAAAACTGAGATATTAAATCCAAATTTGTTATTCAGATAAATATTTTGAACATTCTCAGAGGGAAAACTTATAGTTTAAGTTTCGGAAACTGTATGTTTCTGAGAAAAAAGTTTTTAATAACACTTTTTTAAAGTTTTGGGGAAGTGAGAAATTTTATTTCAGAAAGATCCTGACGCTGTTGGCGCCTTGTGAAACAACGACTTTCACTTTTGGGCAAAAGTATTCATTAGAATTACCTTCTTAAATTAACTGAAGAAAAGAATTGTTTTTCATCAACGAAACCTTCCAAAGAAACGTGAAAGAGGAAGAAAATGTTCATTTTAAAGATCCTGTATGATTCCACGATAGAAAACTGAAATTCAAAATTAGTATTTACCTAATGTATTCATTCAGACTAGGATGTGGCACAAGGGGGTGAGTATGGAGTGTTGGAATCTGTGAAGCCAGTGTGGGGGTTATGGAGTTGTTGAAAGAAGAATCCTGTTGTTGAAAAAATCCTTGTTAATCCGAGTCTGTAGTAAGCCTCGCAATCGAGAGCTGTCCTTCTTGACAAGATTTGTCCAGTGAGTGATCCCAAGACAGTGCAACGATCTTAAATGCTATTTATCCTGTCATCCTATTTGGCCAATTTCTAACGGAATTACTTGGTAAAGTCTATAAATAGAAGTGACGATTTTGCTTACATCTTATACCCAAGATATTCCAGGGCTCTTCGCGTTGAGTAATGGTTAGCAAGCTAGACAAGCAAACCATGACTAGTGATTTCGATTCTCACTGGGTGCCCTATACACTTGGGCCATTACATAGCTATAATACGCTTGTTCTTTAATCTTCCGTGTGAGAGCGCGGAAGTGATAATGCTGATCTGTTTCAATCGAACATAATGGAAAAATGAACAGAAGGAAAGAAAGTATGAAAAAATAGTGTGTGTGCGAGAGAGAGAGAGAGAGAGAGAGAGAGAGAGAGAGAGAGAGAGAGAGAGAGAGAGAGAGAGAGAGAGAGATTTAAATGAAGATACTTTTTACATATTGAACTATTTGCAATAACTCTCAAGTAAACTTATCAAATCTTGTCATAATTAACTTATATCATACTGTGAAATATCCAGAGGTCCTGCTAGTGTTTTACTATTGTTTTTAATAAATGTTGATTTTTTTGTAACTTAGCAAGACTTATTTGTCTGGATTTTTTAGATGAGGCTTAAGGTGTATAATATGAATTTTTCGGGCTGTTGCCCTCATCTCTGTTATGTAAAAACACAACGTTTCGGTCCCTTTATTCTCCGGCCTTCCTCAAGGGTTCCCTGTCTATCAAACATAGCAATGACACACACTGAGAAATCCTATTGAATAGTTAGAAAAAGAAGACACTCAGTCATATGTGGGGGATGTAGTAACCTCTTGCGAAGACCAAGTATAAAGATGACCACAATATGGGAATCAATCATTGAAAACGCCAATTTAAATTACTATAAAAATTAAAGAAAATATCGGAAGATAACTGATGTCATTGTATTTTACGCTTCGGGTTGTGCAGAAAACACCAAAAGTTGTTTTTTTAATGATCGTGATGCTTCTTGTGGCGCATCTTAGGTTGATAGGCGTGAAAAACAATGACGTCATTATTTTAATAAGGTCTTCAAAAATTCATCGACGCCTTGTTTGATCAACAGTCAATCTATTCAAAACGATTTTCCAGGTTGGGTCATTGCTATGCTCGGATAGTCAGGGAACACCTGAGGAAGGCTGGTGGATACAGCGGCCGAAACATTGTTTTACATACTACTATAATGATGTGGGCAACAGTCCGAAAAATAATAAATTATACTAAGCAAGACATTTCTTCTATTTTTTCCGCATCGTATTTTTATGTGATTTTTAAATATATATACATATACGTGTTACGTGATTAGTGGTCCTTGGATAATTAAGATTCGAAAAAGGATCAGTTTTAGTAAAAAAAAAAAAAAAAAAGCTGTGAAGAATGAAAGAAATGTTTCAAAAATATTTTGAAAGAATTTATTTGGAATGCGTTTTTTTTTTTAATGTTTGTTGAAATTCCAT
The DNA here is from genome assembly GCA_023376005.1 of Doryteuthis pealeii. Taxonomy (NCBI): domain Eukaryota; kingdom Metazoa; phylum Mollusca; class Cephalopoda; order Myopsida; family Loliginidae; genus Doryteuthis; species Doryteuthis pealeii. Next base: position 97,761,572 of record CM042153.1, on the reverse strand, counting down.
GAGAGGATTGCTGGGGTTGAATATTTTCGGGAGAATCGTAAACATGTCGGGCCAGAGGAATGTCAGATTGTTTGACTAAAATTCCATTGTATACAAAATGACTATATACAATGGAATTGAAATATGACGTAAGAAAATAATCAGCTGATTATTTTTTAATTATAAAATTATAGGTGAATAGTCGAAAAAAAAACATACGAGAGGAAAGGAGAGTGAGCGAACTCCAGACCGAACGGTTTATTGTAGAGACACGCGATGCGGTTGAATTAGCCTATTGAAAAAAAAATTCCTTTCTTTCTTTTTCTTCTTCACCGAAGCTGACAGCTGACAGGCGAATAACAAGCTTAGTGTATCTAATTTAAGCCACTCTGTTATTGTAACCTACTTCCTATCTTTGTCTGCGTCGTCGACTGCTAGAATTTGTCACGGCCAAAATGAGCAATTGTTGACAAGAGTTGCAGAGTTGTTTTTAATCGACACGAGTTTCGCCCAAGAAGAAACGAACCCACATAAAAGAAGACAAAAGACCCATTACGTAACATACGTTCCCTTACGACGGTTTTAACTGCAATCATCATCATCATCATCATCATCATCATCATCAAGATCTTTGCTTTATTTCATCACTCAGATTTACGAATAACGGTTACACAATAACAGATAGGATGCGAAACATTGATTTAATAGCTGAGTTCTAGAGCTTTCCTACTCATAAAAATTGGTTTATAAAAGCATTTTTGCTCGAGGAATCCTAAAATGTTATCAAAAATCTTTTTAACTTTAACCAAATTTAATTTATTGATGATTTCTGATATTTTCATAGCAAGGCCAATATCCCAATGTGGCACTAAACCTATAACACATTTTTTTTCTATTGTTATTTCACATAGGGCTGGGTTAGCTTAGTCGGTAGAGCGTTCGGCTAGAAACCGCAAGGTTCTTAGTTCGATACCGGTCCCCGCCAACTCAGCATATGAGTAGCACAGGGATCTGTGCGGTAAAGTAAGGAGCTGATGGTAGGTGTGGCGCTCCACCTCAGATGCTAAAACAATCTCCTTGGTCTAGCGCTATTGAAAAGGGGATAGACTCCCTCGCTGACTGGCTGATACCGACTTTAGGCCGCCCCGACGACTTTACTTTTACTTTATTTCACATATATTGAACATTATTTGTAACAAAAAAAAAGTTTGGTATTTGCCCAGAACTGAAGCTACAACATCAGTTAAAATTTTGCAAATCGGAAATCATGATTAATTTAAAACTGGTTAATTTTCAGACATTTTTAATACCATTTTTGAATTTCTTGGGCAAAAATACTTCTATAAAACAATTTTAGGTGTAGGGAAGCTCTAGAACTCATTTTACAGACAAAAAAGATTACAAAGCGTCGCCATTTTTTGCGACCGACCACCCAAATTTTGAAAGTTAAAAATTGACATAATTCCGCCAATTTTTGGAATTGGAAGCTCAAATTTTGTGGATTGTCTAATTTTACTATGGTCCACACATGGACAAAATTTCAGAAAAACTGAAGTGAGAAAATTTAACAAATTTTAACAACATTTTGTAGCTTCAGTTCTGAGCAAAAACCAAACTATGTTTTTGTTACAAATAATGTTCAATAGATATGAAATAATAATAGAAAAAAATATTTGCCATAGATTCAGTGCCACATTTGGATATTGATCTTGCTATGAAAAAATCAGAAATCATCAATAAATTAAAATTGGTTGACTTTCAGACTTTTTTGGTAGCATTTTTCGATTTCTCGGGCAAAAATGCTTTTATAAACCTTTAGGAGTATGGAAGCACTGGAATTCATTTTATAGACAAAAATTGATTACAAAAAGTCGCCATTTTTTGTGACCCCATCCTCGAATTTTGAGAGCTGAAGATTGACATAATTCTGCCAATTTTTGGAATTGAAAGCTTAAATTATGGGGAATGTCTAACTTTAACATGGTTCACACCTGTACACAATTTAAAAGAAATTGCAGGGGGTGGGTGACATGTCCAGTATGATTTGACATGGAATTACCCGCCCCCATATATATATATATATATATATATATATATATATATGATGTATATATAGATGTATATATATATATAGATAGACAAATAGATATGGTTATCATTATTGATAAATGTGTGAATGGAAACATCGTTGCCTTATAGACAAATGATGTAACAATAAAATACCCATGACGCCTATGGAGAAGACGCCGACAAATTCAATCGGGAATTCGAATGTCTTATTACGCATGTAAATTTATACCCGATGCGAGATGTTTTATATCCATCAGCGACCAGTGGTCACCTGATATCGTCCGAGGCATTGAAGTTGCCAAAGTCAATCTCTGAGACGCCAAATAAATTGACAAGTTGCAAACTGAAATATATTTAGGCGACAAACGAATTCCGGAAACTTGATTCAAAAATTGATTACAAAATTTGGTAAATGGGATATGAGAAAATGATAATACTAGTCATAAAATTGACTTAAATTTTTTGTCGAAATTTTGTGTGTGTGTGTTTTGTGTTTTTTTTTTTTTTTTGTCATTTTAACTTCTGAAAAAGTACGAAAGCGTTTCATTTCAAAATTTTTCACGACAATTTTGTTTTTCAATTAAAAGTCTGGTGATCAATAGAGAAGGATTATTTTGGATATTACATAAAATCTCCAGCCACCCCCACAACTTAGCTTCTCAACACCTTAGCTATTAACAGAATTTCAAAAATCAGGTCTGTTTAAATTTAAGATAGGTGAAACGTTCCTTTCTTAGATATTTTATAAAATGAATTTAATTATTTTTTTAAAATCCTCCGGTCCTATTCATTTTTTTTAAAATTAATTCGCCTCAAAAAATCACTTTTTTTTCTAATCAGAATTATCTACACCAAGCTCAATGGGTGATCCTTGGCTCATTAAAAGTAAAACGAAAAAGAAAAGTAAACACCTAGTTTAATTAATAGAAAAGATAACCTTTCAAATCAGAAGATTGGCAACATTATCTTTATTATTGACGACTGCACCCGAAACGTTTTATTTACCGGAGGGTCATCGTGTTTCCACTCTAGGGTTGACTTTTCGACTCTTACTAGTAAACCTATGATTAGCCCGTTTATATACATTTCTTTGACTAAAATAGGATTCTTCGTACACATCACACATTCTTCTGTAAGTTTAACATGTTTTGCATTTCCCAGATTCACGCCTAGAGCACTCTGATTTGTCACCTTTTACACAAATATTATCACAAATATTGTTTTGAGATTAAGATGCTTTTTTGCTATGAAGTAATTCTAAACAATTCCGGGTTTAGACTTCCTCGGTGTCCGGTGGATACCGACTGTCATATTGTACATGACAGTCGATATCCACCGGACACCGAGGAAGTCTATTCCCTTTTTACGAGCACTAGATCGGAATGATTGTTTTTACGTCTGATATGTAGCGCCATAGCTACCTTCAGCTCTCCACTTTAACGCATTGATTCAAGCTGTGCTGCTCATGCGCTGAATTGGGGAGAAGGTGGTATTGAACCTGCATCTTTGTGGTTCCGAGGCGGATCCTTTACTGACTCAGCTAAACTGACGCCTACCATAAATCAGCAAACGCATAATAATGATAAGCATAGAAATGTCTACTCTAATTCCGCAAAACGAAAATAAATGATGGATTAAAAAAATCGGATTCCATTCAAGAGCTCTTAGAATTAACAGGATCTAAGATATTACTGAGAGCAAATACGAATTTAAAAATAAATATCCTTGAAACTATCCCCATAACTCTATTTAATAAATAACAGTAAAATAAAAAATGTGTTGAAGAGATATAAAGAAAGAAGAGAACCAAAATATAAACACAATGAGTATACACTTCAAATCGACAACAACAAACTTGAAAGAAATTTACAATATATCAGAATTCACATCGGAATAAGCACGGATAAAATTATCAAATGTATTT
>CM042153.1:97735036-97757589 GCA_023376005.1 Doryteuthis pealeii | reverse complement strand
AAAAAAAGGGATACTCTTTCATTTCCAAAGCTTGTGTATATGAAATACTACGCAAAATATGCTTCAAAATGTTTAGGAAAACATTGATACCTTTAAAAAAAAAAACCAAACAAACACATTAGGGATTCGCGTGTTGTATAGACACTTTAAAAATGATAACATGCCAAATATGACCTACATAGGATCCACCGAGTAACCATGGATAAAAGATATAATAATCACAACATTTTATTAAGAAATAAACAGTACGCAAATAATTCCATCATATAAATATATTTGGAGTATTAAAAAACATGGTGAATAACCTGAGGTCGAATGTTGTATAACTCTTTACATATTGTATTCATTTTTATTCTTAACCGCATCATCTACACTAATATGTTGGTGGTCAGTCGTCTTTCTAGGTAACTGGATTGTTTTTCTTTGTTCTTTTGGTCTGCTTTCTTGCAACCTCTTTGGTCTACTTCATCTCGTGTCTGTTGTTGTTCTTAGTAAAACACAAAGATTTGGATATTTTTTTCTGGCATCAATATTTAGCCCAAATTAACAATCATGCATGGCAGACATTATCAAGAAAATCGTTACTCTAGCAGGGCCCACGGGTACAAGATATCTTCTATGCTGGTTTGGGTCTCCATCGTCTGTCTGGGTATCTGGTCTGCTTTCTTGGGGTTTCTTGCTTCTTCTTCATCTTTGTGTCCGTTGTTGTCAATTTGTTTTGTTTTTGTATTTTCAATTATTTTTTCCATTTTAAATAATTTCTTCCGCAGAGTATATAAGGATTTTTAGCGGAATATTAGTTTGAAAAATAAGACAGTTTTTTAGCCCGACCAGTAAGTACGAAGAATCTTAGAACAGAGCTCCCTGTACCAATTTCTTGGCCAAGTAGGAATCAAAGGGCGCAAAAGAACCAAGTGCAATAAAACACCTCACAGAAATAACGGAAAACAGCGGATGTGGTTATGGAAAAAAAAGAAATGTCCCGTGGAACAATTCGCAGTAAAATGTCATGTCATCACCTGCTTGCGAAAGCGTAACGCGATTCACGCAACATTCCATAATACGCGCTGTTTAAAAACATCTTTTCGCCGTTATTCAATCGATATTTATACGATACATTTGATATATTCTGAGGGACCTCACATCAGTGAGTGTGTTCAGTTAAAACCGTTGAGAGGAAGGCCCTGAAACGGTGCACATTTTCTCCTGATTATCCCAAACTCAAAAACAAACAAGGAAAAAGAATCATGGAATTGAACTTCCGTCGGTGTTGCTAGAATGAGGAGCATTCTAAAACCCGTTCGCTTTATGGTGAGTTTCCGTTACTTTTCAAGTAACTTTCTATATATATATATATAATATATATATATATATATATATATATATATATATATATATATATAAGGGTTATTTAAATTAACTCACTACCAAGCATATAAGCAATGATCGTTTGCTCGCAAACTAGATCTCTCTGTATCGTAAAATATTTAAACAAACCTATGTATTTAAGAGTTTAAACACCAGCACCGTTACAGCAACTGTCAAAGTGGCCGAGAGGTTAAGAAATCTGGTTGGAAGTAGTCAGTCGGAGTTCGCTTCTAGCCAGGGATAGTTGTTGTGTTTAGCCACACTGAGGAGGTGTGAAATGCTGAAACACGTGTCTGTGGATAACTTATTAATATATATATATATATATATATATATATATATAATATATCCAATATTTCCCTCTAATAATAATATCATTATATTTTATACATATAACATATATATACATAATATTTGTGTATATTATATTAAACTCAGTGGGTAGAGCGTTCAGATAGAAACCACAAGGTTTCTAGTTCGATACAAGCTCGCCCACTCAGCGTATGAGTAGCACAGTGACCTGTGCGGTTAAGTAAAGGAGCTAGATTATGCAGGTTTTGCGCTCCACTTCAGAAGCAAAAATCATCTCCTTGCTAGCGCTAGTAAAAAGGGATAACTCCATCGCTGATTGGCTGATACCCACTTTAGGCCACCCCGACGACTTTTATATATATATATATATTGAGGGTCCTAAATTTCTGTAGCCGCCTGTTGGTTTCTTGTTGACCTCGATTTTTCAACTTTGGCCTTGTGACCCCCTTCCAATCTCATAGCCCTCCGAAGGAACCAATCACCCCGTTAAGAAACCCTGGTAATTATTTGTAATGGCCCGACAAACATTGATGAAATAAAGTGCCACTTATAGAGTCGTTTAGCTAGTCGATAGAGCGTCCATCTGGGAACCACAAGGTTCTGGTTCGGTACCGGCCTTCACCAACTCAGTGTATGAGTAGCACAGATATGTGCGGTGAAGTGAGGAGCTGATGGTGGGTGTGGCCTCCACCTCAGACGTAAAGAGCGATCACCTTGTTCTAGTGCTATGTGAAACGTCATATATCACTGCCAAGTTTCGTGTATGCGATTTCAAACCAGTTTTTTTTATGCGGTGTGAAACCAGAGTTACGGTAAAATGAAAAAGCTGAATAAAAAGCTAAACACATAAGCAAAAAATATTGCACTAATATATATATATATATATATATATATATATAATATATATATATTATAGTAGAGATATGAGGAACAAAATGACAAAACCAGACAAACGTATGTGGATATATTTGCTAGAGCTTTGAGCTTGGACATCAGTCGTTTTGTTCAATAAAATGACTGATGATGCCATCATCTTTTGATCCTACAGTTACAGTTAACCCTATCCGTATTTTGAGTGCTCACCAATGACTCAACGATTATTTTTTTTATTGTGGTTAGTAATAATCTTGGAGATGTTGTTTGTTCACGAATAAACTAATTTTAATGTTTTTTCTGTTGAAGATCTTATTTAAAGGATTAGTGTTATTAAATCTTATCTATCAATTTAAGGAAGTATCTTCCTATTTCAATCTGGAATAACCACAAAATTCTCTTTTTCTGCTTTTAGATTTTTGACTTCTGTATTGTTATCACTACTAATATCACTATTAATACTAACATTGAGAGAGAGAAGGAGAGAGAGAGAGAAGAGAGAGAAGAGAGAGAGAAGAGAGAGTGAGTGAGAAGAGAAGAGAGAGAGAGATAGAGTGAGAGTGAAGAGAGTGAGAGAGTGAGGAGAGAGTGAGAGTGAGAGAGTGAGAGAGAGAGGGATGAGGTTAGAAGAGAGTGAGAGAAGTGAGATAGAGAGAGAGTAGAGAGAGAGTGTGAGAGAGAGAGTGATACATACTAATATCACTATTAATACTATCATTTGCTGTTGGAAATGTTTTTAGTTGTACAGTCATACCCATGGCCATAGGTTTATCATGGTTGTTTTAGTTTTTGTTGGAACCACCCCTTTTTTCAAGGGCCTCTTGATATTTTCTACTGTTAGCATTCGAAAATCAGCTTGCTAGAACATAATCTACTTATCCCTAATGTTAACACGTTGGGGATTTGTTTTATAATTGATTTGGGATGGTCGGGATGTACACTGATGTAAAGGGTTTAAGTTATCCTTAGAAAAGGGTTTATTAGCTATTGTTGGACAAATTGAAGGTAACGTCAAGGAATTCAATATTTTGAGATTCAAAACTATCTACGAATTTAAAGCAAGGAATCTAAAGGCTTTTATGATTTTTTTTCTATCTTAGAGTTTAGGTCCATTACTGTCAGGAATATAGATTAGTCCGCCTCTCGATCCCTCTCTCTTTGAGAGAGAGGATGCAAAAGAACCAAGTGCATAAAACACCTCACAGAAATAACGGAAAACAGCTCGATGTCGTTATGGAAAAAAAGAAATGTGGAACACAATTCGCAGTAAAACGTCATGTCATCAACTGTTCGCGAATGCGTAACGCGATTCATGCAACATTTCCATAGCACGCGTTGTTTAAAAACATCTTTTCGCCGTTATTCAATCGTATATATTTGATTATACGATACATTTGATATATTCTAGCTACTGGCAAAATGAGCCTAAAATGCGTTTTTGACAAAATGACTTTAATAAAATCCGATAATTCCTTGATTTTTGGTAAATTATTTTCTGTAGGCGGGGGGCCTACAGAAAATAATTTACCAAAAATCAAGGAATTATCGGATTTTATTGAAATTTTCAGTGTTTATTTATCAATAAACGATCTTTATAATGCATTATTTATTTTATTTCAAAACTTTCTCATTTTTTTCAGGTCACTTATGTTGGGGGCGTAAACTTTTTTTGCGAGTTGGTCGTTTTCGATACTAATTACAGTATAAATAAAGAGATAAAAGACCGAAGTTATGAATAGAAACAAAAAAAGTTTACGGTTGTTGTTTTATGAGAAAATAAGTACCGAAAATCGAAAAATAAAATGTAAAAAAAAAAAAAAAAAATTAATTTTTTGGAGATTTCTTTTTTACTCATTTCGATAATTATTTAATTGGCTATTATTTTATAAAAGAAAAAAATTATACATCGATGTTTTTTTCTGCTTAAAAAGGGGAGGGGGTACATTTTCAATTGAGTTTTTCTTCCAAACTTATTACTTTTGGCACCTAAAATAAGGTTTGCATTAAGTAGATATTTGTTTTTAGAATCTAAAAATATAACATTTTGAACTTAACATCGGGATTTTCATATTTTAAATGAATTTTATATATTAATTTTTCATAGCAAAAATACTAAATTAAAGTTTAGAAATAAAATAACTGATGCATTATAAAATTCATTAATTGTTAAATCAATACTGAAAATTTCATTAAAATCGGATAATTACCTGATTTTTGGTAAATTTTTTTTTGCAATCGCGAATGTTACAGTAAAATTGTAAACAAGCACTTAAAACCATCGAAAAAGAGGCTTAATGGAGGATCGCGTCGAAATTGACCAAAACAAATAGTTTTAAATCTATCAAAAATAAACTGCATATGTAATGATATTTTTCTTTTTTTAATGATTGGTTATTAGGTTACTACTTATCGATTTAGACAAAGTTTGACCTTAAATAATAGATTTAATTATTTTTAATTCGCTTTTAAAATTCCTAGCAGATGACAAAAATGCCTATCCCAAATATATTCTGAGGGACCTCACATTAGTGAGTGTGCAGTTAAAACCGTTGAGAGGAAGGCCCCGAAACGGTGCACATTTTCTCCTGATTATCCCAAACTCAAAAACAAATAAGGAAAAAGAATCATGGAATTGAACTTCTCGTCGGTGTTGCTAGAATGAGGAGCATTCTAAAACCGTTCGCTTTATGGTGAGTTTCCGTTACTTTTCAAGTAACTTTCTTATATATATATATATATATATATATATATATATATATAGGGTTATTAAATTAACTTTCACTACCAAGCATATAAGCAATGATCGTTTGCTCGCAAACTAGATCTCTCTGTGATCGTAAAATATTTAAACAAACCTATGTATTTAAGAGTTTAAACACCAGCACCGTTACAGCAGCTGTCAAAGTGGCCGAGAGGTTAAGAAATCTGGTTGGCAAGTAGTCAGTCGGAGTTCGCTTCTAGCCAGGGATAGTTGTTGTGTTTAGCCACACTGAGGAGGTGTGAAATGCCGAAACACGTGTCTGTGGATAACTTATTAATATATATATATATATATATATATATATATTAATATATAGTATCCAATATTTCCCTCTAATAATAATATCATTAGTATTTTATATATATACATATATATATGTGTATATATATATCAAACTCAGTGGGTAGAGCGTTCAGATAGAAACCACAAGGTTTCTAGTTCGATACAAGCCCTCGCCAACTCAGCGTATGAGTAGCACAGTGACCTGTGCGGTAAAGTAAGAAGCTGTAAAGTAATTATGCAGGTTTTGCGCTCCACTTCAGAAGCAAAAACAATCCCTCGGTCTAGCGCTAGTAAAAAGGGGATATACTCCCTCGCTGATTGGCTGATACCCACTTTAGGCCACCCCGACGACTTTATATATATATATATTGAGGGTCCTAAATTTTCTGTAGCCGCCTGTTGGTTTCTTGTTGACCTCGATTTTTCAACTTTGGCCTTGTGACCCCCTTCCAATCTCATAGCCCTCCGAAGGAACCATATCACCCCGTTAAGAAACCCTGGTAATTATTTGTAATGTGCCCGACAAACATTGATGAAATAAAGTCGCCACTTATAGAGTCAGTTTAGCTCAGTCGATAGTGCGTCCATCTGGGAACCACAAGGTTCTGGTTCGGTACCGGCCTTCACCAACTCAGTGTATGAGTAGCAGAGAGATATGTGCGGTGAAGTGAGGAGCTGATGGTGGGTGTGGCACTCCACCTCAGACGTTAAAGAGCGATCACCTTGTTCTAGTGCTAATGAAACGTCATATATCACTGCCAAGTTTTCGTGTATGCGATTTTCAAACCAGTTTTTTTTATGCGGTCTGAAACCAGAGTTACGGTAAAATGAAAAGCTGAATAAAAAGCTAAACACTATAGCAAAAAACTGTCAGTAACCATGTGTCGTTGACTTCATATCCACGCGAATAAACTTAGATATATATGCTCTATACACGATATTGCACTATATATATATATATATATATATATATATATATATATATATATATAGTAGAGATATGAGGAACAAAATGACAAAACTCAGACAAACGTATGTAGGATATATTTTGCTAGAGCTTTGAGCTTGGCATCATCAGTCGTTTTGTTCAATAAAATGACTGATGATGCACTCATCTTTGATCCTACAGTTACAGTTAACCCTATCCGTATTTTGAGTGCTCACCAATGACTCATCGATTATTTTTTTATTGTGGTTAGTAATAATCTTGGAGATGTTGTTTGTGCACGAATAACTAATTTTAATGTTTTTTTCTGTTGAAGATCTTATTTAAAGGATTAGTGTTATTATCTTATCTATCAATTTAAGGAAGTATCTTTATTTCAATGTTGGATAAACGACAAAAAGGTGGGTTAAACCACAAAATCTTTCTTTTTCTGCTTTTAGATTTTTGACATTCCTTATTGTTATCACTACTAATATCACTATTAATACTAACATTGAGAGAGAGAGAGAGAGAGAGAGAGAGAGAGAAAGAGAGAGAGAGAGAGTGAGTGAGTGAGAGAGAGAGTGAGAGAGAGTGAGAGAAGTGAGAGTGAGAGAGTGAGAGAGAGTGAGAGTGAGAGAGTGAGAGAGAGAGGGGAGTGAGAGTGAGAGAGGGAGTGAGAGAGAGAGTGAGATAGAGAGAGAGTGAGAGAGAGAGTGTGAGAGAGAGAGAGTGACTACTACTAATATCACTATTAATACTATCATTGCTGTTGGAAATGTTTTTAGTTGTACAGTCATACCCACTGGCCATAGGTTTATCATGGTGTTTTAGTTTTTGTTGGAAACCACTTTTTTCAAGGGCCTCTTGATATTTTCTACTGTTAGCATCGAAAATCAGCTTGCTAGAACATAATCTACTTATCCTAATGTTAACAGCGTTGGGGATTTGTTTTATAATTGATTTGGGATGGTCGGATGTACACTGATGTAACAGGGGTTTAAGTTATCCTTAGAAAAGGTTTATAGCTATTGTTGGACAAATTGAAGGTAATGTCAAGGAAATTCACTATTTTGAGATTCAAAACTATCTCGATTTTAAAGCCAAGGAATCTAAAGGCTTTTATGATTTTTTTCTATCTTAGAGGTTTTAGGTCCATTACTGTCAGGAATATAGATTAGTCCGCCGTCTCGATATAGACTTATATATTTAAGGTCTATTATCCTGCTAAGTGTATCTAAATTTATATTCCTATTAAGTCAGCTATTTGTGATGGAATCATATGCTCCCATTGGAACATCAAAGTTATCAAGGTTATTTTTTATCCATGTGGAATTATGTAGCTTAAGAACAGATTTTCTACATGCTAATATTAATTGTATTAGTTCATCACAGATATTACAAAGGTTTTAGCATGTGTAAGGCTATTAAATAAAAGTTCCTTGGATATAGAGGGGTAGAAATCCATAATATCACATTGGATAAAGGTGCATTTGCTTTTATATTTAATATTCTTGAACCACTCAATAGTTTCAATGTTTATGTGTTTATCATGTAAGATATATATATATATATATATATCATGTAAGATATATATATGTATATATATATATATATATATATATATATATATATGTGTGTGTGTGTGTGTGTGTGTGTGTGTGTGTGTGTGTGTTTTTCTAACTGATAATATATTCTTTAGAAATTAGTGTAGTACTCTAATACTACATTTGATATTAATTTTAGAGTATACCTGCAATTCATTGTGGTTTAATCAATCAGTAATTGATTTAAATGCAATATTTTTTTGTATTTATATAATTGATACCTTATATACTTGTTTTTTTTTATATAGAAGATAATTTATTGGGACCATGAAGATAGTACATTAATCTATGTGATACCTTTTTATATTACTGGACTCTATACAATATTAACGCATATGGATGATATGTAATAATTTATTAAACCCATGTAATCTACTACAATATTAAAATTAGTGGAGTTTGAATTGTTTATCAATGACATAATATTTTAACATTAGAGTTTTGATTATATTAATGAGAGGCCAATTTTACTATGGTTATTTGTAATGCAATTTGATATAATAATAATAATAATAATAATAATAATAATAATAATAATAATAATAATAATAATAATAGTGACACTGGTGTTGTAAAATTGCAGTATGAACTGGATGGTATAAATATGAATATACATTGGATATAAGTATAAATATATTATTTTTTGAAAGGGCTATAACTAGTCTGATTTTAATTTTATTTATTTCAAACGAATTTATATTAATGTATTCTACTTATTTCAATTTTAATTTTAATTTTATTTTAATTTTAACCTGATTTATATTCTTACTTTTCTTTTAATTGTTCTCTTTGTTTATATGTATAAATATATGTTAGCATGTGTGTATTTGTATGCATATATGTATATATATATAGGTAGATGTGTAGTATTATGTTAAAAAGGATTTCTTTTTCTAAACATCGTTGCCTTATTGACAAATGATGTAACAATAAAATACCCATGACGCCTATGGAGAAGACGCCGACAAATTCAATCGGGAATTCGAATGTCTTATTACGCATGTAAATTTATACCCGATGCGAGATGTTTTATATCCATCAGCGACCAGTGGTCACCTGATATCGTCCGAGGCATTGAAGTTGCCAAAGTCAATCTCTGAGGCGCCAAATAAATTGACAAGTTGCAAACTCAAATATATTTAGGCGACAAACGAATTCCGAAACTTGATTCAAAACTTGATTACAAAATTTGGTAAATGGGATATGAGGAAATGATAATACTAGTCATAAAATTGACTTAAATTTTTTGTCGAAATTTGTGTGTGTGTGTGTGTTTTTTTTTTTGGGGGGGGTTGTCATTTTAACTTCTGAAAAAGTACGAAAGCGTTTCATTTCAAAAAATTTTTTCCGACAATTTTGTTTGTCAATTAAAAGTCTGGTGATAAATAGAGAGGGATTATTTTGGATATTACATAAAATCTCCAGCCACCCCCACAAATTAGCTTCTCAACACCTTAGCTATTAACAGAATTTCAAAAATCAGGTCTGTTTAAATTTAAGTTTCGTCAAACGTTCCCTGTCTTAGATATTTTATAAAATGAATTTAATTATTTTTTAAAAATCCTCCGGTCCTATTCATTTTTAAAAAAATTAATTCGCTTCAAAAAATCACTTTTTTTTCTAATCAGAATTATCTACACCAAGCTCAATGGGTGATCCTTGGCTCATTAAAAGTAAAACGAAAAAGAAAAGTAAACACCTAGTTTAATTAATAGAAAAGATAACCTTTCAAATCAGAAGACTGGCAACATTATCTTTATTACTGACGACTGCACCCGAAACGTTTTATTTACCGGAAAGTCATCGTGTTTCCACTCTAGGGTTGACTTTTCGACTCTTACTAGTAAACCTATGATTAGCCCGTTTATATACATTTCTTTGACTAAAATAGGATTCTTCGTACACATCACACATTCTTCTGTAAGTTTAACATGTTTTGCATTTCCCAGATTCACGCCTAGAGCACTCTGAATTGTCACCTTTTACACAAATATTATCACAAATATTGTTTTGAGATTAAGATGCTTTTTTGCTATGAAGTAATTCTAAACAATTCCGGGTTTAGACTTCCTCGGTGTCTGAATTGGGGAGAAGGTGGGATCGAACCTGCAACCTTGTGGTTCCGAGGCGGATGTTTTACTGACTCAGCTAAACTGACGCCTACCATAAATCAGCAAACGCATAATAATGATAAGCATAGAAATGTCTACTCTAATTCCGCAAAACGAAAATAAATGATGGATTAAAAAAATCGGATTCCATTCAAGAACTCTTAGAATTAACAGGATCTAAGATATTACTGGGAGCAAATACGAATTTAAAAATAAATATCCTTGAAACTATCCCTATAACTCTATTTAATAAATAACAGTAAAATAAAAAATGTGTTGAAGAGATATAAAGAAAGAAGAGAACTAAAATATAAACACAACGAGTAGACACTTCAAATCGACAACAAACTTGAAAGAAATTTACAATATATCAGAATTCACATCGGAATAAGCACGGATAAATTATCAAATGTATTTAAAAAAAGGGATACTCTTTCATTTCCAAAGCTTGTGTATATGAAATACTACGCAAAATATTCTCCAAAATGTTTTAGGAAAACATCGATACCTTTAAAAAAAAATATAAACCCAAAAAAACACATTAGGGCATTCGCGTGTTGTATAGACACTTTAAAAATGATAACATGCCAAATATGACCTACATAGGATCCACCGAGTAACCATAGAAAAAAAAGTTATAATAATCACAACCTATATATATATTATATATATATATATATATATATATATAGTAGAGATATGAGGAACACAAGGACAACACTCAGACAAACGTATGTAGGATATATTTCGCTAGAGCTTTGAGCTCGGCATCATCAGTCGTTTTATTCAATAAAACGACTTTCAGATTTGCTAGACTCATATCAAAGTAGCATTTTCAATTAAATTCGTAATGATATAGTTGGTTCCCAATAAAGAACTTTTCAAACCCGTCTACCGCTTAATGGTCTTATTTTTTAAGGTATAAGAATTTACTAATCACCGTTTCCACGGCCGAGAAAGTTCAAGACTGCCGTATCTGTTTGATTACTATCGACAATCCTTGGTTATTTTCGTCGACATAACTGCTCCTATATTGTGAGGTGTTGAATTGATTGTCAGTTAGAGGAATTTATAATTGGAAGTGACGCCAGCAAATCCCTTTTAAACACAAAACCAATCCAGTACTCTTAAATATAAGAGCACATCTGTCTTCGAAAATTACCGAAGATGATCGAAAGTACCTGTACTCGAATAACACAAACAGAGACATTGGAGAGTTTTCGGTAGAGAGTTCACCTAAGAGCCACAAAGTTCCGGGTTTGATACCAGCCCACGCCAACTCAGCGTATGAGTAAGACAGGGATCTATGCTACTGATGTGATAAGCTGATGGTATGTGTGGAACTCCACATCAGACATCTAAACAATCTATTTGGTCTGGCTGATACTGACTTTAGGCCATCACGACAACTTTACTTACAAAAATTGTGACATCTCATATACTGTCTCGAACAGACACTCTCATTAATTATCGATAATGCCTTAATCGACAACGTCCAGGATTAAGAGACGTCAATTTGCACCGAGATAATTTTTTTAAGAGCCCGCCGATACTCACGATAAAAGGAGCACTCGTTTTTGGACAGCCGATTAGCCTGCCCCCTCCATCATCCGAATGCATACTTCTCAAGGTCGGCAGTCTTTCTTGTCATCTTCTCAAATTCACCGAATCCGTTTGTTGTATGCACATCCAGCCGACGGAGGCAGAACGTGTGCCGTCGCGTCTCTACATTCGGTACTCCTTGGCCGCCATCGGAAGGATAAAGGTAACAAATCTCCCGACCCTCCAAGCGAGCCAATTTGCCCCATATGTGTTAGGTTTTTATGAGCCATCCTTTGGCCTTCAAGCAAGAGCGCTTGTTTAGTGGAATTGGATCCATGATAAAGAGTCCTCCGATAACGAATCCTTTGGTAATCCTCTCGGGTAAAGAATCCTACGTTCCTTCGTCAATGGTCGCAAGTATACTGAGAAAGAATCAGCGCGTAAGTAATGTATCAGCCACGCAGTATGGTCAGTGATTGGATAAGGAATAGACCACATGACCTCGCCTAGTCTATACATCCTGGTGGGGAATTAGAGTACACCTTATATCTAAATAATTCCAACAATATGAACCGTAATGGGTCTCTTTCTAGATCAATTCGAACGATACACGGGAGAAGAAATACTGACACTCGGTAAAGGATTAAATGGTAGATGTGCTGTGACGTCATCGGAGTGATGACATTTTGATATTAAAAAAATAATAGCTGTATACTTATCTCATCTTCTGTGCTACGTGGAGAGGTTCAGATCTGGTTGCTGGGCTGATGGTCTTGGAGTGCTGGGGGACATCTTGCCCTGTGCCATTTATAGTATTTAGTAGTAACTCAATGCCACTTCTAAACTTCACTTAAGAAATTGACCTTGGGTCACATCCTACTCGTATGGAGAGAAAGGTGAATATATATATATATATATATATATATATATATATATATATATATTTATAGAAATAGGTTGGTTGGTTAAATTTTTTTGTTTACGGCATATCAACCCTTTTCGGGTCTTATAATGCCAAATCAAGTTTATTTTATATAAACAAAGGACTCAGATTGCTTACAGTACCCCCTGTTGCTTAAGTGGTCGCCCAATTAAAAACGGAACAGACTCATTGCTGCTGAACTTCGGTGATCTAGCGGGTTTGTCGATATGTTGTTTTGTTTTCAACTCTTTGCGGATCATTTAATGTCGAATCAAGTCATTTTGATAAACAAAGGATTCAGGTTTCTTACAGTGTCTATTGTTGCTTAAGGTGTCACCCAGTTAAGTATTGAACAGACTCATCGCTGCTTAACTTGGTTGTTTTGTTTTGTGACATATCAACCCTTTCTGGGTAATTTAATGCTGAATCGTCATTTTTGATAAACAAAAGACGCAGGTTGCTTACAGTACCTGCTGTTGTCTAAGTGGTCACCCAGTTAAGTATTGAACAGGCTCATCGCTGCTTAACTTCGGTGATCTAGCGGGAACCGTTGCTTTCAACGTGACTTGTTAGAAGTGGCGTAGCATCTATCTTTCAAGAGGTGGGTCCTCTTCATCTTAAAAAAAAAAAATCTTTGGCTTTAACCTGGATTCGAACACTGGCGGCAAATGGTGTAAAGTTAAGCCGCCATTTTGTCTGTTCGGTTATGTCTTTGAAGATAGTTATTGGATCCGGAATTCTTCAACTGCAGTCAACCGTTTCCTTTTCCTTTTTGGATGTTCAATTCAGCTTCAATCTATTCAGTCTGATGAAAGGTGCGCCTGATGTATGCTTCCATCATTCGAAGAGCAAAAATCAGACCCACTTCCAAGATTAATTATTAACAGATCAAATCAAAAACTTCCTTTTTCTTTTCTTTTTTGTTGGATCTTTAGTTGAAGTCGAAGAAACTCGAAAAATAGTAATTAATTACATTAAAACACGGCCATTAAATTCATACTTTAACCATTTTATGGCGTAATAATTTGAAATGACCTCAACTAAAATTAGGAAGAAGAAGAACGTAATAATAATTAGGTTTTAATTTTCCCTGTCTATTTCTTAATTACAGCTTTTTTTTATTAATTATTTTACGATTTTGTTTTGACGGCATCAACTGATGAGAAGAGTGAAATAATTTTAAATTGTAAATTAATTAAGCAAAATGTGAAACGTGCGGATAAATGAAGGAACGAGTAATTAATTTGAATTATAAAATTATTTGATGAAGAGAAAAACAAAAAGAAAATTTAAAAAACTGAGGAGAAAATAAGAAAACAAGAAAAGTCGAACACATTGGAAAACAGAAGAAAAAAAAAGATAGTTGATAGATATTAACAGATTAACTAGGTAAGTAGATAGATAGAATATGAACTGAGATAGATAGATAGATAGATAGATAGATAGATAGATAGATAGATAGATATTAACTGAAATAGATAGATAGATAGATAGATAATAACTGAGATAGATAGATATTAACTGAGATAGATAGATAGATAGATAGATAGATATAGATAACTGAGATAGATAGATATTAACTAGAAGATAGATAGATAGGATAGATAGATAGATAAATAAGATAGATATTAACTGAGATAGATAGATAGATAGATAGATAGATAGATAGATAGATTAACTGAGATAGATATAGATAGATAGATAGATAGATAGATATTAACTGAGATAGATAGATGGATAGATAGATAGATAGATAGATATTAACTGAGATAGATAGAGAGATAGATATATAGATAGATATTAATTAGATAGATAGATAGATAGATAGATAGATAGATAGGTATTAACTGAGATAGATAGATAGATAGATAGATAGAGATAGATAATAGCGGGTTGGCCTATTCTCAGTACCAGCCGGGCAGCGAGGGAGTATATCCTTTTTTTAGCGCTATACCGAAGTGGAGCGCCACACCTACCTCAACTCTCCACTTTACCCCACAGATCAGATTACCCAATCTGTGCTAGTCATGCTCTAGTTATTAACAGACTAAATTCGATAGTTAAATAGATAGATATTAATAGACTAAATTAGATCATCAACATCATTATCATCATCATCATTTCGTGCTGGGAGGACGGATTTCCATAACTCTCTCTCTCTCTCTCTCTCTCTCTCTCTCTCTCTCTCTCTCTCTCTCTCTCTGTCTCTCTCTCTATCATCAGTCGTCCCTATTGGTCATCACCCAGGGAGGTCTTCCGCACGGCATCTAGTATCTGATTATGTAGGGTTCTGTTGGTCGGAACTCTGGTGTAGACATCCACAGAAGAACGTCACTTATAAGTTCATCCTTGATTCTCCAGCAGTGTCTAACATGCCTTGTTCGTCTTACTTTGATGGTTTGTATGGCGGGAAGTAAGTCGTTGATTTTGTGCTGCCCAAGTTTTATTCAAGCCATCACACGGCATCGCTTCATAGTTCCAATCTAGCCTTTTCTCTTAGTGCTTCGTTAGAGTCAAAGTTGTGCAGCCATACAGTAGCAGTGACACGGTTAAAGCTTGCAAGGATTTATCATCAGAGAGGTCAGATTTCCATATGATCGATAACATATCTATAGAAGTCCATGCCTTTCCTCTGTATATATTGACATGACTTTCTGTAGATGAAATACTACAACTTAGTGTGTGAACTGATTGTTTCCTAATATTATGGGGTAGAGGTTTCCGGAAAAGAAACCAGTTTATCGCACAGACCCCAACACTGAAGTACATGAAGAACTAACAACTTTTTCAATTGACCTCTGACTTCTGTTCATGACGGAATCAAAAAACTAATCCTTTCATCCCCATCGAGAAACCCTTCACTTTTTATTTTATCATCTATTAAAATCTCCCGACCCTCCCTAACTTGAGTAGCTATCCTTTTCCATACTACTATACACTATGGAAGCGCGTGGTGTAATGGTTAAAGTCATGGGAAATGGACTCGTCGCCCCGAGTTCAAATCCTGGACGTGGTAATTGCATTTCACTTAGCGCTAATACCCTTGGGAAAGGTATGAATCCTACCCCCTCCAGTTCTAAAGGGCTACACAAATCGTAACAAATGGAACCTTTCATGTCTCATAAGAATCTCAGAATGACCCTTTTTACGGAGAGTCAATATGTTTCCATTCCATCGACTGTCATTTTGACTCGTAGTGGGAAACTCATGTTCAGCCAATTTGTAAACATTGTTTTTAATCAAACACTCCCCTCCGTCCGTCAAATAATCTTCTGTAAATTTCATATGATTTGCACTTCTTAGCTGCCAAAAATTTGATGACAGACCTCTGTTCAAGTCTGGAGGAGTAGAGGTTTACTTACTGTCATTTTGAATAGCCTGAAATCAAATATTTTTGTGAAATTAAATAATTGGAGTTTATATTTATGGAAAAAAATTCTGATTTTTTCCCCAAAGACATCAACCTAACTGAGAAATAAGTATCACTTAAACAATGAGGTGCTTGTTGTGTAATGCTTATCGTCGTTATTTTGAACTCGGTGACTCAAGTTCAAATCCTGGACGAAGCTGTTTACATTTCAAGTAGCGCTTACACCCTTTAGAAAGAAATCCAACTATTCTCCCTAAAGTTATAGGTAAATAGTAGGGCAGACCGTGCTCTTTAAAGTTGGTATGGCAATCGGTGTAGGAGAATTAAAATCTGGATTCAAACTTAATAACTCCGCCAAAAAAATCACATTGTGTCACATCCTGCTTACGTAGAAGGATTGTATATATATATATATATATATATATATATATATATATATATATATATATATATATTATATATATAATTAGGTTAGTTGTTTTTTATTACATATCAACCCTCTTTTTGGGATATTTAATGCCGAATCAAGTCGTTTTGATGAAAAAAGATAGGTTGCTTATAGCACCTGCTGTTGCTTAAGGAGGCATCCAATTAAGTACTGAACAGGCTTATCACTGCATAAGTTCTGGTATAATGTTTTTATCGTGAAATAATTACGGTCGACTCAAATGTAGAAAGTAAGAGGTAGTTTATTCCAGAGAAGAATACTGTAAAAGGTTGAATACACCTGTAGCGTAGTCACAGCGTCATTAATAGTTTGTGTTGTATTGTAGCTGGCCGATCAGCTAATAGCAATAATCAACATAGGTAGTGGGCTAAAAAAAAAAATAACATTCGAAAGAATAGTGGGTTGCAAATAGGTTTAATAGGTTGTTTATTTCTCGCTCTCACCGTGGAGTCCTTTCAGTGAAAAAGAGGAAGAGGAAGTGAATCTTTTCTAACATAAATTACATTCTCGCTACTTACGAGGTGAGTTAAAACACCCGTCATAACGAAGCACGAAAAGTCGACGTGTATCTTCTTCTGAAACACGCTGCGAAAAAAAAAGATGCGTTCCCTTACTTCCGCTTCAAGTCCCGGGTGGGGGAAGCGACATATCCATTTCCGCTCTTCTGTAGAAAATTTGGGAATTTTTTATCAAATTCACAGACCATTTCAAAACAAGAAATTTAGTAATTTCTTCACCATTTCTTTATTTTTTAGCAATTTTGATAAAACTTGGCATTCTTATTTAAAATTGTATGTTCTTTCCGATTCTGCACTTGAATTCTATGTATCTCCACGCTGAAACCAATTATTTGGGGAATAAGAAGTAGTTGTTTGTTTTAAGTTTACCACAAGATTATTCAACATTTCCATTTTAATACGGCATATATGCACATATATAGTATTAATTTAAATAAATACCTGCCATGTTGTATTACATAAAAAGAAACAGAATAACTCTTTATATGATTTTATTTAACAAAGCTTGTCCGTATGTAGCTTTGTTTATATGTACGATCACTGGCTGACATATATAGAACGCTTAGAATCTTCAGTCCGCTGAAAACATTATGTTCTTTTTTTTTTTTTTTTTCTTATTTCATTATTATCTTTCTCTTTACTCAGAAACAAGATTACCGTTTTCTTTTCAATTTCAATTTTCTATAGACCGTTTAATTACGTTACAAACCGACTAAGGTTGATCACAGTTAATGGTATGCTGTATTGAACTTGGCCTCCCACCGGGTCAGGATGTAACACAATGTCTTTTTTTTAAAACCTTGGTTGACAAACCAATCTAGGAGAAGGAAAAGTCTGAATTCAAAATCGCGAACAGAGAAGAAAGGAGAAATTCCAAATGCAAAACTTGGAGCTAAAACAAAATTAATTCGAATGCATTTGTTGAACTTGTATCTTTATATGTCGCGTTTATCTGCGCATATAACGATATAGACTATTCGTTGGAGAAAAAAAAAGACTTCATAGGAAATAAAACCCAGATGTAATTCAGATCGTTGCCTACACGTTTATAAAAGAAAAAAAAAGAAAAGATAAATAATGGAGATTCGATGTCTATCTGTCTGTAACCGAAACTACGTCACTGTTTATACCACAATACCCAAAATCGTTAATACTTAGAATAAAGAACAACCTTGGATTATATATATATTTTTATTCATATTTTTTAGATATTCCATATTAATATTAGTAAAATTAGTAAAATCTGTTCCTTATAATTCAACATTTGAATCCTTTCCATTGTAATAATGATAATTTAATTAAACAAGCGATAAAATAAATCAAAAAGTTATATTATTACTTTAAAGGAAAAAATCATTCGCGAAATTTGTAATCAGTTTTTAAAATAATTTTTTCTCTCGCCCTTTTTTCAGTAAGAAGCAGTTAATTTAAAAGTTTACAAATAAATTAATAAATAAGTAAATTTTATGTGTAAAATATTCAAAATAATTATTTAATTAATAATTAATAGATGTACGTAACATTTTATTTTTTTGGGGGGGAGAACTAAGTTTTCATTTCAAATTGTTTTATTTTTTACGCCTTTAATAAATTTGATGATTTTACTTACTTATGATACAATCCCTCTGAGATGCAATTTTTAACTCCCACCCCTTAGATATAGAGAGGGTGAGAGAGTGAAAGAGATAGGGAGAAAGAGAGTGAGAAGGAGATAGAGAGGGGTCAAGATAGAGGATAGGGGGAGAGGAGAGAGAGGGGGAAAGATTGCGAGGGAAGGATTAAATATATATAGAGAGAAAGGAAGAGATGGTGAGAGGGAGATATATAGGGGAAGGGGAGATAGATAGATATATAGATAGAGAGAGAGAGAGAGAGAGAGAGAGAGGGGGGTAACTAAAGAGAAAAACATGGTGAGAAAGCTATAGAGATCAGTGGGAGAGAGGTGGAGATTGTGAAGGGGGAGGATGAAATATATATAGAGAGGGAGGGAATATAGAAAAAAGAAGGGGGTAGATAGAGAAATGGAAAGAGGAAAGATAGTGAAAGTGAAGGGGGTTAGAGAGAGAGAGGGAGAGAGAGAAGAAAGAAAGAGAGGGGGTGAGCGCATAAAGCTAATCTATCTCATCGTCAGTTTAATTGGAATGACAAGAAGTAAGGAAAAAAATACAAAACATAAATGTATGTATTCAAGTGCTACGCCCAGTCGTCACTTCAGATAAATAATTCCGTTTTAATTGTGATGAAAGAAATGGAAGAAAAAGACCAAGCTATAAATCAGAAAGAAAAAGAAAGAAAATATAATTTTTTTAAAAAGAGAAAAGAGAGAGGGGAAGGCGAGAGAGAGTGAAGCGATAACGCTAACAAGACGTACAGTCGCACTGATACGGCTACGGTTTGATATAATTGTCGCTTTAACTTATCAGAGAGATCAGATTTTGTTGTGAGGTTTTTAAGGGGTCAAATAAGAACAAAACGACGGGTAACAAATGTAGGAAAATGTATTAACAAAAGAGTAGACAATTACAGTACAGAGAAGTGGGAATTACGTCCGACAAATAGAGTTATTGGCTTACTCGCATTGGCTTACTCGCAAGCCACAATTGTCCCTGTTACTTATAGTAACCCGTCGGCGCATTCCATTAGTCTTATAGGGTGTATCACCTATAACAGATTTCATATGATCAATGATCTGTCTATATCAATCCAAGCCCTTCCTATGCGAACATTGGGAAGATAGGGGGCAAAATGGAGGGGGTGAGATGGTAGATGAGATATTACTACCTAGGTATGTGAACTGATCAACTAAGTTTAGATGATTACCATCCAGTGTGGAGATGTGTCCATCTTTTTTAAAAGACATGAATTCACTGTTATCTGAATTCACAAAAAAATCAATGACACTTGCTGCTTTCTCTAAGCTATGCTGCAGTGCTTATATTTATTGTGATATTTTAGAGGCAAAAAATAAATTAATCAGATATATGTTTATCATTTTAACTCAACAAATCATTCAAGAACTGAAATTAAATTTGTGTCATATGTACAAAAAGGTTTTAGTAAAAATAAAACACTCACGTGTTTATGGTTACATTTTAAAAAATAATATTGAAAATGTAAACAACTAACTCCAATAATAAACGAACATTCTTAGCAATTCTGATAGAAATTTGATGAGGAATTTCCTCTTACTTCCTCTCTTACTCCTTTCCTTCGCCTTTCTCTCTTACTACCTTGTTTTCCAGAAATCCTTTTGGTCCGACTAATGTGCTTTTTAGCCGACTATTTTTGGGAGAATATGTGCTTAATTGAAGTCGTACCTAATTTTGAAAATTAATTAATTCATAATTGCCCGTCTAATTCATTAATTATGAATTAATTAATTTTCAAAATTAGGTACGACTTCAATCAAGTACACACATATATATATATGTGTGTGTGTGCGTGTGTGTGTGTGTGTGCGCGCGCATGCGCGCGTGTGTGTGTGTGTCTGTATTTACCAGCCTCTCTGTACGAGTAGGATGTAACACCAGGTCAAATTCTAAAGCGGAGTTTAACATGATTGAATTCAGTTCCCCTTCTCCTAAATTGGTTGCCTAACCAAGGTTCACTATAGATAAAGGGAGAATTGTTGGATTCACACCTTTCAATATTAGCGCCATGTAAAATGAAAACAGTACACACACACACACAACACATATATATATATATATCTGTGTGTGTGTGTGTGTGTGTGTGTGTGTGTGTGTGTGTTAAAATAGGCCATTCTCTCCCTTGGAAATTTTGACCAAATTCAACACCTACCCTACCCTCTCATTCAGTCTGGAACTAAATTGGGAAAAGATCGATAAATTGATATCGATATTTGCTAAGAAATTGAATCACGTGGACTGGCTAAGATCTTTGCAACAAGAACAAAACTAACTGTTTCTTTCTTTCTTTCTTTCTTCTTTCTTATTCTCTCCTCTTCATCCATGTTCTTTCTTTCTTAATCTTTCTTTCTTCTTACTTACTTTCTTTCTTTCTTATTCTCTCCTCTTCATCAGTTCTTTTCTTTCTTTCTTTCTTTTCTTTTTATTCTCTCCTCTTCATCCATGTTCCTTTCTTCTATCTTTCTTTCTTTCTTTACTTACTTTCTTCTTTCTTACTTATTCTCCTCTTCATCAGTTTCTTTCTTTCTTTCTTTCTATCTTTCTTTCTTTCTTTCTTTCTTTCTTACTTATTCTCCTCCTTCTTCATCCATGGTTCTTTCTTTCTTTCTTTTCTCTTTTCTACTTACTTACTTACTTACTTACTTTTTTTCTTATTCTCCTCCTTTCATCATTGTTCTTTCTTCCTATCTTATCTTTCTTTCTTTCTTTTACTTACTTATTTCTCCTCCTCTTTATCAGTTCTTTCTTTTCTCTCTTTCTTTCTTTCTATCATTTCTTCTTTCTTTCTACTTTCTTTATTCTTACTTACTTATTAAACTTTCTTTCTTATTCCTCCTCTTCATCCATGTTCTTCTTTCTTTCTTTCCTTAATTCTCACTGTTCACTGCCATCTTCTTTGTGGTTTGTTTTGTTTCTTTTTTTCTTTCTTTCTTATTTTTTTTCCATCCCTCTTCACCTATGTTTTACTTTCCCTTTTCCTTCATTATTCTTACTCTGTTCAGCCAGTTTTTTTTTCTTTTGTCTTGTCTTTCCTTATTTTTATTCTTCCCAATTGTTCTTTCTTTTCCTCTTCCACACTATTTCTTTCTTTCTTTCTTCTATTTTCTTTCTTTGCTTACTTTACTTACCATTACTTTCTTATTCCTCCTCCTTCAATCCATGTTCCTTCCTTTCTTCTCTTTCTTTCCTTTCTTTCTTTCTTTCTTTGTTTATTTCCTCGTTCCAGTTTACCCACATTCATTCCTTTTCGATGCGTTTGTTTGTTTAATTTATTATTTATTTCTCTATGTGTGTGTGATCATTTCTCTTTTTTAATTTCATCTCTTAAAGGTCAAAATGTTCTCTTGGATTTCTCCGTTTGCCCAATCGGAATATCTTTTTTGGGGGAAAATTTCCCTCTTTTCAAGATCAAAAGTTTGTTGTATTCTACTAAAAAACCAAAAAATCGACCAAAAATATCTTATGTACCATTAAAAAAGTGGATCTCCAAATTTTTCCTATCGATTCTGTCACTCTGGAGACTTTTCCCGGGTGAAATCCGGATTTTTTCCATTTATGTCATATCTAATAAAAAATGTCTATATAAACAAAAACATTCCTTGACATCTAGAAAAAGAAAATATTAAGTGTGGTGCCCAAAAAGTCTCCAACGGAAAACGCTTTTCAACTTCCACTATTCAATTTCTTGTTTTTAAAGATGGAAGCGCTGGAAAACATTTTTCACATACGTTAAAAGCTTCTGAAAAGATTGTTGACCTGTTTTAACCGAAAGTGACACCGAGAAAGAAAGGAGAATGAATGAATGAAAAGGACGGAAAAACCGAAGAAATGAAAGAAAAAGGACCAGTAGAGGACAAGGTGAAAG
>CM042153.1:97699499-97734936 GCA_023376005.1 Doryteuthis pealeii | reverse complement strand
GAAAATTTCTCTTTTCAAAGATCAAAGTTTGTTGTATTCTACCAAAAATCGACCAAAATATCTTATTGTCCCATTAAAAAGTGGATCTTCCAAATTTTCCACGATTCTGTCACTCTTGGAGACTTTTCCCGGGTGAATCCGATTTCATTTATGTCATCATAAAAAAATGTCTATATAAACAAAACATTCCTTGACATCTAGAAAAAGAATATTAAGTGTGTGCAAAAGTCTCCAACGGAAAAACGCTTTTCAACTTTCTATTCAATTTCTGGTTTTTAAAGATGAGCGCTGGAAACATTTTCACATACGTGAAAGCTTCTGAAAGATTCTTGACTGTTAACGAAAGTGACACCGAGAAAGAAAGGAAGAATGAATGAATGAAAAAAAGGACGAAAAACGAAGAAATGAAAGAAAAGACCAGTAGAGGACAAGGTAGAATAATGTAGAAAGAAAAGAGAAAGGAGAAAGAAAGAAAGAAAGAAAGAAAGAAAGAAAGAAGAAGATCGAAGAATAATGAAGAAAGAAAGAAAGAAAGAAAGACAGTTGAGATCCATGAAATAAGAAAGAAAGAAAGAAAGAAAGAGAAAAAAAAAAGAAGAACATGATCGAAGAATAATGAAGAAAGTAAAGAGAAAGAAAGAAAGAAAGAAAGAAAGAAAGAACAGTTGATATCAATGAAAATGAAAGAAAGAAAGAAAGAAAGAAAAGAAAGAACCAAGTAAAAGAAAAAAGAAAAAAAGAAAGAAAAAAACATCAGTGAACAGAGGAGAACAATGAATGTATTTATCAACGTAAAATAGAAAACTTTTAAAGTTCACAAAGTAAATTTGATTATAATTGATAGTTTGATAGAAATTTACACAATAGAAAATAGAAAACATTGTTCGAGATAGCAGATTCTTCTACTTTACATCTCTCTCTTAGGATTCTTGCAATATTTTTAAAAAAATTCAATTTCAACCTTCCATTCTATGATATTTCTTTTATCTTAGTCAATTGTCTCTTCTATACGACTCGTTTGTTTTTGATGTTTTTAATGTTTTAGTTTTATCGCTGTAGAATTAATTTCCCCATATACATCTGAGTTATTTCAGCTCTATAGTCTTACGGTTATCCTTATAAGAAATGGACAGTGTAACCAAGTTCAAGCGGTGGGGGGGGGGGAAGAGTCCTCGTCACGTTGTGTCTAACGTGCTCGACTGCGACATCGTAGTAAGCGAGTTCAGACTTACGTTCAATTTCGGACTAATACCCTTGGGAAAGGTATGAACCAAATATGGGTAAGATTGTACCACCACTGTTCTTCCACAAGGACGGCTTTGACATCAAATAGCCCACAAAGTTGGATATGCCATTACACAAAGAAACCGAAGCCAAACCAATCCCGAGTTCAATTCCTAGACGAGGTTGTTTCTTTTTATATATCACTAATACTTTGGGAAAAAAATGAATCCAACTATGCTCTTTCTAGCTATAGGTAAATAATAGGGTGGGCTAGGCTCTTTAAACTTGGTTAGCAAACCAGTCAAGGAGAAGGAAAACTATGAATCCAAACCTTTTAAACTCCGCTTAAGAAATTGAATATCTTGCATCCTGTTCGTTCAGAGGGGTTGGTATATATATATATATAATGGAAAAGGTGACTTACCGGTGAATATGGTCACGATGGTGCAAAATTCAGGAAGGTAAATCAGGGATATAACAAATACAAAGTGCTCAATACGTTAGTAGAGCAAATTTATTACAATATAGGTACAAGTGATAACCTACTCGAGTTTCACTATAAGGATCTTCAGGGTTAAATCCACTAAATTACTCGAAATGCTGATTAATTGCAGTCGACTGCACGTGTGTGTCCTTCGCGTTAAGCGAACGCGAAGGACACACACGTGTAGTCGACTGCATTTCGAGTAATTTAGTGGATTTAACCCTGAAAGATCCTTTATAGTGAAACTCGAGTAGGTTATCACTTGTACCTATATTATATATATATATATATATATATATATATATATATGATGTATTTATTTATGCCCTTCTTTTATGTAAATATGTTGAAAAAAATAACAGTGCGTATATATTTTTAAATCTATATCGCACAATAAAATGAAATCGTATGGATATATCTACGTTTTAGCTTAGTATAATCCCAAAGGTTCCTTTTTTTTATTAGAATCAAGAAATAATGAATATCATCAATGTGGAAT
Organism: Doryteuthis pealeii; assembly: GCA_023376005.1. Classification (NCBI taxonomy): domain Eukaryota; kingdom Metazoa; phylum Mollusca; class Cephalopoda; order Myopsida; family Loliginidae; genus Doryteuthis; species Doryteuthis pealeii. The sequence goes on along the minus strand of CM042153.1, from coordinate 97,732,729 downwards.
AATCTGATATTTTATATTTCTATCTAAAATCCAATTAGTCATTCCTGATCCAGAATATCTTCTTATCATAGGCATACATTTTCACCATGATCGAATCACTTCTTCTCGGCGCTAACTACTTATACACAGACATACAGAAATTGTCATTTATGTAGTAGAGATATCCTTACATTTTTAGATATTTCTAGGCTTTACGTCCATAGGTTACCTTTTTTTTTATTAGAATCAAGAAATAATAGATTTTATCAATGTGTAATAATTTAATATTTTAGATATTTTTATTAAAATTAAAATTCAATATTTAGATATTTTTTATTTTTATTAAAAGCCAATTATCCAGTCCTATTCCTGAATATTAGCTGATAAATGACAGGACCGATAAGGTGGAGGATAGTCATTTTAAGAAAAGAATAAAGTAAAAGATGTTGACTGAGAAAGGTCGAAAAGATAGCGACACATGATCGAAAAATGAAAGCAAAATAAAACATTCCGAAATAACGGAAATGAAATCTTACAGATAAGTAAAAAGGAGAAATGTGAACGACTAGATACAACTGAAGATAAAAGAAGTAAAATAAGAGAACAACCAAATGGCTGAATATTTGACCAGCAAATACAAAGGAATTAAAAGAAATCGAAGAAAATAACGGAAGCGGAAATACTTGTGGAATTCTTAAGACGATCCCACAAGAAATTTGCAAATTAGAAACCAACAGACCAAAATGAAATCCATGGATTCTTATTCCACCTATTTACACCGATACATGACATAACTGTAAAAATATAGCCAAGAGGTACGCATTCCTGAATAGATGTCCAAAGTAGGAAAAGAAAAGAAAAAATCTACGCTGATCTTGAAAATATTCCATAAAAAGGAACCACTCCCCCAAGCAAACCGATATCGTTTCTGCCAATAATTTGGGAAAATCATAACCGCACAGATATGAATAGAAATCTATTTCTTGCTTGAAAGATTCGAACTTTTTTATTTCTTTTTCTCTTTCAATGAACTGGAAGAATACCACAAAGAAACTAGAGACATGAATAATCTATTGTTCACAAATGAAAACATTGTAAAATAGGTAAAAAAACAAGGCGGAAAAGGTGTTGCTGTGAAGGCAGGGATAGACTTACACAGGAAAGCGGACAACATGATTCCAACGATCATGTGTAATAGAATGTTTAAAAATGTTCAAAATCTCCGGGCAAGAAGTCAAGATCATCACGTGATCATTTGAAAACTGGAAGTTGGAATTAACATCTGCACGAAAACGTCAAGCGGAAGTTAAAATCAAAAGAGGTATCTTTCACGGAGAATTATTATCGCCAATACTGTTCTTCTAGAAATAACAACAGATGGACCGGTTTAGCTCAGTCGGTAGAGCATACGCGTAAGAACCGCAATGTCCCGGGTTCGAGACCAGCCCTCGTAGAACAAACTTAATATTTGATATTCTTATTACTTTTTCTGTTTCTAAATATTTTCTTAACATAGGCGTAAAGTTTCATCATGATCGGATCAATGGTGTTGATGCTAACTGGTAATTCATAGACACACAGAAATTGTCATCTATGTAGTAGATATATTTCTTGGTATTTCTAGGTTTTACGTCCACAGGTCCATTTTTTTAGAATCAAGAAATAATAGATTTTATCAATGAGGAATAATCTAATATTAGATATTTTTTATATTTAAAAAAATCAAAAGCCAATGTTCATGAATATCAGCTAACAGATGACAGGACCAATAAGGAGGAGGATAGATATCCTAAGAAAATAATAAATAAAGTAAAGATGTTGCATGAGAAAGGTCAAAAGGTTGCGGCACAGGATCGCTACGGTAAAGTGAGGAGCTGATGGTACGTGTGGCACAAAAACAATCTCCAGTGTCCAGCGCTAATGAAAAGGGGATAGAATTCATAGCCTTACTTTACTTATATCATAAGTGCCAAGAAGTCTTTATAATTCCACAATCACGGAAAAAAATATTTCATGTACACGGATGAAGCAAAAGACAACTGAAAAAATGAGTTCTACTATGTAACCCTTTCATAGTCCTAAGATGATTAATCTATTTTAACAGCATGTAAACCCTTCTAGGATTTTGTTTGTCAAGATATTTAGTGTTGGTACTCTTAGGCGTTGTAGCGTTACCACTGAATCTGTCCTTTCTCATTTCCCGTGGTAACCCACAAGAAAAAGAATCCAACCCAAATCGGTTTATTCATCTGTCAGTATCAAATTTATTTTCACCACAGATCATCTGCAGTAGTAATCGCTAAATCAGGGAGAGAGAGAGAGGATAATGTTGTTTACGCAAATAGTAAAGAAAGAAAGAAAGAAAGAAAGAAAGAAGATTGGACGACTGTTACTCATCAGTCATCACCAGCTTCGCCGAATATATTCTCTCTTTTCCTGTCCGTCGGACACTTTTCTTTCTTCTTTAACTCAAAAAATATTTCCCTAAAATTATTTTTTTTCTTTTTCGAATCTAAACCCCAAATGATAAATTACAAATTTCTAAAATAATTAATTGAGATCCCTAATTATTTTACGCTGGGAATCCCGATCGTTGTTGGAGGCGCGTCGTGCAATGGTTACCGTGGTAGGAAATGGACACTGCGAGACAAGTTCAAATCCTGGACGCGGTGAGACGGTTCAAATTATGATCTTTTCTAATTATTAATAATTCTATTAGCACTATAGGAAATGAAAACAGCCTCATCCATTTGAACTCGGCGAGTCCATTTCCTTCGAGGGTAACCATTACAACGTACTCCTCCGTTTTCTATATAGTCTCCTTTTTCGAAAAACATTTGGTCAATCAATAAAAAATCTTGCGTATTCCCTCAAAGAAGAACGTTTTCAGTTGGCCGCGCAACCATTTATGCACGGCTTCTTTTTCATCATTATTTGTGAGTCACGCTTGCCTGTTCAGTTTTAAACTTTCTCTCACCCAGAGAAACTTCTACGTAGTAGTGCACTGTCCCTGTATTAGGCTAAAGCCCCCTATGAATATCAGCTCCTGACACTCCTTCTGGCCAGAGAAATCGGGTTACTGCTTTTCTTCTTCCTTGGTGCACACTGCTAGTGGAGCGGGCATGTTTTACACTGTGAATACAGCAAGCAAAATAGCGCAATCAGACTCAAACCTCGATCACGTGACCGGAAATGTGTCCTGCATATAAATGGTACATGCGTATATCTGAGAGTGAAGTTGCCCTAAAATTTAGAATATTCTTTGGAGCTCTGACAATCAAATGGATAATCCAATTTGGCCCAAACGTATAAAATTTAGTTTAACGTAGAGTAAGAGGATTTGTCAGTGGTTGTACAATTTCAACAGAGCGCAAATTAAAATCAAAAGAGATAATTCTTTTAAATCCTGCAAGTCATGATAGAGGATCTACAAAGAAAAATGGGATTAATATTTAGATTATATGGTTAATTTTAATGCTATGTCAATCCGACTGGGGTTATTTTATGCCTATGAGTTAACTAAAAGCGTTCATTGTACTTTCATATTTATATTTTTGGTGCAGTTGTATCTTAAATGGTTTTTCACGGTTCTATCGAATAGGAATAATTTTTAAGCTGTACACCGCCTTTCTTTGGGGGGGGGGATCTTACCCATCTGCAGGAGATATATTCAGAATTATTCATACTAGCAACAGAAAACACCCTCCAGGCGTCGTAAAAACTAATTTTTGAAAGACATTGCCTGAGAGGGTGGGAGTTAAAAATTCAATATCAGAGGGTTTGTATCATAAGTAAGCAAAATCCTCATATTTATTAAAGGGGTAAAAAAAAAAATTGAAATTTGAAATGAAAACTGAGCCCCGTCCCTCTTAAATAAAATGTTGCGTGCATGTAATAATCAAACAATTATTTTGAATATTTTCCACATCAATTTTGCACAAAATTTTGCACAATTTCGAGGACCACCCTCGTTAGAACCAATACTGTTCTTCTAGAAATAACAACAGATGGACCGGTTTAGCTCAGTCGGTTAGAGCATACGCGTAAGAACCGCAATGTCCCGGGTTGACGACCAGCCTGTAGAACAAACTTATATTTGATATTCTTATTATTTTTCTGTTTCTAAATATTTCTTAACATAGGCGTAAAGTTTCATCATGAATCGGATCAATGGTGTTGATGCTAACTGGTAATTCATAGACACACAGAAATTGTCATCTATGTAGTAGATATATTTCTTGTATTTCAGGTTTTACGTCCACAGGTCCATTTTTTTTTAGAATCAAGAAATAATAGATTTTATCAATGAGGAATAATCTAATATAGATATTTTTATATATTTAAAAAATCAAAAGCCAATGTTCATGAATATCAGCTAACAGATGACAGGACCAATAAGAGGAGGATAGATATCCTAAGAAATAATAATAAAAGTAAAGAATGTGCATGAGAAAGGTAAGGTTGCGGCACAGGATCGTACACGGTAAAGTGAGGAGCTGATTGTACGTGTGGCACAAACAATCTCCAGTGTCCAGCGCTAATGAAAAGGGGATAGAATTCAATAGCCTTACTTTACTTATATCATAAGTGCCAGAAGTCTTTATAATTCCACAATCACGGAAAAAAAATATTTCATGTACACGGAATGAAGCAAAAGACAACTGGAAAAAATGATTCTACTGTAACCCTTTCATAGTCCTAAGATGATTAATCTATTTTACAGCATGTAAACCTTCTAGGATTTTGTTTGTCAAGATATTTAGTGTTGGTACTCTTAGGCGTTGTAGCGTACCACTGAACTGTCCTTTCTCATTTCCGTGGTAACCCACAAGAAAAAGAATCCAACCCAAATCGGTTTATTCATCTGTCAGTATCAAATTTATTTTCAACCACAGATCATCTGCAGTAGTAATCGCTAAATCAGGGAGAGAGAGAGAGGAATAATGTTGTTTACGCAAATAATAAAGAAAGAAAGAAAGAAAGAAGAAAGAAGATTGGACGACTGTTACTCATCAGTCATTCACCAGCTTCGCCGAATATATTCTCTCTTTTCCTGTCCGTCGGACACTTTTCTTTCTTCTTTAACTCAAAAAATATTTCCCTAAAATTATTTTTTTTTTTTTTTTCGAATCTAAACCCAAATGATAAATTACAAATTTCTAAAAATAATTAATTGAGATCCCTAATTATTTTACGCTGGGAATCCCGATCGTTGTTGGAGGCGCGTCGTGCAATGGTTACCGTGGTAGGAAATGGACACTGCGAGACAAGTTCAAATCCTGTGACGCGGTGAGACGAGTTCAAATTATGATCTTTTCTAATTATTAATAATCTATTAGCACTATAGGAAATGAAAACAGCCTCATCCATTTGAACTCGGCGAGTCCATTTCCTTCGAGGGTAACCATTACAACGTACTCCTCCGTTTTCTATATAGTCTCCTTTTTCGAAAAAACATTTTGGTCAATCAATAAAAAATCTTGCGTATTCCCTCAAAGAAGAACGTTTTCAGTTGGCCGCGCAACCATTTACACGGCTTCTTTTTCATCATTATTTTGTGAGTCACGCTTGCCTGTTCAGTTTTAAACTTTTCTCTCAACCCAGAGAAACTTCTACGTAGAGTGCACTGTCCCTGTATTAGGCTAAAGGCCCCCTATGAATATCAGCTCCTGACACTCCTTCTGGCCAGAGAAATCGGGTTACTGCTTTCTTCTTCCTTGGTGCACACTGCTAGTGGAGCGGGCATGTTTTACACTGTGAATACAGCAAGCAAAATAGCGCAATCAGACTCAAACCTCGATCACGTGACCGGAAATGTGTCCTGCATATAAATGGTACATGCGTATATCTGAGAGTGAAGTTGCCCTAAAATTTAGAATATTCTTTGGAGCTCTGACAATCAAATGGATAATCCAATTTGGCCCAAACGTATAAAATTTAGTTTAACGTAGAGTAAGAGGATTTGTCAGTGGTTGTACAATTTCAACAGAGCGCAAATTAAAATCAAAAGAGATAATTCTTTAAATCCTGCAAGTCATGATAGAGGATCTACAAAGAAAAATGGGATTAATATTTAGATTATATGGTTAATTTAATGCTATGTCAATCCGACTGGGTTATTTTATGCCTATGAGTTAACTAAAAGCGTTCATTGTACTTTCATATTTATATTTTTGGTGCAGTTGTATCTTAAATGGTTTTTCACGGTTCTATCGAATAGGAATAATTTTTAAGCTGTACACCGCCTTTCTTTGGGGGGGATCTTACCCATCTGCAGGAGATATATTCAGAATTATTCATACTAGCAACAAAAACACCCTCCAGGCGTCGTAAAAACTAATTTTGAAAGACATTGCCTGAGAGGGTGGGAGTTAAAATTCAATATCAGAGGGTTTGTATCATAAGTAAGCAAAATCCTCATATTATTAAAGGGGTAAAAAAAAAAAATTGAAATTTGAAATGAAAACTGAGCCCCGTCCTCTTAAATAAAATGTTGCGTGCATGTAATAATCAAACAATTATTTTGAATATTTTCCACATCAATTTTGCACAAAATTTTGCACAATTTTGCACAAAATCATAACAAATTTTTGCTTTTACATAAGCATTATCATATAAATATGAAAAGTTCAGTAATAATAGTTTCTGTCAACAACAATCTATCTGATCTGCCAACTCCTGGAATCCTATGTTAACATTAAATATTCATACTTGTCATATAAAAAGATAAATTCAATTCTGTTTCCTTGTAAGTTTCCTGATAACATAGTATATATATATATATATAATATATATATATAATATATATATAAAAAGTTTTTGTAGTACAAAATTTAATGAGGACGCGTAAAAGCATATGCATTATGTAAATTTTTTTTTTTTTCTTAAAAAGAAAGGAAAAGGGTACCCTAGTTTTGATTTAAAATCAGAAATGAATTTCTTCTTTTCGATCAATGCTCCTCAGAGAAAATTACATTGAAAGATGGTAAAAAGTGTAGTTGAAGACAACAAAAAGACAGAAGCAGTGAGAACAAGGAAAAAAGTTTGTTCTTTTTTTTATCTCTCAGAAAGAGAATTCGTAAATATCCGAAACTTAAACTCACGTGGGGGGGGTCGGAAATTACGGGTGCCCCCGTTCGATAAACTGAGGCTTGAAATGCCAAAAAGGAGTAACTGTTGTGACTGTTTCTGCACGCACAGGATGGGTTGAGTGCGAGAAATGAAGAGCGACTCAAGGATTTGAAGTTGTAGTTCGCTATTGGAACTACAAAGGACTGAGAACATCGCAGGATGGTAGGAGCGGCACAAGCAGAATTTCTTAATATATATTTATTATGCAAAAAATACATAAATGTGGCACAAGGCCTAAAGGGGGGAGTGGGGTAAGAGACTGGTCTTCACTATCCTATCTTTTAACTTAACTATTCCCATTCGTGACCGATTCATTCAACAATTTTCCATTCACCATAAAACTCGTTCACACAAAAGTCACCAAAACATTCCATTCACTCTATGACAGTCCTACACTTAACCCATATTTACATATTTTGAGGGAGGGGGGAAGATGATACATATATACAAATATAAACCCCAATGAAAGGATGAATGAATTAAAAAAAAAAAAAAAAAAAAAAAAAAAACAATTTTGTCAAAAAATAAGAATGATTATTAGTATGGGCTCCCCCTCATTTACTATTTATGGCAGAAAATCTAGTTCACCGGTTCGAAAAAAATGCTTAAAGGAAAAACGAAATAAAACAAAAATAAAATTAAAATTAAAGAACGTCTCCTCAAGCAGCCGGAGAACTTGAATTTCTGTCAACTAATGGGGGTGGGGAGGGGAAAGTAAAAACGAAAATTCATGGGGACTAAAAAAAAATTAAAAAGGAGGACAATGAGCTTACATTCTCTAGCTAAGTTAATCAAAAAAGAACAAAACAAGTCAAAATCTAGTCTACCTTAACTGGGAAGGGTCAACAATGAACTTCCGATTACCTAATATTCTTTAGGTACCAGTAACCTCTAGCATGAAAGTAAGGTCGGCACCGTCCACGCGACACATTTGCGCCAACCTCACCCATCTTTCGCCGAACTCCAATGAAGAGAGTCTTCTCTTCTCGGACCGGATTTTAATTTTGATCTGGTGCTTGTAAAAAGCGACCAGGGTCCGAGATGAAAAAGACTCGCCTCCATAGTGTTCCTCCTTTCTCGTCGTCCAGATCACGACTCTCATAACGCCGAGTAAACAGAGTAGAACATACAATTTCTTCCTGTCAAGCGACATCTCTAGGTTGCTTAAAACAGTCCGGGCATCCAGGGAGTAGGACTTTCCGCCCTGCACGCGAACCATGTAGCCTTCAAGAAGCTTAAGAAGCGGTTTTACGACCGGGCAGGTAAAAAAGGCGTGCTCAAGCGACTCCTCTTCCACTCTACACCGAACGCAAACTGGCGGAGTAGCCAGACCCGCCTTCTTCAGTTTCTTGCCGACCCAGAGGGCGCCTCGAATCACTCGCCAGGTGAGTGAAGCCTCATTGTTATTGAGACAACTCAATCCGGGAACCCAAGGCCAGATTGAGCGAACCTGTGCCTTCGTCACACCGAGCCTTTCAGCTATGTCATCTCGAACGGCCCCCCTCACTAACATTTGATATAATGCCTTACGCGACGGCGGCCGGGTATCAGTGAAGCCTAACTGTAACCGTAAGAGGACTTTCAGGGCATGCCGACACTCGCGATAGAAGGAGCATTCTTTCCTGGGTAAACGGTGGGCTTCCCCATTCTCGGAATGCACACTTCTCAAGGCCGGGAAGGCCTTCTTGGCGTCTTCCTTCCAGAATTCGCCGGACTCGTCGTGTTCTGCTGTCATCCGGTTTAGGAAACTGATACGTAACGTGTGACAACGCGCCTCCACGCTAGGTACCCCTAGACCGCCTTCAGAAGGATGAAGGCGACAGATCTCGCGACGCACCAAAGGAGCCCGATTGTTCCAGATGAACTGAAACAGGGCTCTTTCTAATTTAATTAGAAGGGTGGACGGGAGAGGAAGCACTGAAAGACGGTAAAGGATGAGGGGGTAAATGTGCGAAGTGCACACCTCTGCCCTCCCCTTTAAGGAGAGCCTCCTCCGTGACCATATGCCGACAGTGGCCACGACCTTTGCAAGTACTTCCGACCAGTTTTTCTCCAGCTGTAGATCAGGACCGAACCAGACGCCGAGTATCTTGCACGGCCCGTCCGTCCAGCTGAAGGGGCCGGGAAGAGCAGAACCCTTCCACGAGCCCAACCGTAGACCTATCGACTTGTCACGGTTAATTCTGGCCCCTGTCACAAATTCATATCTTCTCAATTCTGTGCTGACCTCCTCGACCTCGGCACTGCTCGTTACAAGCAAAGTCACATCGTCAGCATAGGCGGTATACTTGGCCGAAGTGCAAGCACCAGGCAAAGTAATACCGCGAAGGACCGGGTTCGCCCTTATCTTGCGCAGGAATGGTTCCAACACAAGAACGTACAGCAAGGGCGATAGCGGACAACCTTGCCGAATGGATCGAGATAAAGTGAAGGGGCTCGATCTTACTCCGTTCACCTCCACCATGACTCCGGGGGACGCATACAGAAGCCGAATCCAACTGCGGAAATGCACGCCAAAGCCGGCCGCGGAAAGAACGGCCTCCAGAAAACCATGGTCAACCCTATCGAAGGCCTTGGACTGATCTAAATTGATCAGCGCGGCTTTATCGTCGACTTTATCTATGATCGTGCGAATCATATGAAGACTGTCCTGGATAGTCCTGCCCTTCACAGCGCAAGACTGTTCAGGGGCCACGAGACTAGGCAGGGCAGTCTGCAAACGATCTGCCAAGATCTTCGCCAAAATCTTCAAGTCAGTGTTTAACATCGTCAAAGGGCGAAAGTTACTAATCCCATCCCCTCCACGTTTGTCCTTACGTAGCAACTTTACTACTCCCCGGGTGAAACGACGAGGAATAGACCCCTGTTTCATCCAGTTATTGTAGACAGTTGCCAGCAAGGGAACAAACATGTGCGACAGCCTCAAGTATACTTCGTAGGGGAGACCATCAATTCCAGGAGTCCTCTCCAACCCGACCGACCTTAGGGCCTGCCGGATTTCGTCCTCTGTAATGCGCCCCTCACACCCAGCCGCTTCCGTCTCCTGAAGGCGAGGAAAGTCGGCAAGATAGGCGTCGAACTGAGCAGAGCTCAGCCCGGGCTCCCTAGTGAAGAGTTTCTGGTAGTAGTCACGAAATTCCCTACAAATATCTTTGTTTGTAGTTCGACACTGTCCGTCCGGCGATGTAACACTCGCGATATGCCTTTGGGTGGCAGCTCTTAGCTCCTCCGCCCGCAGATCTTGAGCCATGTTCGTCGCCTCGCAAGACATTCTCTTTAGCCTAGCCCTAACTACCTGAGCCTGATACTTCTTGTGGTTAGTGGAAGCCAGCTCAGCCCTAGCTATGTTAGTAGCTAAACTATCTCCCTCCCGCACAGCCGTATCTAGCCTATCTCTAAAAACCTTTGCTCCGCTAGAATATCTAGTTTGAGTCTTCTACTATAGTCGGCAGCAAAGGACCTAATAGTATCCTTAAGCCTAGACCACCACCTGTTCCCAATAACAGCTCCCGTCAATTCCCGCTTAATGGTTAGTTCTAGCTGGCTAAGGAAATTTTTGTCTTCCAAAAGGGAAGCATTAAGTTTCCAGTAGCCAGACATCCTAGCCTTAGCCCTATCTAATTTTAGCCTGACATAGAGCATCCTATGATCAGAGCTACCTAACGCCTCAAAACTTGGACCCTCTATAAGATCTAAGTCGACTCTCCTGACTAACACTCTGTCGATGTAGCTGGAGAGCTGGCGACCAGACGCCCCTAGCGGTCCAAGTCCACACTACCCGATTTGGGTGCTCTTCACGGAGCTTGTCGGCAAGATCAAGTCTGTCGACAAACTCCCCGAAGTATTTTGCATCCAAATTGTTAGTATTTCCCTAACGTCCCCTCTATCAACCTTGGGATCAAGGACGGCGTTCCAATCACCCACTAAAACTACCCGTTTGGATGAAGTCACATAGGGCTCGATGCGCCGAAAGAAATCAGGCAGCTCACTCGTGGCATTGGGTCCATAAACCCCAATGAAGCGAAACGTCCTTCCTTTTATGGTGGCATCCAGTACACAAAGCCTCCCAGCCGGATCTGAAAAAACAACAGAACAATTCGCGATTAGGTTTCTGTTTATCAGCCAAGTGACCCCTCTCGCACGACCATTAAAAAATGCTGAAAAGGAATCGTAATCCCTTGACAGAATTCTCTCATGGAAGCTCGAATCAAAGCGGGTCTCTTGTAAACAGCAGATATCCACCTCGCGGTCTCGAAGCCAGTAAAGGAGTTGTTGCCTTTTTGAATCTGACCTCAAGCCGCGAGCATTTAAGCTAGCCAACCTTAGATCCATGGAGAAAGTTAATGGAGTTAGGTCCTCGGACTGAACATGTCAGGTGACAGACACCGACGGTCTGGCTCAACGAAGCAAAACCCAGAGCATCAGTAAAGGCTCCGTCGCAGGCGAGGCCGCCGATGTCCCTGGGGTAAATTAATTTTAGGGCCCTATACAGGGATGGGTGCAATCTTATTGGGACCCTCCCCGGCTCACACATCATTTCCCCCCTTCTGGCAACAAGGCTGCGATCGGGCCGAAAGACTCTACAGCATCACGGACCATAGCCATAATAGGTCCAGCCTTCCGGCCCGATCGAATTACGGATAATACCCAGGCGTCTGGGAAGTTTTGGGGGTCCTCTACATCAAGGCCATTCAACCTTTTGAAGTTGAGGAGGGTCCCCAAATTGTCCAACATTTTTTTGGGCAGGTTTGAGTCTTTAATTAGGATGTCCTCTCTACCTTGCATATATTGATTCCCCCCCCCAAATGGTGTCTTTTTTTTAATACTGGGCAGCTCATCCTCGGAGCTCCCTGCTGCAGGGCTCCGTTGCCGTTTCGTAGCTTTGTCTGATGGGGTGTGAGATGGGGTGTTTTTTAGAGGGGATGGCTTAGGTGTTGACGTGGTGGAGTTTGTGGGTGTATGGCGGGGTGTATTTTTGTTTTTTTTGCTGGGTGTGGGCAATGGAGGAGGATGATTTCCTTTGTGCCCAAGCACTGTCATTTTGGGGGGTGGCATTTTGGTATCGGGAGATGTTTTGGGGGGTCTTAATGTTTTTGGCGAAGATGAAGGGGTGGAGCGAGGACATCCTGAAGAGGGGGCAGTAGTTGGCTTGGTAGTGGTGGTGGTAGTAGTGGCTGTCCTCTGGGCATCCAACTGGGCCTTGAATTGAAGGAGCTTTTCGAATTTCTCCTTCCCCGGACTGACGCATTTGGCCCCGGCCATTCCCGCATACGACTGTGGGGTCTCTCCCATGGTGTCTGTTGGGTTTTCTACATGGGGCTGAGGTGCCGCAATCTGGACCTTCCTCCCACCTTTTCCAGCTGTCAGCCACTCCCCTCGTCATTCCCCGTTGTCCCCAACGAGGAAGTCTTAGGGGAAGGGGGGTTTGCTGTTCCACCCCGACCTTTTCCGATACCGTGGTCCTGACAGCGGGCTCGGCTTGTAAAGCCTCTTTTTTTTTCCCGGTGACTTGGGAAGTGGGAGGGTATCTCGCATTTTGGAGGTCGCACTCTCGGGAGCCTTTTTTCCCGGGCAGTTGGACGACAGATGACCAATTCTGTGACAGTTCCAACACGCTGGCTTCCTTCCGGTCACTATCACGGATAGTCTGCGCCCCTCCATGTCCAGAAAGTTGGGAACGGAGTCAAAGGCTGTTTTGTGTAACATTACATCAAAACTCCATTCCCCGCGCTTACCGTCATGTCTGGCGGCTACTAAGTCACCATATTTTGAAAAGTAGCCAGCCACGTTCTCATCTATGAGGTATCTAGGCACCTCATATACTGTTACCGTGGTCTTTCGTCGGCCAAGGTATTCTATTCTTATGATCATACCTTTCACCTCAAGGGTTTTTTTGGTGAGGGCGACGGCATCTTGGGGGTCGGTAACAGTACGTCCCACATAGCGTAAGATGTGCCGGCAATTATAGTCTGCACATTTACGCCCAAACTTGAGAGAGTCTTGATCATCAAGTCCTTCGAGGTCTTGAGTATTTTTTTAGTACCACTATCGACCGCGAAGACAGACACCGTTCTTTTTAAATGTTCGTCTCTGAGCTCGCCCAGGTTAAATAAGAGCCCATGCTCATGTACCTGGTCAGCGACCAAGGCAGCTCTCTGGGCGAGCTCATCTATATCAATTTCGAGTTTGGGCTTAGAAGCCCAAACATTCTTGGGGGAGTCCCCACTTGTCGTGCTTTCTAATGTAGGTTTTGGTTCCATAGGAGGAACCTCCACCTTTGGTTGTTCCTTAACCGGAACCTTAACTTTAGTAACACCATGAACCAGTTTTTGTGGTGGTTCTTGATATTTCGCCCTCTTAGTGGGGGACTTGAACAAAGCCTTTTTGGCCGAGCCGTCTTTTCGGCTGACCATAGGGCAGTGTTTTAAGGCAAAAAAAGCCTTACCTTATTTTTTATCCTTGATGGGAATGCACCAGGGCAAAATGCGTCAGTCCGGGGAATTTGAAATTCTTCTCCTTGTCGTGGTAATCCTTTTTGTGCTTGGTAATAATAAAAAGCAAGTAAGCCAGAGCTCGTCACACTGGCCGAATGAAAAGGTTGTCGATTGTAATCCAGCCGAATTTCTTAATAGGTGTTGTCCTATGGTGGAAGGAGTATTTAAGCCTGCAGCTGTGGGACAGTCCACGTTGCCTGAACGGATGTTGTAGGGTATGTGCTGCTTGATTCGAGACTCCAGTCTCAAGGTAGTACGGCCGATGTAGCAAATCTCGCATTTGCAAGTAAACTTATAGATAAGGTGGCTTTTGTGATGAGGGGCAATACTATCCTTGAGATTAGGAGGAAACAGCACATTGGATTTAAGGACTATCCGAGGATTGATGGCATTAAAGCAACGATGGACAGACTTTTTAATTTTGTCTAATAGAGGAATGGAAGATTTGCCCAGCCAAGGAAGTCTTAGGTAGACTGGGCATTTTTCGGGACCAAGTTTCGGAAGGGTTGAAAGTTGCGCACATTTGTATCTTATAGTGGCATTTACCGTAAACCTACTTTTACTGGGTCTTATACACGTTGGGGTTCCTTTTGTCCCCCCCCAACGTAAAATTAACTTAATAAAAACCTTGATTCATCGAGCCTTTATGATTTGTTCCAAATCCAAACTCCAACAAGAATTTTCCTTTATTAAAACTACGTTAATTAAGAACGGTTACCCTGAGAACTTGGTCAATGCCACTATAAGATACAAATGTGCGCAACTTTCAACCCTTCCGAAACTTGGTCCCGAAAAATGCCCAGTCTACCTAAGACTTCCTTGGCTGGGCAAATCTTCCATTCCTCTATTAGACAAAATTAAAAAAGTCTGTCCATCGTTGCTTTAATGCCATCAATCCTCGGATAGTCCTTAAATCCAATGTGCTGTTTCCTCCTAATCTCAAGGATAGTATTGCCCCTCATCACAAAAGCCACCTTATCTATAAGTTTACTTGCAAATGCGAGATTTGCTACATCGGCCGTACTACCTTGAGACTGGAGTCTCGAATCAAGCAGCACATACCCTACAACATCCGTTCAGGCAACGTGGACTGTCCCACAGCTGCAGGCTTAAATACTCCTTCCACCATAGGACAACACCTATTAAGAAATTCGGCTTGTGCGCGCTCCTACCATCCTGCGATGTTCTCAGTCCTTTGTAGTTCCAATAGCGAACTACAACTTCAAATCCTTGAATCGCTCTTCATTTCTCGCACTCAACCCATCCTGTGCGTGCAGAAACAGTCACAACAGTTACTCCTTTTTGGCATTTCAAGCCTCAGTTTATCGAACGGGGGCACCCGTAATTTCCGAACCCCCCCACGTGAGTTTTAAGTTTCGGATATTTTACGAATTCTCTTTCTGAGAGATAAAAAAAAAAAGAACAAACTTTTTTCCTTGTTCTCACTGCTTCCTGCCTTTTTGTTGTCTTCAACTACACTTTTTACCATCTTTCAATGTAATTTCTCTGAGGAGCATTGTTCGAAAAGAAGAAATTCATTTCTGATTTTAAATCAAAACTAGGGTACCCTTTTCCTTTCTTTTTAAGAAAAAAAAAAAATTTACATAATGCATATGCTTTTACGCGTCCTCAATATATATATATATATATATATATATAGTTCAATGAAAAATCAAAACAAATGAACGTTTTTGCTTTTATTTATTCATTTCGGAACGGTATTACAACCAGTGGTTTCTTGCTGAAAGCATTCATCAGGTAAAACGAAACGGTTCCTTTGAAAATGACAGAAATGGTGTATATATATATATATATATATATATATATATATATATATATATATACACTATATTCAAGTGTTTTTATTATTTCTTCCACGCTTCCTAATAATTCTTTTGATCTTACAATCTTAAAAGACATTAATAATTTTTCCGAAAGGGTCATTTTTTGGCTGACCAAATACCTTTAATTCTTATCCAAACCATTATCAAGGCAGAATATGTGTGTCTTTTATTATTAAAACAGTTTAATGTTTAACTAAACTAATTGTTTTGTTTTTATCACCAAGGTGACACTAAGCAACAGTGGCAGAAAATACTTGATCAGCCAAATTTGCAATTATATGGCAGCAAGTATTCCTATCGAATCTATTAATAATGGAGGTTGTCTGTATTTCTGTCTGTAACAAAAACTACGCCATAGCTCTACGTCACAGCTTACGTCACAAAATTATTATGCTATATACACCCAAAATTTGAGTAAGCAATTTAAAAAATTGTTTTTTACTCTCGTCCCTTTTTTTATTTTTACAGTAACAAGAAGTTAACTAAAAAGTTTACAAATAAATAAATATTTATTTTGCTGCCATATAATTGCAAATTTAGCTGATCAAGTATTTTCTGCCACTGTTGCTTAGTGTCACCTTGGTGATAAAAACAAAACAATTAGTTTAGTTAAACATTAAACTGTTTTAATAATAAAAGACACACATATTCTGCCTTGATAATGGTTTGGATAAGAATTAAAGGTATTTGGTCAGCCAAAAAATGACCCTTTCGGAAAAATTATTAATGTCTTTTAAGATTGTAAGATCAAAAGAATTATTAGGAAGCGTGGAAGAAAGAATAAAAAATATATATATATATATATATATATATATATATATATATATATATTTACACCATTTCTGTCATTTTCAAAGGAACCGTTTCGTTTTACCTGATGAATGCTTTCAGCAAGAAACCGCTGGTTGTAATACCGTTCCGAAATGAATAAATAAAAGCAAACACGTTCATTTGTTTTGATTTTTCATTGAACTATATATATATATATATATATATATATATATATATATATATATATATATATATATATATATATACTATCTTATCAGGAAACTTACAAGGAACAGAATTGAATTTATCTTTTTATATGACAAGTATGAATATTTAATGTTAACATAGGATTCCAGGAGTTGGCAGATCAGATAGATTGTTGTTGACCAGAAACTATTATTACTGAACTTTTCATATTTATATATAATGCTTATGTAAAAGCAAAAATTTGTTATTACTTAGGTCAACTGTGTTTTAAAAATGTTTGCTTTATTCATACTATTTTTATTAAAAAATGTTTTATTGAACTATGAGGCAATAAGATGACCAGGGGGAAATATCAACAATGAATAAGTAAGGATCAATGAGTGAAACACAGTTTAGCATAAGTACAAAAGATTTTAGGGGACACTGTGTGGATCCATAATCAATAAAACAATTTAGCAAAATAAAAAAATAAGCGATAACATGCTGTAAAAACCAACCAAGCAGCCAAACCAAACTCTCCAAAAACAATTTCTTTGACGAAACTAGTTGAGAACAATTCAAAAATATATATAAAAATGATATTCCTGTTTGTCTTGTTACTTTGTTCATCTTTAAAAAAAAACAGTATTTTTGTTTTATAATATATATATATATATATATATATATCTGTGTGTGTGTGTGTGTGTGTGTGTGTGCGTGTGTGTGTGCATGTGTGTGTGTGTGTGTGTGTGTTTGTGTAATGTAATGAATATGCATACGCCTAGTCCCTCACAGTAATATGATTGGCTGGTGTCAGCCATAAATACAGAGCAATGTAGTGGCACAATGCCTACGACTACGACGTAGCACCAGTACTATTACTTACCTGCTTGATTGTACTACTCTGCTACCGTGGCCCTCCCACTCTGCTACTTCTACTAAATATATCCCCTTCCTCCCGGGACATATAAGATTGGCGACGAAGGATTCAGAACGACCTCACAAGTTAAAACAAAGACCGACAAAAGATTAAACGACAAAAAAAAAACAACAAAAAAAAACAGTTGACAACGCTTACTAACGAGAAACGTTAGAAAGACTTGCCCAAAAATTACAGAAAGAAAGTAATTGTTTATAAAGCTTCCTAACGGGGAACGTTTGAAAAAAAAAGCAACGCTTACAGAAAGAAAGAAAATGTTCACCCCTCTTGTTTGGACTTAGTAAATTTTATTGTATACACAATTTGGAGCAAATATTTTTTCTTGTGGAGATGTTGGTAGAATGGAACAGATTGCAGAATTAACTAAGGTGCTGTAAGTCTCTTGACAACAACAACAACAATTAATACAAAAACAACAACAACATCAACAACAATTCCAAGAAGAAAGACAACAATTGCAACAACAAGAAAGGTTTGAAAAATTATTCAAACAACCGGAAAAAATTAATAAAGCACTTTTGGAAGGCGTATTATCTAGGGCAGCAAAAGAACTGGGTTCTAGATTTTTTCAACTGAATGAATTTCAAGTTCACTCTCTGAATTTAAATACGATCCTGACAGTGGTTCGATGTTTCCGGCTTATTTTCGCAAGTATGAAGCAATATTTATGAAAAGGTGCGAGCGTTGGACTGATGAGGAAAACATTTCTCTATTGTTGCAGAAGTTAGGAACAGAGGAGAATACGAAATATGCGAATCCTACCAAAGAATCCAGAGGAAATGACATTCAGCGAAACAGTAGAAATTTTGTCCAAAATTTTTGATAAAAGAGATCATTTTTTTCATATGCGGTATAAATGCCTAAATATCGTAAAACAAGAGGAAGACGATTTTGTCACTTACGCAGGTATGGTTAACGCACAGTGTGAGGCTTTTAAATTAAAGGAATTATCCAGCGACATGTTCAAGTGCCTAATTCTTGTCCAAGGGCTAACAACACCGAAAGACAAAGAAATTAGATCATGAATCCTCACTATCATGGAACAGGATCCGAGTATTACGCTACAAAAAGTGATGGAAGAATGTCAACGACTAATAAACATAAAAACAAGATAATACTCGGATTGAGAAGAACTATTTGCGAGTACAAACTGTAAGACAACAGAAGTGGATAAAAAAAAAAAATAAAAACTTATATTCAGTTCGTGTGGAGGACAACATATAAAGAAGAATTGTTTGTTTACGTATAAAATGTTTCAATTGTGGGCGTGTAGGCCATAAAAGTTCCCAGTGTCGGCTCAAACAGAAAAAAAAAGAAATGAAAAGAAAGTCGCAAACGAATGTAAACGTAGTTTTGGACTAAAAACGAAATTGAGGAGGGTCAAAGAAGAAAATACCTCAATGTAAAAATAAATGGGTAGACCGTAGAATTATTACTCGATTTATGTAGTGATATCTCGGTATTAAGCGAACAAACATGGAAAAAAATCGGTTGTCCAGAGTTGACTAATAAAAATAAAATTGCAAAGGAGTTTCAAGGAAAAGACTTAAGTTTAGAGGGGAATTAAAATGTAACGTTTCATTCATGGGAAAAAATCACAAATCGAAATTGTATGTGCTCCTTGGTTCAGTGAATCTCTTTGGCACATTTTAAAATAAAATACCTGATGCCTTATAAAATTCATTCATTGATAAATCAACACTGAGAATGTCATTAAAATCGGATAATTACCTGATTTTGGGATTTTTTTTTCAATCGGGAGCGGGTAAATATATTTTGTAAAATACGGATTTTGTTGCATATTGTACAAACGGAAATAGGAATTTCCGGTTAAATTAAACAAAGAATGGCAAAGGACTATCACAAAATTGCATAACAACTACTTTTTAAGCAAGTATCTTTTAGATATCTTTTAGATAATCCCAGATTGCTCATCAAAAACCATTTAATCTTTTAGCTTTTAAATTGACGAAATAATATTATCCTGTGATTTTTAACCCGAGCTCAATGGATGACCCAATCGGTCACGTCTTTTTCTAGTATATATATATATATATATATATATATATAAATTCAAAAATAAAAATACTTAGTTTTTTAAGCATGAATGACTGTAGATGTTTAAACTAGACTAATGTTTTAAAAAAATATATAAATAACTTACAGTCGTATTAAAATTGATATTGTAAGTGATATTGAACTCGAGGGATTTATAATAATTGTTATATTGCCGGTTAAGGTAGATGTAATTCTTTTGTAGTTAATGGATTTTTATTCGAAAGTGGTTTATGTGTTTAAAATATTTAGCCGTTTTAGCCTTTCTGTTCCGGTGGCAATTGTAATTTTTCAAAGAATGCTCAATATATCATAAATAGAGCTATAATAATTGTAGAAAAGAATTGGTCTACTACGGTTTCGATCTATACGATCTCCTCAGAACCCTATATTATATTGGACTAAGATAAAGTTTTAACTCAGTTGAACTGAGACACAAGTAATTTGCAATTGTGACCGTTGAACGTTATGTCAGTTCATAGGTTTTCTTTGATCATTTTTATTGTCGCGTTCGGCTTAATTCTATATATACATATGTATATTTCTGTCTTTTTGTTTTCAGCGAGAGAGAAAGAAAGAGAGATAGATAGAGAGAGAGAGGGAGAGAGAGAGAGAGAGAGAGGGGGAGAGAGAGAGAGAGAGAGAGAAAGAGAGAGAGAGAGATTGGGTGGGTGGGAAATGAATAATGCAATGAAGGAAACTCTTTTATGAAATGCTTAATTGGTAAAAAAAGAAACAACCAAACAAAAAAAAAAAAAAAAAAAGAAACAAAAAAAAAAGAGTCAGTGTCGTTTATCGGAACTAATTTTGCTTTTGTCAATCTTAACCCTTCGAGCAGTGCGCGTGATGGTTTAAATTGGTTCGTGTGTCTATGCAAAATATGATACACGCCAACAGAATAACGAATTCCACTTCGGATTGAGACAACTTTCAGCTAGGTGCTCGCGCATGCGCGAGTGTGAATAGATGAGGGAGCGGCAAAATGAGAGACTGTCAAATACCGTCTTCAGTATGTTCAGCTTCTTTCCATCCATCCATCCATCTCCATTTATTTTATTTCATTTTTTTATTTTTTATTTTTTATTTTTTTCATTTTCATTTTTTTTTTTTACGGCAAATTTTTGCGTAAGAAAATTCATTGAGTACAACGTGCTATTCTCATTCTTTAAAGTTCAATGCGTACAAATCTTAAGGGGTTGGGGCGGGGGTAGTTGTTGCAGGAAAAAATATGGATTTAATTTCTTTTTTTTCTCATTTTTTTTTTTTTTCATTTTTTTTTTCATTTTTTTCTTCCCCTTTTTTTGATCATGAAAGGAGATTATGAAACGGATTTAAAAAAAAAGATTGTCTATTAGATTGCCAAGGGTTGGGCCTTCCTAGGACGGTTGGTTAGTGCAGACGATGCATTCAACCAGGTTCACCTGTGATTTCGTATTTTATCGAGAGCGTATCGTTCATTATTTCCGATCCACGCTGTTCCTCATTGTCGGAGATGGAGACTGCAAGCTAATTGCGATAAAAGAACAGTACAAAGATAAAGAATTAAGGGTTGGCAATGATTCCTCTAAACATTAAAAAAGTATTAATTCAACTAATGCAAAATAACAGCAGATATGGCGCCGAGTGATCCCAAGAATAGATAAAAGGATAAGTTTAAGTTTCGGTTTTCACTTCAGGAGAAAATCATCAAAAATGGTGGGGGGGGAGAAATGAAAGAAAAAAGAAAGAAAAACTAGACGATTGTTGAAGAAAACAAACTTTATCTCCCTACAACGTCATCTCACCGGGGGAGAGAGAGAGAGAGAGAGAGAGAGAGAGAGAGAGACCCGGTATGAAACAAAATGGCTATGCTACATACTTTGATTTAAGATAGGACAGACAGACAGACATACACTCCCAGCTGGTGGAAAAGAGAGACCCTGGACTCAAAACGATACCTACTTCGATTTAAAATGGAACCAAGAGAGATAGATTGATAGATAGATAGAGAGAGAGATAGGCAGATAGAGAGAGAGAGGGTGGGTGGCAACCATAACTGGTGGGGATAGAAACCAGGCATTCAACAAGATTACTATGCTACCGAGGGTGAAACTAAGGATCATTTATGGCACCTCGGAAAATTCTCAAAATACAAAGAATTCTATTTGTATCCGACAGTTTAAAGATTTCCAACAGTCAGCTAGGGAAGCGCATCAGGATTGTCTTGACTAACGTTATCCTTTTGGTACTGATAAAAATAACTCCTCGCTAATTAGAGTTCAGTTGGCATATTAGATGCGGAGAGTTTTAATGACCGAAGAAATGGCTAGGGACTTATTGCTAAGATTACGAGGCAAATTTATGTTCCTTTCTAGTCGGTTAGTCGAAATAATTATAACTTTCTAAACAGTGAACGACGGTTAAACTTATTCAGATATTGCTGTAGCCAATACTTCACCACACATTTCGACTGTGTAAATATAGAACCAATGATTATATTATTGTCTGTGTGCTTACATAGATAATTAGATGGGTGCGAGCGTGTCCGCCCGTTTGCATATGAGTCCGTTATGTGTTGTTTGTCTAACTTAGATGGTTTCTGTAATAGATGGTGGCTGACCGTCACGGCTGCTTTTTGTGTGGGATGCTGCTTCCGGCATTTCTTACAGGTTGCTCGCAACATCTTCTGGCACCTCCCATCTAGTTTATTCTACGAAAGCTTCGTTAAGGTCCATGTAGTGCCGCCGTTCAGTAGCACTGATACGGATACGAATGGGAAGAATTCCCCCTTTATCCTGTATATATATATATATATATATATATGGTATTTGTGGAAAAGGTGACTTACCGGTGAAAATGGTCACAATGGTTGGTTGATGCAAGTTTCACGTGAAATCGACTGCAATTAATCAATATTTTGATTAATCCAGTGGATTTAACCCTGAAGATCCTTATAGTGAAACTCGAGTAGGTTATTACCGTGTACCATTATGATAATATATATATCATTGAGTATATATATATATATATATATATATATATATATATATATATCATTGAGTGTATATATATATATATATATATATATATATACTCAATGATATATATATATACTCAATGATATATACATATATATATGTATATATATACTCAATGATACACACACACACACACACATATATATATATGTGGGTGTGGGTGTGTGTGTGTGTTATTGTTGCATGAACAATATTAAAAACATTATTGATAAACACAACTTTAAAATATTAAATGGTAATACCAACAACCAGATTGATAGATGCAACTGTCGCCTTAAAAATAAATGCCCATTAAGTGGCAATTGTTTGGCTAATAACATCATATACAAAGCCACAATCAAGGACAATGTAAATAACAACGAGGAAAAAACTTACATTGGTGCCACTGAAAACAATTGGAAAAGTCGGTGGTATAACCACAATTTAAGTTTTAACAACAGAAAATATGAAAACAGTACCACCTTATCAAAATATATATGGCAGATCAAAGAAAAAACAGGCAGAACACCTATAATAAAATGGGAAATAATAAAAAAAGCCCAGGCTTACAAAAGCGGAGAACGTAAATGTGATCTCTGCTTAGAAGAAAAGTTGTGCATATTACAAAATACAAACAATAACTTGTTAAATAAGAGAAGTGAACTCGTTTCGAAATGTAGGCATTTGAACAAATTTTTACTGTGTCACTTACCACCTGACCCTAATTTTCGCTCTCCTTTTATCTAATTTAAAAAATTAAAAAATTAAAAAAGAAAAAAAAAAAAAGAAATTCATCTGAACACCGCGTGCATTAAAACCAAAGCAAGTTTGTTTGATTATCATGTTTTTTTAAATACAAATTTAACGTCATAACATTACATCACGTGAACACGATCCACGTCACATAAACGTTAAACAAGCCACAGTTAAAAAAACAATTTTTAGCCCTATATTTCACATCGCGTGAAAACGCATCACGTTTATATCATTCATTGGCAATTCAGTCTCGAAAGACTATGATAAAAGTTTTTTTGTGCCCCTGAAGTTGCAGCGCCTCCTGTGACTATGAAGTCCTATGTTTGAGAAACATTCTCGACCACAGATTTTGTATTTGTAGATTGTCCCTGTAGATGATGATGTTCCGATGCTTTGTTGCCGTTGCTTTCTTATGGACCTCTTAGCTTCATGATGTTGTATCAGAGTGACTTCTGACATGTACAGTCCTCTATAGAGATTCTGCCGCCACCGAGGGCGGTCTTGAGCCAAATTTTCCCAGCTGGAAGGGACAATGCCAAAGCACCTGAGATCATTTTTGCAGACATCCTTGAATCGCAGTAGGGGGCGACCAATCTGTCTTTTACCAGATGTTAGCTCTCCATACAGGATGTCTTTCGGGATTCGTCCATCATCCATCCGATGTACATGACCCAACCATCGGAGACGACGTTGTCTCAGTAGAGAGTACAGCTGGGGAGTTGAGCTCTCTCTAGGACTGCTGTGTTAGTGATCCTGTCCCTCCAGGTGATGCCCAGTACACGTCTAAGGCAGCGAAGGTAAAAGTTATTTAGCCGCCGCTCTTGGTGGGAGTTTTAGGTCCATGTTTCACTTCCATACATGAGGGTGCTGATAACACATGCCCTATACACTTGTACCTTTGTACGGATAGTGAGCTTGCTGTTGTCCCACACTCTTGTTGTGAGCTTCCCAAAAGTTGAGGCAGCTTTTCCGATCCGGCAACTGAGTTCAGCATCAAGTGACAGGTTGTCAGTGATGGTAGATCCAAGGTAGGTGAAGGTGTTTACGTCTTCCAGGGTGTAGCTTGTTGATGGTGATGGAGGGAGGATTTCCAGTTCCCTGACCCATCGTCTTGGTTTTCTTTATACTAATGGTCAGGCTGAAGTCCTGGCAGGTGCTCCTGAGAGTATGCTACCACTGCTGCATCATCAGCAAATACCATGTCCCGAAAACACATCACGTTTATATAAACGCTAAAAAATTACTGGTTTTAACATCTCAACCATTTCACGACTGGTTTTTAAGATCTCAACCATTGGACTCATCTGATGATTGGACTACCATGAAACTTCAAGTTATGAGTGTAAATCCATAATATTAACATTGATATATATATATATATATATATATATATATATATATATATATATATATATATATATCAACAATCCAACTTAACCAAACATGCATGGTGTATGTCCCGTAATAAAATGAGATATCATGAAAAGAGTCCAATATTACATAGGAAATGAACATGTTAAAAACAAATTACTGAACAAAAGAAGCGAATTAATACCTAAATGTAAATATGTTAACAAATATCTCATCTGAAATTTTCCACCTGACCCTAATTTATGTCATAATTTATTCTATTTTAAAAAGTCCGGAAGAAACGGAAAATTGGGAGACGAATTCTTAAAATTTTATCTTAATTTTAATTTTATTTTTATTTCAACTTATTTTAAATTCTATCCTAATCATATGTATTTCTATTTTTTGTGTTTTCTGTGTTAATGTCAGGTGCACTTGCATCTTATCACGTGATTATACCACCATATATATATATATATATATATATATTGCCCCATCGTGGTGTAATGGTTAGCAAGCTAGTCGTGAAGATTCATTATTATTGAATAGTAAGCTTGATCCTTTCTGGATGCCACATAAAAATCGCCACTTAAAAAGCCTTTATGTTTATACGGCCTGGTGGGATGTCAGGATTTTTTCTCTTTTATCCTTTTTATATAATACAGTGACCTGTTTCTTATTAAAAAGGCGTAAACAAATTAGGGTGTTCGGGATGGGAGTGGAACAGATTAATGGAATTTCAGTTTATTTCAATGAGAAAATCGAATTGATATACGTGGGAATTAAGTTACGAGGGAATTGAGTTACGAGCGGAACGAAATCAATGTACTACTGTATATATTAGTTCTTTTTACGTACGACATTTTTTTAAACAAAATGATTAACTATCAAAATCTACATGAAGTAAACCTTTATTATTCAGATTTATGAAGAGAAAGAGAGAGAGAAAGATAGACAGAGGGTGTGGGGATTTATAATCATTATAATGGGGATTCAGTCACTGCATACGTCACAATACCCTCAGGAATTGCGTATGTTGATCAATGAGTATGTTAGTCAAAACCATTAATACATAGAATTAATCTTATTTATGAACGATGTATATGAAAATCTGTGTTAGATTTGTCTGAAAACAGCCCACGTTATTAGTGTGTTTAAATTCCTGCAATGTATCTTATATGTCACTAAAAATTAAAGGTTTACATAATATATGGTGTGGTTAATTTGCATACTGGTTTTAACAAAACCAGGTTTAACGAATAATTACTTGGCATTATTGACCTCTAAAATCATTGATTTTTTCTCCAACATATTAAAATCAATCCTATGAATGATTTTATATAGAAACCAATTAGAATATAATTAAAATAAGTGTAATCTTTTTATATGCGTTCTTATCAAATTTCGTTAGTCTTTCAAAATTTAATATATTTCATTAGATTAAAACTTAAATACTTACGCCCGACGATAGGCGCATATTCTTGCAAGTAAAAAAGAATGTTCTTTACTCTCTGTCAATTGTCCACTATACTCTTATGTTCATTTCGAGTTCTTTGTAACAATTCCAGAAATATCTCGCAAGATAAAAAAAAACAACACTTTGAGAGTAAATATTGATTTTCACACCTTCAAACTAAAGTGTATTCCTAGACTTCAGTGGATGTCAATGCCAATCAAAAATGTAGTTTGTGGCACGATACGACCGCCCAATATAACCCCAAACGTCACAATGAAATAAAAAAAAGAATCAACCAAATAACTCAATTAGTTATTTTGTGAAAACTCAACACAGCTTGATGTTCACAACATCAATATGACCATAAGTAATACGATAGAAAAATAATGCGGTTGACTTCATGGCTCATTGTGCTACCGGTACTATGTTATAAGGTAGGTCAATTTTGGAACTGTAAGGTCTCTCATGTGGCGGAAGTTGAATAAAGAAAAAGTACCGCACAAAATATTTTTTCATGGCTCATTGTGCTACCGGTACTATGTTATAAGGTAGGTCAATTTTGGAATTGTAAAGTCTCTCATGTGGCGGAAGTTGAAATTAAAATAAAAAAGTACCGCACAAAATATTTTTAAAAAAACTTTATCTTCATTTGAAGAAATAGATTTTCATCTTTTTAGATGTTACAGTCTAATTACAAGATAAAAAGCAACATATAGTTATAGGTTTCGGTGGAAATTTGAATTCTAGTTATAATATTTTATTCGTTTCATTTAAAATGATAACCTTTCTGTTTTAAATATTGAAATTGATAATCATTCTAACTAATTCTAGACTAAATGTTACGAAAACGAGAGTTTTTAATGAATTTTAGTAGACGATCCTTGTGTTACATAATTATTAGATTCCTTATACTTATATACAGTAGTGTAGAAACCAAAATGGCTGTTATAAGTTTAGCCGGCGGCCTTGAAGGATTGAATAACAAAGCTTGATCTCAGTCCCGATCCTCCTTCCGGTGGATACCGTGAGAATCGGTGGAGAAGACCCTCTTCCGGTTTAGATTAGAAAGGGATTAGAGTCAGATCGGCCAAAACCACGACGGTGGTCAGTCGTGTTATGCACGCTGTCAACTCAATCTGCGCAGGTAGTCTGGTGGGGATTTCGAAATAAAATATGATTTAAGTAATTCGAAGTCTTGTGTTATTATCTAAAAACTACCAATGACACAGGGCTTCTGATAAAGAGAAATCCCCAATAGAAGACCAGACACGAAGTCCCCAAGAGAAGCCCAGACGCTAGAAGAGACGCTAGAAGAATAGAAGTAAGAAAGTAAGGAAAGAGAGTATACAACACCTTGATCTTATTTCCTCAAACAATGGTGCTAGTTTTTTGGTATCAGTACTCATTATACCAATACACAACTTTCAGTGTTTGAGAGAATTTGATATTCAAAAAATGAAAAAAATCAACCTAACCTATTATGTAATCCAGTGCTACCTGTTTACACAGTCTGATCATCGGCGACTAAACTGGTAACCCTACAGATTTTGTCTGGTGAGGAGGGTGGCTAGACACCCTACAGAATGAAAAACAAGACCTGTAAAAGAGCGGAGGAATCTCTCTGATCGATGGCCATTTAGCCCATTATTTCTAAAGTCTAACCTCTCCTCGCCGCGGCAGAGCCGTGTAAACTTTTGTAATGTCAGTGTCAAGTCGTCGGGAACTTAAGTTTCTGGTAGGGCCACCTAAGACGAACAGGTCTGACATCCAATGATATTAGGGCTACAACCTGGCCAAAGGGTCTCTGGTGAAAAATCAAAGGGCGTCTCCATTATTGTCAGGAATCAACGGCTTTTGACGTACTTGTCACTGCGTCTATGGAAAATCTGCGACAAATAAGGGCATCACCTTCCCATGAACGGCATATGCATGCGGAGTTTGGGGACTGCTTGGGAATTTTCTATTCCCTTGTTACTCCTTCAAAGAATTCACCACTGGCTGGATGGAGCCGGCTCAACCGACCTAGGGTGAATACCGACACATACACAGCGAGAAACAGTGGCTGATACAATCCACGGATTTACAACCTGTCCCTGAGAGCCGATGTTCAAACTGCTCGAAAATTAGCTTTTTGAATGCCGATTTTCAAAGAAGGGAGGTTTGCTTATTTATTGGATTCCTTTAGGAAGACAAAATAAAAGAAAAATTAAAATCGGTTGAGTGGCCTATTGTCGGTATCAGCCGAAAAGCGAAAGAGTTTATCCGCTTTTCACAAGCGCTAGACCAAGAAGATTGTTTTTGCACCTGAGGTGGAGTGCCACACCTACCATCAGCTCCTCACTTTACCGCACATATCCAAGATGCGCTGCTGATGCGCTGAGTTGGCGAGGATTGCTATCGAACCCGGAAAGTTTTGGCTTCGATGCGGATGCCGAGGGCCGATTTTCAAGCTCATAGAAAAACTAGCTTTTTGGATGCTGATTTTAAAGGAAGGTATGTCTGCTTCTTTATTGGATTTGGTGAAACGGAATCTTTCTGTTCTTTGACATCATCAAGACAGATTATTTGGTGGAAAGTGAGAAAGGTGATCAAATTAAGGATTAGAAAGGAAACGGATTGACTTAAGGTGTTTTGAAATGACGTCATCGTTGATGGCGCGCGAGGGAAATATGTCGAATAAGAAATAGGTTGGAATGCATAGGGTTAATGAAAGATAAAAACAGCCAATTAGATGGCAAGAGATTTGTTGTGAAGCTTAGGATGCACATTTGGTTCCTTACAAGTCAGTTAACCAAAATAATTACAAGTCTGTCAGCAGAAGAGAAATCTTTGCATTACTCAGATATTGATATATGCAATTCTTCGTCAGAAACCTCATCTAAAGATTAATCAATATCTTTTATATAAGTATGTTTACATGCATATATATATATGTATATATATATATATATATATATATATATATATATATATATATATATACAATACAATATATAACTACAATTGGTATCGCTTTCACTTTCATATTCCATAACCTTTTCAGTTCTCTGGCAAGGTCCAGATATTTGTCCATTTTTTTCATTTTCCTTCAGCTTCACCCTGTGATCTGCTGGCACTGCAAAATCCACCAGTTGACAAGTTCTTTCTTTTTTTGTTTATCAACACTAGGTCTGGTCTTCTTGCTGGGATGAGGTGATCCGTTTTGATTTCAAAGTCCCAGCGAATTTTATGCGTTTCGTTCTCAAGAACATATTCTGGTTTATGCATATACCATTTTGTTGTATGGTCAAAATTTAATTTTTTGCATAATTCCCAGTGGATCACCTTCCCAACCCAGTCGTGGCTAGTTTTGTATTCCCGTTGTGCTAGTTTACTACATTCGCAGAGTATATGGTTTACAGTCTCATCTCTATTACAGCAAAGTCTACATTTACTATTTTGTTGGGTCTTATCAATTTTCGCTTTGATATAGTTTGTCTTTATGGCATTATTTTGTGCAGCAATTATAAGTGATTCTGTTTCTCTTTTGAGGTTTCCCTTTCTTAACCATGTCCAAGTCTTTTCATGTGCAACCTCTTCTATTTGTCGTTTTAAGCGTCCATATAATTGTTTTTCTTCCCATTTTTGTTTTCTAGTCTTTATTGTTTTTCTGTTTGTCCATCTGTCGTTTCTACTATTGTTGACCGCCATAAGTAGTTTGTCTTTGCTCTTCCTTGTGTAATCTTCAAGTTGTTGGATTGTGGTTTCTACGCATTCCTCTATGTTGGCAAGACCTCTTCCCCCTTCCTTTCTTTCTTGACACATATAATCTATCTTATTATCTCTAGGGTGGAGAGCCTTGTGCATGGTCATCAATTTTCTCGTCCTTTGGTCAATCTGTCTGAGTTCTTCTTTTTGTCCATTTTAAGAATGGTCCTGAGTATCTTATAATGGGGACAGCCCAGGTATTGATTCCTTTGATCAGATTTCTGCTGTTAAGTTTGGTTTCTAGAAGTTTTCTAGTTCTCCTGAGATATTCTTTTTTAATTTTCCTTTCATTTCTGCTTGCATGATATTGTCCACTTCTAAAATTCCTAAGTATTTGTAGCTTCCATTTTCATCAAGTGATTTTATAGTTTCCTGATTTGGCAGTTGTATTCCATCTATTGGTTTTCTTTCCCCCCGTTTTATTACTAGCATAGCACATTTTTCAATTCCAAATTCCATCCCTATATCCTGGCTATATATTCTTATAGTTTGTACTAGGCTCTCCAGTTCTTTTTCATTTTTTGCAAATTTTTTTTATGTCATCCATGGACATAAGGTGGTTTATCTTTTCTTGGGAGTTAGTGAATTTGTACATTTTTTAAGTATATGATTAAGCGGCATCATTGATATAATAAAGAGTAGTGGTGATAACGAGTCTCCTTGGAAGATACCTCTTTGGATATTTACGTCTGCCAGGGATTGTTTTCCAGCTTTTAATTGAACTCGCCAGTTTTCCATAGCTTTTTTAATGAAGTTTATGATGTTGGAAATTTTGTACATTTTTAGACATTCTAAAATCCAAGTATGTGGGACCATGTCATAGGCTTTTCTGTAATCAATCCAGGCCATTGCAATATTTTTCCGGCTACTTTTTACTTCTTTAAGAATGTATTGGTCTATATAAAGTAAATCATGGGTTCCCATTATTATTATTATTATTATCATTATTATTATTATTATTATTATTATTACTAAGTCATGCTATTAATATTTTAAACTGTTTAAATGATAGAATAAACATATGAAATAACAGAGGTGATCAGTTCTAATTAGTGATCATCCTCCACACATCAATCATATGTTGCGTGTGTGTGTGTGTGTGTGTGTGTGAGAGAGAGAGAGAAAGAGAAAGAGTTTAATATATATATATGTGTATATATATCAATGATATTAATCCTAGTCAGATATACTAACTAATAGTTTCGCTTACTAGCTCATTAGGACAAGAATCTAACTAAGAAGACTTCGAGCAACAGTACTTTTATCACTAAAACCAGCCCCACCGTGTGTTTTTTTTTTGCTTTTGACCAAGTGTTATAGGGTTAATCGATTATTTTCGGTCCCATGGTGACAGACGACCACGTGGAAATCATGTGTGTGTACGAGCAAAAGCCCCGGGTCTCACGTGTCTTTTATGCAACAGGAATTGTAAAAGCAAAACTGGACTTCTGAGCCACTTGCGTGCTCACAACCGAACTTTGTAGAAATGTCCTTCTTCTGTGAAGAAGTGACAATCACCATATATATATATATATATATATATATATATATATATAGTCATCCCCTACTCTCTTTCGTTCTTTCTTTCTTATATTTTTTCTGTGTAGCATGTCTTTTTACTTCCTTTCTTTCTTTATGATAAAAGAGAATGGCCCATTATTTAACTGAGTTGAAGACATTCATTAGAAATAAGAATTTTGGCTATATCACCAGATAATGAGGATTTACATTTTAGCATTTCCTCTTGGACGATTTGGACGGTTTCATTTTAAATCAAAGGGTGTTGGAAGATGATAACGGACGTACTATTAAGAAACACGAGTATATATTCTTATATGTATGACAGGAAAAATCTCTCTGCTACAAGTAGACATGAGTGAACGGAGGTCAACTCTCTTATGAATAGTCATATCCAGAGAGAAATTTTGGTGGCTGAAGTCGGGACTGCCACCCCTTCGTCGCCTCTCTTACAAATATTCATATACAGACAGAGAAAAATCTCTTATCTACAGAGGGTCTCAAAAGATTTGTAACATAGGAAATACTTATTAGATTCTACTTTTATCACACAACGTGTGATTAATACCACGTGCGATATTCTTTCTTCATCAATTTCGGGGGCAGAAATCGGGACTTCCACCCCTTTGTCACCTCTCTTACGAATAATCATATACAGACATAGAAGACTCTCTTATGTACAGAGGATCCCAAAAGGAAATACTTATTAGATTCTATTTTCATCACACAACATGTCATTAATACCATGTGCGATACTCTATCTTCATCAATTTCAGTGGCAGTTGTCGAGACTGTCACCGCTTCGCCGCCTCTTACGAATATTCATATACAAACATAGAAGACTCTCTTATCCACAATGGGTCTCAACAGATTTGTAACGTAGGAAATACTGATTAGATTCTTATAAAATCACACCTAATTTTTATACTGTTGGTCTTCTGAGCTATTTTCTATTCGTCTGATACACGAACGTTGACACGAGATTTGAGATTTGAAGATTTGATCACTACTTTTTCGGTGTGACTTTTTTCAGTTTATTTTTGTAGACGAGTTATTTTACATTGACCCAAGAGAATTGAAAACAAAATAACCTTTGTTTTGCTAAAACAATTTTCCTCCCTCTCTCACTGCAACTCTTTTCCTACCTCTCTCACTTTGATCCCCTAGTGTTCCATCTCGCTATAACTCTCTTTCCCCCTTTGTCACTACAACTCCTCCCCAACTCTCTCTCACTACAACTCTTTTCCTCCCTCTCTCACTATGACCCCCTTTTGTTCTATCTCACTATAATTTTCTTTCTCCCTTTGTCCCTACAAGACTTTCCCCCCTCTCGTTATAATCCCCTTCTGTTCCCTTTCACTATAACATTCTCCTTCCCCGGCTCACTACAACTCTTCTCCTCGCTATATGCATGAAGGATCGTTGTGTAATGGATATCGTCGTAGGGAATAGACTCGGCAACCCGAGTTCAAATTCTAGTCAAGGTTGTTGGAATTTCATAAAGTGTTAAGGCTTTTGGGAAAGATAGACATCCAACTGTTCGACCTCCACTTATGAGTAAATAGCATGGTAAAAAATTTACCAAGATAAGAAATGAACAATGAATGGAATCTTAATTTTTCCAGAATACAAGGTGTGTCATAAAAGTATCGAGGTTGAAGCTGTATTTGCCAAGATAGAAATGAACAATGAATGGAATCTTAATTTTTTCCAGAATACAAGGTGTGTCATAAAAGTATCGAGGTTGAAGCTGTATTTGCCAAGATAGAAATGAACAATGAATGGAATCTTAATTTTTTCCAGAATACAAGGTGTGTCATAAAAGTATCGAGGTTGAAGCTGTATTTGCCAAGATAGAAATGAACAATGAATGGAATCTTAATTTTTCCAGAATACAAGGTGTGTCATAAAAGTATCGAGGTTGAAGCTGTATTTGCCAAGATAGAAATGAACAATGAATGGAATCTTAATTTTTCCAGAATACAAGGTGTGTCATAAAAGTATCGA
>CM042153.1:97651999-97686999 GCA_023376005.1 Doryteuthis pealeii | reverse complement strand
CTTCAAGATAAAGATGTGTCGCCTTATTCCAACCAGAAGATCAGACCTAGTATTGATTATAAAAGACAACTTTTCAGCTGGTAGATTTTGAAGTTTAGCAACTTTTTAAGTTCCACTTGAAATGTATTGTCGTAAATTGATTACCAGTGATGTTGCGTAGAGATCTCATGAAAAAAAGTGTAATGGCCTCAATCATCTTTGGGGAAACTTGCATATTAATCAATAAATTAATTATAAAGAATTTTATTCTCAAGTATTAACCATGTTTTCGAAATAGATTTAAATATGTAATTCCTTCAGTGATAACAGTAACAAGATAACCCTTATGAAATTTGGAAGGAACACCTGTCGAAGATATTTCGGCGCCATATTAAAAGAAAGTTAAATATAAACAGAATGGAAAGACAGGAAATGCAGCCAATAATACATAATTAGTCACGTTTTCTTTTAATATATAAATTGGACGATTATTTTGAATATAAAAAAAGCATAGAATATGATTTTTGTGAAGAAAAGGAAGTGAATCCGACGATATGTAGTATATTAAGAGAGATTGAAAAAAAAAACACAGGTTTAAATGAGTTAAGTGGTGAGTTTATTGGTCGACGCTGCAGTGTTTCTATCTATTAATTAGATCATCTTCAGGGCATTTGTTGGTATATGGAAGGCAATAAGATTTTTTTATCACAGAATGACGAGAGAAGCGAGTGATAGTTCTTGTTTATCAGTCTGTTTAAAATTTGAAGTTTGAAAAAAGGAGACGGTTTGAAATATGACGTCAAATATTCTGTTTTACGGTGTGAGTATGGGACTGTGTAAATGTGTGTATCGAAAAGAAAGCATTGTGCATTTTTTTAGGTGCGTGGTTGCGTCTGTATGTGTGTGTATAAATTTGTTACGATAAATATGATAATATGATTTTCTATAAAAAAGACATTATATATATATATATATATATATATATATATATATATATATATATATATATATATATAAAGATAAACACAATTGATAGGACAAATAGAAATATTTCTTTTATGTTATTTATTTTTTATTGTTCTCTACTAGTTTCAACCTTAATTGGGGACAATCAAAAAATAAATAATATAATTGAAATATTACTATTCATCTTACCAGTTTTGTTCATCTTCAATTATGAAAAAAGAAAACACAGTTCCCAGGAAACACTACTTGACATCATTATTTCTAACAGCCAAAAACTACGGTGGATGACCACCCTCAGAAACAAACCAACAAAACCAAAAATAAATTTTTAAAAACTCTAAATGTACATAAACTACCACACCTAAAACTTCCGGTAAACGTCTCAAGGATACCAAGTAGAAGCCAGATTAACCGTAACAAAACTCGTACGCAGAAGAAAAAACTGAACCCACAATACATATCAATCTAAATAGAAACTTTAATATTAAACCTGCTAATAACACTGGTCTGCGTTAAATTGATTTTTAAGAAGGTCAAAGCTTTATCAAGTGATATATGATCACTATTTTATGCTGAATTCAAAAATACCATTCATTGTGTTTAGTCAGCTCTATTTTTTTTTTAGATCTGCTTGAATACTTCACAAGTTGCACACAATATTAACACTTATCGAAAAGCCGGTAGACTTTATATATTACAGCTATAATACTGTTCTAAACATTTCAAGTAAGAGTTTGTATCTTAAAAATTTGATCTGATAGGAAAAATGCGTATGATCTTTATAATTCAGCGCATGAAAAACTGCCTTAAAATCAGCTATTATATATTCGACATTGAAAACATTATAGGCCAGTGTAATCAAATAAGAAAGACACTATATCAACTACCAAACCTAGTTAAACATATTCAAATTACAATAAATATGTACAGCTACTCAAAAAAACAAGAAACAGTCAAACAAATGAACTTAGGATGGCGGACACAAAACATATTAATGTCCTGGGTATGATGTTATACTCTCAGATGGTGAAGTTCCAGTTCTGGAGCTCTGGGGAATGTGTAGTGCCTTTTCATCACCATTACTCCCAAGTCCACACTGGCCTGGTGTGATAGTACATGTTAGTGTCTTCTGTATGAGGTAAATTAAAAAAATGAGTTAAAAAATTAAGTTAAAGGAAAATTCAATACTGATCAAGTATGAAGTAAGCAAAAACGTCTTCGGCATAAAATGACCCAAATATGTTGACATGCCGTAAAACACAACCAATCAACCAACCAACAAAACATTAACTACAATCATGGAAGTTTTTGAAATTTTATGAAGCAACTTAGAAAGACTCGTGGACTAAAAATAACCAACATAGACAAGTTTTTAATCTAAACAGGCACAAATTAATATAAATTTATTTCAACTACTGAACGTAGGCCTCAATCTTTTTTCTCGTTCACTTTACTTCAACAACCTGACACTGAAAAATGATGGGAAATCGTTTTAGTAGAATTCGACTCAAATGCCATTTTGGACAATCAGATGACGAACCAACCATTTTGAACCAACTGAAAGAGAAAGACAATTTATTCAACCCCTGCATTAGAGATGCAACCATGTAATATGAAGAACAACCTATGCTGCAAACACCAAAAATTAACCAACTTATTTACTAGTTTCACAACTAAAAAGACATAAATTTTACCACTAATGAAATTGCAGAGCCAAAAATGTAATTTATTTACTGGATTGTACATGTTGCAAAAAACAATATGTCGGAAAATCAGAATGGCCATTTTATTTTAGGCTAATCAACTATAACCATAAATAAATCTATGGAAATTCATACTTACAACAAATTCATACCTGTAGAATAACACTTCCGCTCAAATAGTCATTGTTTTTCTTTTGTTTGTTTGTATTTTACGGCATATCAACCCTTTTCAAGTCATTTAATGCCGAATCAAGTCACCCATCTAAATATCAAACTGGCTCATTGCTGCTTAACTTCGGGAACCGGTGCTTTCAACGTGACTTGGCCGTAAGTTGTAACTATTTTAACGGGGTGTTAAATTCACCACCATAAAAAGAATTGAAAAAGACATAATCATAAATTAATTAATTGAGCGGAAGGAACATAACTGGGAAACAATTTAAAACCTGATAATCCATCTGGAGTTAATATAAAACTTACTTACTCGCCCTGGTAATAAAATGTGGTGTTACTAATATATATATATATATATATATATATATATATATATAATATACATCAGTCACTGGTCACCTACATCGAGCTTGTAATGGATTACTCCCAAACCTGATAAAAATAATTCATTAGCCAGGTGCCTTCATCACAGAGATATATGTATGTATAAAAAGCAATTGAAGATAATTTAATCAGAAGAATTGTTTATCCTCATTAAATGAATATGCCAATTTAAAAAAGACTGAGCCATTTGTGAACACCTGTGTTCTATAAAACAATGCGAGAATAATTACTCGGGTGAGTTTTTCTCTGTCTTGGGAAAAGACTAGAACAAGAAACATCTAACCATTTTATAGGCTGTTGCTATGAATGTATAATCACCCGAGAATGTCTATACAAAGAAAATTCGAACATCAGTTAATACTCTTTGGGGATTAATTGAACAGACTGGAGAGACATATTTTTTTCTTTCTCAAGTCTTTCCATTACTCAACCCTCCGTTTTTCTTATTGATTATACTAGCAAGAATATGCACCCTCCGGGCGTAAGTATTTAAGTTTTAATGTAATGAAATATATTAAATTAGAAAGACTAACAAAATTGAATAAAAACGCAGATAAAAAGATTACACTTTTTAATTGGTTATGTATAAAGTCATTCATAGGATTGATTTAATCGGTAGGAGAATAAAACAATAATATTAGAGATAGCAAGTAATTATATATTAAAACCAGTTTTGTTAAAACAAGTATGCAAATTTATATTATGTAAACCTTTATTTCATAGTGATATATAAGACACATGACAGGATTTTAGATGCACTAATAACATGGGCTGTTTTAAGGCAAATCTAACTCAGATTTTCATAAAAGCATCATTGATAAATAAGATTTAATTTGTGACTTATACTCGTCTACCGATATTTAATTTGAAAAGTATTGGTCAAAAAGGTTCATAAATCTTTTTTTCTTACACTTCTGCTTAATAAAGTATGATCGCTCGTTATTAAATTTCTGACACACAAACACACACAAATACACACATATATATAAATATATATTAGGAAATATAATATTATATAATTATAATTATATAATATTATATTTATATTATTGTATAAATATATTAGGAAAAATAACGAAGAAGACTTAGGTTGAAAGCATAATAGACTATTTCAGAAGACCTAGAAGAATCGTTACTACTCCGGCAACATCATATATATATATATATATATATATATATATATATATATATATACATATATATATATATGTGTGTGTGTGTGTGTGTGTGTGTGTGTGTGTGTGTGTGTGTGTGTGTGTGTAAATATAATCCAAAGATTGTGAAGAAATCTCCCTTACGACGAAGTAGTTTTACAGTAGCCGTAATTTGCAGAGCTCAATAAGTTCTCTTATTGTTAGAGATACAGAACAAAAGTATATTAGGAAAAATAACGAAGAAGACTTTGTTTGAAAGCATAATAGACTATTTCAGAAGACCTAGAGGAATCGTTACTCCTCCGGCCACCATCATCATACCGAATGAGGAATATTTTATTATTTGTATATATATATATATATATATATATATATATATATATATATATATATAGTATCACCCATAGGCAAAGAATAGTATTAGGTATTATTTATTGATAAGCTCAATAAGAATAAAAAATCTGGTAGCAAAAATAGGATTTCAACTGTTTCCAAAAAGAAAATTTTAACAAAAAAAGTATATAAGGCTGTTATGAATTTTGGACTGCATTGTATTCCTATTTTTCGGTACGGGGACCTTTATCTAAAAAATCGATGTTACACGACAGGAGTTTATTCCACGTAAACATGTGAATATAAGGAAATTCCGTGACTCAGTCATAAAGGAATAATTTCAAAAGAGTTTTGCATCCATTGAATTCGGTTGAGATTAGGGCACAACTAGGGACCACTTCTATCTTAATCTATTCTGATGTTTCGCCTTTGGAGTAAGAACTCCAAATCACAAAGAGATGCCATTCTTGCATCTCTCAAAAATCCAATCTAGTCTTCAAGGAGCCGTTTAAATTACACACACACACACACACATACACACGCCCCCCACACACATATATATATATGTATATATTGGTGATAATATGAGTGCTATATTACTGAGCAGATAGTGCTCAATATCATTGATAGAGCGTTTATACTTTAGTTAACGTGGCGTGAACATGGAGTCAAAACCTGGTCTGAAGATTGCATAGGCAAGAAATTGTTAGTAACCAGTTGTGGATTCCATGTCCACGCTAACTTAACTCACACACATATATATAATATATATATATATATGTGTGTGTGTGTGTGTGTGTGTGTGTGTGTGTGTGTGTGCGTGTGCCTGCATGTGCGTGTCTGTACATGTATACATAAATGAATAAATATATGAAATCTCAATATATCAGAAATAAATTTATTTCGACTACGTTTGCCTCTTCAACTTTGATTTCCCAATGGACAAAATTTTCATAGCAGCTTTATTCAGTATGATTTTCTCTTCTCAACGAATTTGTATTTAAAATTCCTTTCAGCGTTTGTTTCTGAAAATTGCAAGATAAAATGATATTAAATAAAACTGTTCTGTAAATTTTGTCCGTTAGAAAATCAAACGTTGCCGAAATAAATTTATTTCTGATATATGGAGGTTTTCAGAGTCATATAGAAATCCGATCTCACTGACAAGTTAAAGCGACCATTCTTCCAAGCGGTAGATGTGTCAATACTACTGTATGGCTGCACCACTTGGATCCTAACGAAACACCTAGAGATTAAGCAAAAATTCTGCGTGCGATCTTAAACAATCGTAGAAACAACACTCCACAAGCAAGCAGCTGACGTTCTCCTGTGGAAATCGGCACAAGGTACGCCAGTGCGGGTCACAAAGCAAAGATCTACATTGATTAGCTCTGCGCGGATACTGGATGCTGTACAGTGGACCTGGCGAGGTCAATGAATGATAGGGACGGTTGGCTGAGATTGTTATAGATACCCTTGCTACTAGCGCGACATGATGATGATGATGATGATGATCCATTTATAATCTACTCCGTATATGTCAAAATATGCACATACCCTAATATTTATATGTATACGCGCAAATTCTTTATATGTACGTTTGAGTTTTCGATTTTGGTTGAATCCTTTCACGGAAACACTTAATACCACACACACACACACACGCACACACACACTCACACACATTTTTGGCACTCTGGGAACTACGAATAATACAACTTTTCCCGGGTATTACTTGGTACTGCTGCTAGTAGACAATAAACACAGACTTCATGCTTTCTGGATTAATATAACCTTGATGAGAAAGTACTGGTCATAAATATTTGAACAAGTTGAACATCAGTTCAATACTACTTCAATACTATATATATATATATATATATATATATATATATTATATATATATATACGTGCACACACACACACATATATATATATATATGTGTGTGTGTGTGTGGTGTGTGAAGAAAGGAAGTGAATCAGACGGTATGTAGTATATTAGGAAAAATGAAAAAACACAGATATATATATATATATATATATATATATATATATATATATATATATACCCACATATATATATGCATTAATAGGTGTATCATTTAATAGATAAATTTTTCTACAATCATATATATATATGTGTGTGTGTGTGTGTGTGTGTGTGTGTGTGTGTGTGTCTTGTAATTTTGGTTTGGAGGAGAAACTACAGGTATTCCTCTCCCATAATAAAATATACTGTGATAGACAACCTGAATTATTAAGCAATTGACGACACAAAAATCATATAGCTTCCAGATTTATACAAGACAGCACGCATTATCCTTGTGTACTTCCCATCTAACTTTTTTTCTCGAAAATTTCGTTTAAGTTCGATTGGTTCAGTTAAATTATTAAGCAAAGGTCGACACAGTCTAAATACATACGTAGTTTCGGTTACAGCCAGAGATACATATAATCTTCATTATTAGCCACCATTCCCACTTACCTAAGTTCATTTGCACAATACAGGTGACACTTTAAAATGTTCGATGTATTTCTGCCACACCCAGTATATTCCTAAAAAAAAATTTTCTTGCAAAATAACATTTTTCGCCATGTCTGTTGGGAAACACCAATTGAAATCTCTGAAAAGGAGGGGGTAAGACCCCACTAACCCCCAAAAGGAGTTTTTTTTATTCTTCTATATTTGCTTCTTTATTTTATATCTTTTTTTCAACAGATCTATTATATGAACTTTTGTTTTATGGAAATAATTCTCTTGGTTTGCAAATAATTTTTGACAATTCTACTAAGCTGAAATTCTTTAGTTCCCTCGCAGCAATTTAGTAAATCTTACATTTTCCAATTATAGAATTATGGAATTATCTATTACCTGTCTACGAAATAATTTGTATTACTGGTAGGTAGGAATAAGAACACTAATTTTGGGACCGTAAGGCTTGAAATTAACGATCCATCACCCACTACCCGTGAAAATTGTTTCAGATGGATATGATCATCATCACTTAAACGTTTTGAAAATAATTTGGTTACCATAATACCATAAACTCCAAATATCTTCCTCCAATCCTCCCGTTTCCAACTGCTTTCTTTTTGCATATCATGAGGATCATTCATGCCAAAAGTGCTTGGTTACGAACAGTTTCTCGCCTATGTGATTTTCAAACCAAGCATTTGGTTAGAAAATCCCATAGGCGAAAAACTATTAGTAACCAAGCACTATGCTACGCTAACTTAGATATACCTCCTCTATCAACGATATCGATCACTATTTACTTATAAATATACCACACCACACACACACACACACATATATATATATATATATATATATATATATATATATATATATATATATATATGTGTGTGTGTGTGTGTGTGTATATATATATATATATATATCGCAGTATATATATATATATATATATATACTGCGTTTCAAACTATTAACGATGCGACATTTTTCCTCTTCTCCAAAATCTACCGCTTGAAATTTAACAAAGCCATAACAGTATAATGGAAATAGCTATATGCGTAGACAGTATAAAAACTATATTGTTCTGCACAACAGGAAACAAACGGTGGCCATTTCCAATACTAAGACGGTATAGAATCGCCCAGGTTATAAACGATTGTCATTATAATCGTGCAAATTTGGGTCGCAAATGTGTCTTTACCCCTTCTGAGATAGATATGACATCTGAACTTTTCAAAGGTATATCTACATTAGCGATATCACAAAAAAGTTAAAATATTTAAGGCAGCTCCTACGGTAAGAGGGCTAATAAGGGTCACTCGAGGGTAGTTTCCTGACGTTCATTGTCAAGAATGAAACTAGAAGCTGTACATAACCAGTCCTGACAAAAATATTCGTTATTGTCTTCTGAAAAAGGTTGGGACATCCGTGAGATCAGTGACAAAACCTCAATTGACAAAAGTACTCATACAAATGCGTTTGAAATGGGCAAAGGGGAACATGAAGGTCGATTTCTCGAAAGTTCTGTCACAGATTAAACTTGTGCAACACTTGATGGCCCTGATGGTTTGAGAAAAGTTTGGGTCATAAATCGACGAAATCGTCATCAAAGCTTGAGGCGCCAGGAGGAGGTATTATGGTTTGGGCTGGTATTATGGTTGGTCCGTGAAGGGTGATTGATGGTATAAAAATAACCGCAGATGCTTATATAGCCTTTCTCAAAGAACACTTGGAATCATGGATGAAAAAGCAAAGAATCATCTTTAGAAGAATTATCATGATTATGCAAGATAATGTTCCTTCGCATTCAGCATATAAAACTATGGAGTATCTGCAAAAATAAGGCTTCTGTTGACCTCGGAAAGTGAACTGGACGACTAATTCTCCAGACTTAAACCCAATTGAAAACCTGTGGACGTGTTTATGAGAATGGACGCCAATTTAGAAGCAACGATTATGAATGGCAGGAAATAATCAACGTATCATGGGAAATTACATTAAAAGAAATCCAGAAATTGACATGTTCCATGGGCCAGGGTCTTTTCCAAGTCATTTAAAAAAAGGATCAAATATCTCATATTAACCAACTTCATTATTATTTTTAACTCTGTTTACTTTTTTTTATTTCGATTGAATTTCACCCGATTTAATGTATATATCTCTTAAAATCTGTAAATGAAACAATTAATATGTTATTTTCTTTTTTACAGGGTTTTATTACACCTCTCTAATAATTTGAATCACAAATAATTTAAATAATTAAATGTCTGTAACTTCTGGTCTCTGTTTTAGGACATTACAATCTTTACGAAATAGGGTATATACATGTTATCATTCTCCGATAATTTTGTTAAATTTTAACGAATAGTTTTTGGATAGGATGGAAAAGTGTTATCTCGTAATAATTTGAAACGCAGTGTATATATATATATATATATATATATATATATATATATATATAAAGATAAATCTAATGAGTCAGACGAACCTACTAAAAGTTTCGCTTAATGCTCTTCAGGGCTAAGATCTTAGTCAAATCTTAGCCCTGAAGAGCATTAAGAGAATATTGTACTAATAGATTATTTTTTGTTGGTACGATTATATTGGTCTTTTCTTTTTTCCAAAAATTTTTTTCTTCTCGGTTGATGTTTGCTAGTATATTTTTACAATCAAACTGTTTGCTGTTTTTTTTCTCACCGCGAGGATTTACGAATAAGTTTGGTATATATATATATATACATTTGTGTGTATATATATATATATATATATATATATATATATATATATATATATACGGTTATACATGACTCTCTCTCTCTCTCTCTCTCTCTCTCTCCCTCTCTCTCTCCCTCTCCCTCTCCCTCTCTCTCTGCCCCCCCAACAATCCCTATCTGTCCCATCTATGTGTTAGATAGAAGAAAATGAGTTAGCAAAAATGTTTTTAAAAAAGCCATAAAGAATGAATAGAACGAAACATCTTCAGCATAAAATAACCCAACAAGGATTAACATGTCGTAAAATACCGCAAACCCCCAACCCCACCCAAAAAAAGAAAAGATGCACTTTTATACAAAAAAAAGATGATGAATGCACAGCTTGTCACATTACCTACAGCCGGGCCAAAGATTCCGCAAATCTCTGACATGAAACGTGTTTTATTTTCTTTCCCAATAAAATGTCGTTGCTTCTGATACATCCGAAAAAACCAGTTCGCAAATCTATTCGTATTATTATGTCCTATTTAATTTTAAGAATCCATACAAATCCGGATGATAAATCGACACACAGACACAAACAATATGGATATGAATTTTGAAAATGACTTTAAGGGTTATTGGAAAATCACAAAGTAAATGTGTGTGGGAACTTCTTTTTTTTTTCT
Source organism: Doryteuthis pealeii (assembly GCA_023376005.1). Lineage (NCBI taxonomy): Eukaryota > Metazoa > Mollusca > Cephalopoda > Myopsida > Loliginidae > Doryteuthis > Doryteuthis pealeii. Next base: position 97,676,448 of record CM042153.1, on the reverse strand, counting down.
TTATTAAATGTTTTCCTTTCTTTTACATCAACATAAGCAAAAATGTGAGTAGAATCTGATCGGTAATATACCACCGCTTCTTAGTAAAATCTTTCCGTGTTGTGAACAGTCTGTCCCAGAAATAAATGTTCCATATAAAACCAAACAGATCCCAAATAGGAAAATCAATATTAGAATCAAATAAAAATAGCAGGAATTTAGTTTGCAATATCAATGGATTTATTATTTGAAATTTAATAGGGAACTAAGCTAAAGATGATTTTGTTGCTTTTTTAAATGGCACATCATATATATATATATATATATATATATATATATATATATATGTGTGTGTGTGTGTGTGTGTGTGTGTGTGTGTGTGTGTTAAAAAAAGGAAAATGAATCCGACGGTATGAGTATATATAAAAAAGATATGAAAACACAATGCTGTTAAAGTGAAAACATTTTATAACTTCGCTGATATTGAACAATATTTCGATTTTATGAAAATCGTCATCAGAGCTTGTTTATACTCCGTGTTGTTAAGAACGGAGACAAAAGTCATATGAGTTCAAAACAAAAACCTTGACGTTGCAAAAAGAAAAAAGTTATACAACAGTTTCGAATGTGATCCACTTCCGCCGCATTTTTCTCGGTCATCAGATTATGTATATCTTATTGTAACAGTTTTTAAAAAAGAAGATATATTGACAAGATTTGACACTGGACGAATTCTCTTATTCAAAACGGGATGAGTATTAGCCTGTTGACGTTTAGTTTTCAACAGATTTATAGAAAAAGAATTTCTAATTTTGTAATTAATATTGTAAATTTTCTATTTTTTGTTTTTCTTATATATAAAATAAAAAAGTATGAACGGTTGTAAGGTTTTGTTTTTATTTTTTGGAAAATGTGAAAAATTTAAATATGTTCGGAAGTATATAACGGAAAATTTCATGTGAAGGGGATTTTATGGTTTCTGACTACGATTTTATGGTTTCTGACTATATATATATATATATATATATATATATATATATGTGGTTTCTGACTATATACATATATATATATATATATATATATATATATATATATAATACTAAAGCTGAGCTAATCATCTTTTGGTTCCCTAAGGCTTTTTTCCTATTTAGTTTAATGACACAAAACACATCACAAAGTATTCCTTAGATTTAGGATTAAATTATGTTTGAAAGAAATTCCATTCTAATAGAAAAGTGGGTTTGTGAGAGAAATAGAGGCTTTTCAGCAGCCAGTAACAACAGCCAATAAAATACCAATAGAGAGAAGGCCTATTATAACGTTGTCGTATATATACACAGTACCCAAAGCGTATATATTTACCATACTAAAAATGTCTTCGACACGTGGCGGTCATCTTGTTGATAAAAATTACAAGGCGAGAAATATGTAGTCACAACTGCTAGCCTTTATTATCGTGCTCGTCTCGTGGGTTCGTATCAGAGAGGAGGAAAGGCAGAGAGAAAGAGAGAGAGAGAGAGAGGACACTGTTACATTACTGTGACCCCATACTAGGCACCAGAAGCCCGATCCGTACCGTACGACGGCGGAAAGCAAAAAGAGACCGGTCTCTTTCTTCGTTGTTCCACGTCACCACGTGACTTCCGGTACCGGTCAACACCCGAAACTTCCGGGTGACACTCAATTCCCCATTCGGGAGGTCACGCTCCGGTCAAACTGTTTTGTGTTCATTACTCTTTTTTTAAACTTTTACTTCTCTCAATCTCTCCAAATGCAATCTTGCTACACTATCTACCTCCCACACTTTCTTTCTCTCTTTAATGTCACAGAGAAGACTAATGTTTTGTTTTGTTTGTTAATTCTCCTTTCGTATTTATTTATTTTAAAATTTAATTCGCGTTGCAAAATAACTTTCTGCCTGATCAGTTTAAAGTTTGTTTTTTTTATATTTGAATTTCGAAAGATGTTTTTACTAAACTTTCAATTTACAAAGTTCAAAAATCTACACAAAATTTATCGAGGGAGGGAAAACAAAATAATTGTTTAATTTCTTTTTTTTTTTAAATGTAAATAACATTACTACACAATGTGTCTTAAAATTGTTTTCTTGGTTGTAAAAAAATTAAAATTGAATATCCTGTTTTAAAATTTTTTTTAAATAACTTTAATTACTAATTTTAAAAAATTATCAGGTCAAAAGGGTGAACACATCAAATAATTGTTAGTAAAAATTTAGAAAGATGCTATTTAGCTGGTTTCGGTAAAATATAAAAACCCACTTGCTAGGCACTGCCAAAGTTGCCGCAAAATCCTTATTTTACAAAATACCCACCCCTGCCCCAGATTGAAAGAAATTTATTAAAAATCAGTGAATTATCCGGTTTTAATGACATTTTTAGTGTTGATTTATCAATGAATAAATTTTATAATGTATTAGTTATTTTATTTCAAAACTTTCTGATTTTTTCAGGTCACATAACTTTGACACCCCCCCCCCTCACACTTATTTTTGGGCGCAAAATATCGGTGGGGTTAAATACAGTTGAATCTAATTACAGTATAAATAAAAAGACAAAAACCGAAGGTGTGAATAGAAAAAAAATTAAGGTAGCTAACTTGGTAGAAAATAAGTACCGAAAATCGGAAAATAAATTTAAAATAAAAAATTAAAAAATAAATTATGGAGATCTTTTTTTAGTCTATTCGACAATTTTTATTAAAATCGGATAATTCCCTGATTTTTGGTAATTTTATTTTGTAAAGTACGGATTTTACGTAAACTTTGGCGGCCATGTATACGATATATTTGAGCAAAATTGAACGAAAATATAGTTTAAAATGTATCAGAAATAAATTACATGTGCAACATTATTTTGCACTTTTTTTTTTTTTTTTACTGGTGTTCATTATTTTACTACTTTCCGACTTAGATAAAAAAAATTGACCTTAAATAATCGTTTTAATTAATTTTAATTCGTTTTTAAAATGAAAAGCAGACAACATTTTGTCAGTGCCCATTTTCTGCTTATTCTACTGGCCCTGTAAATATTTTTATTTTGAATCCTTAGAATATTAAAAAGAACAACAGATTTGACACAAAAAATTATTTATATTCATTTATATCTATTTTGTGAAGGATAAAGATACAAACATTATTCTAAATGAAAAATATAGATACCCTTAATGACTTTGGGATTTTTACAGAATTTTAAAAAATTAAAGGAAATGATAATGGTAAATTTGAATTTTTTCAAAAATGGAAAAATGGCATTTTCCACTTTCAGTTGTTAAAACATAAAATTGTAACCCTAACCCCAAAACCAACCCTAAACCTAACCCTAACAAGATGAAAATTTTAAGAAATTAGATTTAAGATAGATTGTTTTAAAGTTTGTTGCTCGTCAACAACCATTTTTATCTTTGAGCTTTTAGATAGTTTGAAATATATTCAAATATATTTCAAATATATTTGCTGGCAAAATAGCCTGTGGTCTATTTTACTAGGACCGGCAAAATAAGCCTAAAAGCAAGTTGGTCTATTTTACCGGAACCGGCTAATTAGCCTATTCGAAAAATTTATATAAAATTACAGAATTAAATTGTTTTATTTCCAAATAAATGTAAATAAAATAAATGAGAAACTTAATCTTTGTAAATCAAGAGATTTTCAGCCGTATGGTACAGCAGACAAATCTAAGCATCTGCGCATGCGTAAAACTGACATAGTTCTCTGTACCGGATCGGGTAAGTGTATAGCTGTAGCAAAAAAGTACAACCCTCATTTTTGTGTCTATTCTCAATAAAATCCAACTTATTTGGACAGTTTTGGAAAACTTTAAATTGACGAAATAATATTATCGTGTGATTTTTTTCAACAATCTAACCTGAGCTCAACGGGTTACCCAACGGGCCACAGTATATATATATATATATATATATATATATATATATATATATATATATATATATAATGAATTTAGCTGTGTATTCATTTTGTTCTTGTGAACGTTTTCTGTGATATTGTAAGCATAGGAAATATATAAAAAAAGAACAAAATACAGAATTAAAAAAACATAACGAATTCTCATACATAACCATTGTTTTGTCCTTGTTTCTATTTATTTTTCCAATATTTTGGATGGCCTTCACGATTTATCTACGTATTTTTGACAACTGAATATAACTTAATAATAAAATAAAATAAAATAAAGTATATATATATATATATATATATATATATATATATATATAATATTACATATTGTCAGATTTACTTCCACTTTTTCTTCATATCTTGTCATTTGAAATATCGAAAAAGGAAAATAAACAAATATGGATGATTTCGCACAGATTCGGAAATATAAGCACCCACACATCTCTGTAAACTCCCTAAAAAATAGGAGGATTTTTCTAACCAACTGAAAAAGGTTATTCAGTTCTTCCCCTCACATTTTCCTCGGATATATAAAAAAAACATTTCTTAGAGTCTTCCATCGAAGATTTAACATTCTGCAAAAATTCAGTTTTGGAAAAAGGCAAACACTTAGGAACGTACCTACGAAACAATCAAGGTATGTCACACTATACAGCCGAAAGACTGACAACTGGAATAGCCTTAATAAATAACACACACATTTCTAAATTAAAAGAAATATTACAAACATTATGCAACAATAGCAAATGTAAATGTATATATATATATATACATACATACATATATATATCAAAACATCCATCATTTTCTTCACCCCAAGAGACATCCTGATGAAGGTTCAATGTAACCGAAATGTTTTAAACATAGATAATTAAATTCATCCCATTTTCGGAACACTTGTTTTTTCAAATTTTCTTTATATATATATATATATATATATATATATATATATATATATATATATATATATATTATTAGTCAAGTATATCAATATCTACTAAAATACTCAGAAGAGTCAGGGAGACCTGCTGTCTCTAAAACTATATATATATATATATATATATATATATATATATATATACACACACACACACATATATATAATATATATATATATATATATGTGTGTGTGTGTGTGTGTGTATGTGTGTGTGTGTGTATGTATACGCTCCCACTTGGTTGAGCACTGTAGGAAGGACATTAATTGAAAATTTACTGCTTGACGTATAAGCTGTAACTCGACTGTTTACAATTCTAGAGTTCTCTGGTGTTAATAATAATATTCCGCGTAGGGATGTATCAATTAATTGTTCACTCAAAATTGACAGACGCTTATAGCCGCATGGGTAAGAGACTTGGCAGACGAAAATTCAGTCAGGTTTCGATTATAGATGTTAAAGTAAAGTCACACTGATGTGAAGTAAAGTTCGATACACGTGTATGTGGATGACTATATATATATTATATATATATATATATATATATATATATATATATATATAAAAGTAAAAATCGACGGAGTGCCCTAAAGTCGGTATCAGCCAATCAACGAGGGAGTCTATCCCCTTTTCACTAGGACTAGACCAAGGAGATTGTTTTTGCGTCTGAGATGGAGTGCCACACCTACCATCAGCTACTTACTTTACCGCACAGATCCCTGTGCTACTCATACGCTGAGTTGGCGAGGGCATACAGGGTGTTCGGGAGAAATTTGACAGTTTCATAAGGAAAATGAAAAAGTGCTTGGTAACTACAAAATTTAATGGATTGTAAAGAAATTCAATAGGCACGGAAATTACACTACTGTCAACAAGTTTCACTCAAAATAACAACCATTATCGTCGATCACACCCTCAATCCTGCTCCGGAACCTTAGGCAAGCTGATGTTACAGTTTCCCTGGGAAGGGTTTCAAAAACTACCTTAATTCTGTCGATTAACTGGACTTTTGTAGTACTGGTATAGTAGGAAATTTACGCAGGAATAGGTGAAGCAAGAGTTAGTGATACTCCTATCTACTTCTACTATATCCACATTAACCTATTCTAATACCTATTCCGAGTGTTAAAGATACAATTGGCGTAGTTGAATAGGAGTGTCTATACTGGATGATACTCTCTCCAAGGCTGGTTAGTGACGAAGTATGAAAAATTCCAAAGTCTATCTTTTTTTTAATGTTTACTTATGTCCATATCTCAGACACGTGTATGCTGCAAAAGGCGCGGTCAACCCCTTGCGTGAGCACAAGAATCGTGCGATTATGTGGTATTAATCCATTGCTTACCCTTTAGTGTCATCTCGGCAGGGGCAGATAGACGTAAAGTGTTTTGTTTATCAGCCTATACATCCTACGCTCACGAACAGTGCTAAGTAGGTCCAATTTCTTCAGTACACAATGTCAATCTTGATTGTTTTATTATCACGTACTGTGTGCAGAGTGTAGCTAATATACGTGGGCTGTTCTACCTAGCAACGCTATGATTCTAGCCATTTATTTTCGTGACCCGGCCAGAATCTATGGGAGTACAAGTTCCATTCTCTCTGCCTTGTATTATCTCATGTTGTTCAGAGATAACTAGTCGAGATCGTAGTCTTCGTACCTATACACAGTAGTAAACAATGAGATAGAAAGAATGGACTGAGTCAAAAGTCTTTTATAATAGCCAATGGTAAACGTGTGCAGAATCGAGATAAGCGCATCGCGATCCTACGGAAGAGGAAAATGATGATTGTATATCGCAAAATAATATTATAGTGATAAATATCGCTCACACAAACATGTGATACCTTCGAGACTATTTTCTTCCTTGTAAAATTTAATGGTATATATCCCAAAGCTTTACTAAATGAGTTATTATTTAATTGCCAAAATCACCTGTACTATGGAAGTAGTAACCTTGGATATATATGTTGGTGATCGTAGTTTGTGTTACGTCGCAGCTGATAGCTGTGGCTGCGACTTGTGCCCGGCGTGGCGTGGGTTTATACCTCAAGGGTATTAATTCATTAAAGTTAAATAAGTAATAGCCATGTAATGTGGAGAGTTCTGAAAACCTGGTTTCTAATACTAATAAATTGACAGTAGTAAATACATACGGTAGTATAGCTGTATATTATAGTGTAGTAGTATGTTAAGCTAACTGAACATAAGGTCGATATCGGTGAATCCTGTATTACAATGTAACATAAGTTTGTCTCTACCAATTATTGATAGATTTTCTATATAATACTATAATTGCTACTAAGTATCAATACGATATGAAATGTAGCATATTTTGATTTACATTCTAAATATAATATATATGTGCATCACATATCTGACAACATATGTATTACTATATGTACCTTTCTAGCATATTTTATGAGATATTTATTGTAGTAATTGAATGATATATCAATATATATATACTATTTAATCTACTGATACTCAAACGTGGTATAAGAAGAAAATATAGATAAAATAACATTTATTATCTCAGTTATACATATTAATTTGACTCCGTCGGAAAAAAGAATAGAAAAACTTAAATACCGAAAGTGAGGATCTTGACAATAAGAACACATATTGAAACGCACAATCAGCTCGAATATGCTGTAGTACAGAAAGTTAACTTCCAAGTTTAATGCGAAAAGTTTATCATAGTCTATATGTATTAACACTGTATGGTCAATTAATTAAGTGCGAGTTTCATGGTTGGGTTTGAATTATTATGTTTAATAATTAACTTTTAAATTTAAGTATGTATATAATGTTGTATATATTTGTATCCTTATAATCCTATAATAATTAAAAGTAGAAGGATAATGATTGAACTTACCGTTAAATGAAATATATATTGTTGTCATATTATAATGTGATGAATACAATCATTTACACATGGATCAAAGTCAGCGTTATATATCAAAATATATTAAATGCTCTAAAACGTAAGCAGTGAGCAGTCAATTATCCAGTCACTAGATACAGAAATAACCTACGCGCGAGGTTTCCAGTGAATATCTTGTTCATGGTTAAAATCTGCATCATGAATTAAGTATTAAAGATATTCGGAATGTGGAAATGATCTATCGTAACTGCAGGCGGAGATCGGATGTTAGAAACTGATATTGTGCTATATGTTGGTCCTTAATCGTAATAATATTTGTAATAAGCGTCCAATGCACTCTAGCTGTGTAGTTGCTGAGAATTAACATCTATGAATCTTAATACTGAATATCAGTTGGATATAGAACCGTGCAGATCTTAATTGGGTGTATATAACTTCGAGTACTAGTTAATTTCTATGTACACACATTAAGATAAAAATCTATGTTGGTTTTGAAGATGGACACTACGCCCATCAAGATGCGTATAAGGTAGATCTATATCAAGTCTGCAGAGTCGCAGAGCCAGAAGTCTATTATATAAATCCAACTCTTCTAACTAAGGTAAAGATGTGACATAAATCAAGATTATCGTTGATAATGCATGATAGTGTTGTAAACATGTTTGTATAGTGTCAGTGTTCTCTAATATAACTGGAAATAGTATAGCTATCTTTTATACAGGAGTGTAACAGTATATGTGCGCCAAGTGTTACTGCCTCTGAACTAGTTTTATCCAGAGGCGTCCAAGGCGGGTATAATCAGAACCAGGTAGAACATTTGATCCCTTTCCCATTGTAATGGAAATTAGTGTTGCTATACGAAATTGCGAATTAAGACTGCGACTACCTAGGATTTCGCGAACTACTAAGTAAGTCCTAAAATTTACCAATTAAACGTGATCTGGTAAGTCACCCACCGTAAAACAAAGCTTTCTTACTCCTCTTACAAAGTCTAAAATCAAATGTTTATCTGTTAGTGAGATTCTATTAAATTTGGCGAGATATCCAATCAAATTTCTTAATTCCAAAATGTAAGACTGTAAGAATATATCTTTTACGTGGTTTGAATAAATAATACTATTCATCGCTCATTTACACACATACATTGTATTTAACAGATGGTTCTTCTTGCCTGATCTAGAAGCTTCATATCAGTATTCAAATGCAAGAGAATCTTGAGAATCGCTGGGGTTTCTTGTTTACATCGAATGATTCTATGAGATTTTGAACGCTGGTTTTGTATGATAATTGTGTAACAGCGATATTTAACACAAAGAGAAAAACGTAAACCACTGTAAGAATTTTCGGGGCTCTCTGGCTTTTGCGTGGTACATTGTCTGTCGTTACTATCTTCCTTTTTTCTTCTTCTTCTTCTTCTTCAGTTGAAGTGTCGCTTCATTTCGCGTGGTTATTTATTTAAACGGAATTGTTTTCCAAGAGTACAAGTCTTTGGATTCCCTGCAATTCTATTCTTCTTTCTACCAGTGTGAAGTTTGTGTATGTTATCTTCGTCCTCATTCTGTATATTGATGCATAGATAAGACATAGTCTCTTGTATTTTGAGTCTTCTAGGGAAAGAGTTAAGTTTTATTAAGGACATTTGCTTTTAAATTCTCTATAGATCTTCATAGAGTTTGAGTTTCTAAAAGGGTATTTAACAATATATCGAAGTCGTTATTTGCGTGAGTTTGATATTCGTGGTGTGTTATAGAAATAGTATCATAACTCTTGAATGTTGAGAATAAGATAAGAATCTGAAAACAAATAAAAATATCGAACCAATCAGTCTTCATTTTATATATGAAAGTCGATCAGGCGACAAATGCACAAATGGTGCGAATGTGTGATATGCTTTTATTTAGCGTGATTTTAAGTCCTCTTCGTTGGGTGAATGTGTAGTTAGAGCCATTCTAATCTTATTCTCTTGAAATCACGTGTTGTGTAATGTTCTAGTGTTCTTATATATATGATAACTATATAACATGACTAATTATCTGAGTCTAATAAAATTGGATGGAGGCAAAGTGTAATGGATATACGTAGATATAGTCGTTCATTCACTATAATGAATGTTGTGAGTCCGAGTGGTGAGATGGCGGTCGTTTCGTGCTGCTGTGTGTAGTTCTGTGTGCTGTTTGGTAGTGCTGTCAATTGACAATGTGGTACATGCGTGTTCGTTAGGTGAATAGTTAAGAGTGTCTGTAGGTGTATTGTCTTTGTTTATTTGAGTAACCTCGTTTTGACTAGTGTATATAAATCGCCTAGATAAGAAGAAATAGAGGAATGAATGAATTAAATGGTATAATCGATATGCTGAGAGAGGTAGTATGTTTCTGATTTCTGTTCTGCCTGTCATCACTCTTCTTCTAAGTGGCTTATTGATTGTTCTGCTTCTTGTCGCTGGCTCTGGTGTCTGTGCGTTGGTGTGCTACTATTCGGTTGGTGTTGCGTTGTTATATAGATTTAGAGCTGAAGACTTGGAATCTTGGTGTTTGTTTCAAGTACCGTACTGGATTTCATCTATATAAAAATCACAGAAGTACAAGAGAGATAGTAAACTTAAGCAGTGAAAAGTGCAGTAAGATCTATGGATGAGAGCGAAGCGCGTGTGGTGGTAAAAAGGTGCTGTCCCGGCGTAACAAGCTGTAGTTTATTATTCAGCGAATAGCAGCGCTCGGTCACTCACATCATACTACATGAGTCTATGGATGAATGGGTGCTGTGCTGTGTCAATGCGTCTAGTATGGAGTTGCCTGTCTAATTAGACTAATATTGCTGAACGTTTGGCTTAGCTGTTCAAATTCCTGTGTTTTATGTGGATTCAGTCCTCATGTTTATCTTGTCAGAATTCACCCCAAAGCTCGAGTTAATCATAAGTAAGGTTCCGCAACAGTCAGCTCAGCGTAGAATCGTGTTAAAGTGCGATTTCGCACTATAACGCAGGTTTTTCCTTGTTGTAGATTGATTATTATTGTACGAAAAATTGACACGGCGAGGCGAATTCAAATCCTAGACAAGGCTGTTTGCATTTCATATAGGGCTAATATTCCCCGAAAAGCCACGAACCCAACTATTACCCCTTCAGCTACGGGTAAATAATTGGGCAGACTGGGCTCTTTAACCTTATTATGGCAACTGATCTAGGAGAATGGAAAATTCTAAATTCAGACCAAAGGTGCTCTCTTATTGTTAGAAAAAACCTACTTAGAACTCCTCCTCTTCCTCATATAAAAGTCTTTATTTGATATCATTATACAGTGGTAGCTTGACATACGAGTTTTATTCGTTCCGCTTGTAACTCACTTTCCTCTTATATCAAATCAATTTTTCGCATTGAAATAGACTGAAATGCCTTTAATCCGTTCCAACCCCCACAAAAAACACCCTGATTTCCTTTTTACGTTTTTTAAATAAGAAAAATAGCACTTTTCTATAAAAACATAAAATCGAATGTAATGAATTATGTGTTGTAATATGATTTTAGATGTTTATTTTTTTCATGAAAATATATTTCTTGTCGCAATAAATTTTGAACTTAAATTTCGCTGGTTTTAATGGGAGATGTGTTATTCACATCAAAGTGCCGTATTGCTTGAAGCTGCTTTGTTAGGGTGATCTTCCAAATTTCATGTGTGTGTTGTGTTCTCTACTACACAAATGGGCGAGAGAGAACTTGCATCTATAGCGACGCGTGCGTCAGACTTGCTGTGTGAATAATGACTGTCCGTAATGTTTTGGTCTGTAGTTCTTTGGAGAGTGTCATGAGTAAATTGTGATAAATATATATTTCAATTAATATATACATTGTAATATAAAACGAATTAAAGACTGGAGTCTAAAACCATGTGCGTGACTTATGTGCAGCTGCTAAGAAGTTTGACTAATAATTATTATGCCAAAAACGTATAGCTCAGTTATATACTACCAAGGCTTCCAGCAGTAAACTCTCTAATTGTATCATAGAACAGAGCACCTGTCGAATAATCCGAAAATGAGCGTTACCACAGTCTGTCCTACCGCCCTATGCAAGATTGAAAAGATTTTAAGATATAAGGGATATAGTTTAATTCTTCCAGTAGCTCTCATGTATGAGTATAACTTAGGACGTACAGATATTCAGAGCTAAGTCAACTCTTTGTAACTCATTTCTGCGCGGTAATATAGCGAAGATCTGCGACATAACATGGATATGAGCCACGCATCCAAAGGGCAGAAAAGAGCGCAATATATGAGAGAGATCTAATGCCCTGATGAATAGTAATTATGTAGTAATCAAGTGATCATGAAACAGTGAATAAAGTGCTACAGCTCAGATCATTTAAATTACAGCAAATTTTATATAATACATGATGGAAAACAATAAATTTTGAAAGGGAAGAGAAATATCAAATGATAGACTGTTCGTCGACAACTGTGTCTGCTCATCGAAGACCTTCTCTTGCTTTTTGTATATATTAAACGTATTGAATTTATCACTTGTAATGCAATAATGATATATAACGGTATTTGAAAGGAAGCAGTTAATAACTATGAAGAGTAATGTTTAGATTATAATTCATTAATTTGTAAATATGTGCTCTTAACAAAAGTGATATGAGAATCGGTGTCGATGATTTTCATATAATTATACATCAGAGAGTTTTGATTTTGAATTTTCATAATGATAGATGGCATTATTAGACACATCAATTTCAGGCGCGTCCAATAAGAATTGTGTATGGAATGGCCAATAGCAACCTAATGCTTAATTTAAGAGGAGTTTAACTAAGTTTTTGAATGCAGGTTTTCCTTCTCCTTAAATACTGGTTGTCATACCAAAGTTTAAAAGAGCCCAGTCTGCTCTATTATAATTATAACCAACTACAAACTAACGGTAGGATGGATAGTTGTAGTGGTGTGTGTTGAATTCATACCTTTCCCCCATAAAGTGAATATAAAATCATGATTGTGTGACTTGTGTATGATGCATAACACACTTCTTCCGGGATGTTGAACCTGTCTGGCACCGTTTTTAAATTGTCGATTTCGAACGTAACGTATAAACATATATACAAAGACGCTGGTCCACCTCTTGTGGTGTTAGTATAATAGAACATATAAGATAATATGGTTACGTGATTGTGTTAAGCCTAGTGAGTTGTGGGGTGATAACAGATGTGTGTGATAATGTCCGGGTGAAGTAAAATAGTATTAGTATGAAAGTGGATAATAATGAATATATATGCGCGGACATAAGTTAGTCTGAATGTAGGGCTACTGTATGAATTACTTGAGCGTTGAGTTGGAAATTGTCATCAGCCCAGAATGTAACCACTACGCACGGGACTCCGCGATTATTTTTAACTTAAGTTGTTAATAAGAGTATAATTATCTAGTTGGAAACTGTAAGTGTGGAGAATATATATTTATATATTTGTAATGCTTCCGTTGTAGTGTGTAAGTCCTGATAATGAATGTGAATATCTGATGTTGAGAGCGCTGATTATGATGATTCTATGTAAATGTGGTTAAATAGTATAAACTGGTTAGTGAAAATGGTAATCTACTTATATCGATGACGCGAGTTCAATGTTTCAATGTGGAATGAATAGTCCTATATGTATATAAGGTCATCTAATAATCACATTGAGCGCTATACCCTTGGGCAAAGTATGAATCCAATTCTCCACCAGCTATGTGCATAAATAGCAGGGGCGCAGACTAAGGACTCTTTAACCATGCCTAGATAACCAGTCTAGGAGAAGGAAAACTCTGAATTCTAAATCACTGTTATATAAATGACCGCTTTAAGAAATTGACCTTAGGTCTCGCACCCTGTTTCGTATAGTGTATATTTAATATATGCCATTGAGTACAGTGATGACAGATTAACTGCACAGAAGCTTTTGTTGGAGGTTGCCTGTGAATTATATGTATTAAATGTATAGTTAATTATAAATATTAATATATATATTAATATATATAATAATATATATTTATTATATATATATATATATATAATTGAGAATAACACTATAAATTTTTCAAATTTTCAAATCCATAATATCCATTTATATAAATCTCCCACTGACGCATTCCTCGGATTCGTTTACTTATTATGTTGGATTCACACACTTATACCGTATCTCTATGTTGTACTCCTAACTTTCGAGTAATACTCATATATTTCTTTACATTCTAGACTCTTATTTTCAAGGACTTCTTGGGTTATTCTTGGATGTTTCTTAGTCCCCGTTTCCATTCTTTTGTTTTTACAAATGAACACAAGACTTGATATATTTTTAGATATCTTTATTTCGAAACCAAATTCCTGTTTGCCACGGCGCTTGGGACTACATTGATTCTGTAACTCGGTCTCACGACCGGATTGACCAATCAGCGAACAGTTAAAATGGGTCAGCTAACGATGAAGCTTTGTCTACCATATTGACATAAACCCATCTATTGGGTCTTATTGGTTATTTTCCATGACTCTTCATTAAACAGAAATACCAGTTTCAGAATTATAACTTTTGAATATTACAAATAACGGACATAATTAATAGGCCACCTATGTATATATATATATATATATATATATATATATATATATATATACTGCTTCTCATATATTAAACTGTCACCTGTGCAAAACAGAGGAACTTAGCCAAGTAATAATGGTAGCTCCATCTAGAGAATGTTTTAGACTTTTTTCTTGTATAAGTTTATGAATGAGTATTTAATTCATAGTCAAAATCATTAATGCATAGAATAAATTTTATTTATTAACGTGGTCTCGATGAAAATCTTATTAGTGCATTTAAAATCCTGCAATGTGTCTTATATATCCCTAAGAAAAAAAGTTTATACAATATATGGTGTAGTTAATTTGCATACTGGTTTTAACACATACTGGGTTTAATAAATAATTACTTGGTGTTATTGATCTCTAATATTATTGTTTTATTCTCAAACGTATTAAAATCAATCCTATGAATTTTTTTTATAGAAACTAATTAAAATATAATTATAAGTATGTTCTTTTTATGTGCGTTCTTATTTAATTTTGTTAGTCTGTCTAATTTAATTTAATTTAAGTACATTAAAACTTAAATATTTAAAGCCAGAGGACGCTGATTCTTATGTATGTATAATATTTTCTTCAGATACAATCAGTTAAGATCGTTGCTTGGACCGGTGAACGAAGTGCAGTTGATGTTTAAACGTTTTTGTTAAAACTGGTAGATCTGTAATTGCTACTCCGGAAGAAAAAAACACATTGGGTTTTCTTTTTATTTCTCTTTCATAAACTTATGCAAGAAAAAAGTCTAAAACTTTCTTATTTTTTCTTTCTTTCTTTTTTACAGATTTTCATTCATTTTTTACTCAGGTATTCTTTCTTTCTTGGTAGATTACAATTTTTTAATTCTTTCTCTCTTTTCAAATTTTTTTCGTGCTCATTTCAGAAAAAAAACTACCCTCAACCTTTCTATTAATCTCGAAAGATATTTCCCATCTCTCCTTCTCGCTATGTGCTCATTATATTTTTGTTCATTAATAACATCTCTGATATCTCATCGCTTGATCTGTTATCTAATAGACACTAATCTCTTTTTTTATCTATTCATGTAACTAGAGTGAGTCAAAAGTTTTGCAATATTTGCATACGTCATAGTTTCTGGAATAAACTTGAGGCAATTGAATTGATGTTACGCGCAGCATATATATATATATATATATATATATATATATATATATATATATATATATATATATATATATATACCAACCCCTCGACGCGAGCAGGATGTGACTCAAGGTTAATTTTTTAAGCAGAGTTTATCAGGTTTGAATTCAGAGTTTTCTTTCTCCTAGACTGGTTATCTACACAGGGTTCAAGAGCCCAGTCTATCCTACTATTTATCCATAGAGGGAGAATAGTTGAATTCATACCTTTCCCAAGGGTATTAGTGCTATGGGAAATGTAAACAGCCTCGACTAGAATTTGAACTCGGGTCGACGAGACCATTTCTAAAGAGTTTAGCCATTACACCACACGCCTTCACACGCGCAGTATATAATCCTCAGATTAATACTTATTCCGATTCATGGTTCACTTCCTTTCACTCGCGATGTTTCAATAACCAAGAGGAAGTGGAAGCTTCAGTGAAGGAGTTCTTTATCCTCAAAGACAAGAACTAGTATCAGAAAGGTGGCTTTATGCAGCACATAGTCCAGAATTAGTTCCGTTGGATCATTACTTGTTCCGATCTCTTTTCCTGCGCTCCTAAAGATACAACAACAAAGAGGAGGTGTAAGCCTCAGTAAAGGAGTTATTTACCTCTAATGCAATAACTAAGTTCAAAGGCGAATTAAAAGAATTGGAAGAAAGGTAGTTTCGGTGGTGCAATACAATATTCTCTACTTTGAATGATTGGCTGCTTTTACTGAAACTTGAAGAATATTTCAAATAAGTTATAAAATATCGCGAAACTTTTATCTCATCCAATGAAAAGTGATTTGGTTCTGTGTGTGGCAGGGGGGTCGTCTTGAATGGCTGATTGAAATTTACAAATTAAAATATTGAATAGACCCCAATTTCAAACAAATATTTTATGGTTAATGGTTGGTTGGTTGGATTTTACGGCATGTCAACCCATTTGGTTATTTTCATACCGAACGTATTTGTTTTATTCATTCTTGTTGGTATATAATTTTATTTTTAAACTCATTTTGAACACATTTTTAAAACTCATTTTTTTATCTATTCAACCGATAGATTAGATACTAAATGGTACTATCACTCCTGGTTAGAGCGGAGCTAAGAGTAATGGCAATGAAAGAGTAATCTATATTCCTCAGAGCACCAGAATTGGAACCTCACAAAGAGATGCAGTTTAGCGTCATACTCGGACGCTAAGACCCTCAGCCACCGCCTTCTAGTATGTATATGATAGAGGGTTATGGATTTGCTATTAGAGCAATTTGGTCGGGACAATCATATAGGGGCTAAGGCTAGTTAGAACCAGCCAATTAATCAGAGGGGTCCTCTCTGACCACCCGTCTATCCTAAGTAAGAGCCAAAGGGGAGTGTTGCATGTCATGGACTGCCCAGCCACCAAGAGGTTCCAATGGCTGGATATTAATCCTCTGCATAGGTACAGTCGGTGTGTAGTCGTTTGACTAGCAGTCGGTTTGTTGTCAAGTACCATCAGCGCAAATAGATCCTCCTCGTTTGAAAGATAGACCAAAAGAAACGTCTTTCAATTTGTGTCGGTTAGATGGTTGATTGGTTGGATTTTACGGCATGTCAACCCTTGTTGGGTCATTTTCTACCGAAGAAGTTTTTTGTTTTTTTCATTGTTGGTGGGTACTCAATTTTTTTTTTTAAGGGTGTCCTGGGTATGACACTAAACTACACCTGATGGTGAGGCACCAGGACTGGACAACTGGAAACTGCGGAGTATCTTTTTCTTGTCATTACTCCCAGTTCCACTCTCACCCGGTGTAGTCACAAATATGTGTCAAATATATCTGTTTAAAAATGAATCGTATTGGTTTGGTTTGATTACTTTGTTTTTAATGGCATATCAACCTTCGTGGGTTATTTAATGCAAAGGCTATCCTTATAGAAGAACAGTTGTGGTAATGTTTAGCCCATAGCTGTGAGTATGAGGGGATTCATACTTTTCCCACGAGCATTCGTGCGAAAATGAACGTAACAACGCGACTTCAGTTCGAACACGTTTACTACGATGTCGCAGTCCAGCACGTTAGCCACTACGAATCGATAAAAACATAAGTGGTAGAAAATAGCAGTGGAAAGTAACTGAAAAGTATATATTCAAGGATGTTATTGTGTTGTGTTTTGTTTTTTGTATTTTTGTATCGATTGAAACAATTTCAGAGAATATCACACATATAAACAATATCCAGAGTAAAATATTCTGAGTCCTTCCGAAACTGGACAAGAAAGAATCAAGAACTTTCAAACAGAGAACAAAGAAATTGATGATCACGCAAAAATTACTTTACTCCAGATCGGATGATAATACAATGATAGAGAGGGAATGACGTAGAGCCCAGAACAGTGCAAACCATTCCTCAGATTCATTCCGCAGTTCAACACACTTGGCATATCGTTATTTAAATTCTTTTTTAGAGTTTCCAAAAATATTAATAAAAGATCAAGAAAAAGAAAATGATGTGGTTGGTTAGGACGAGACCTTTTCAACACTCTCTTTTTAAATATTGAAAAGAGGATCGATGGCATATCAAACTTTCTGGGTTATTTAATACCAAAGCTATTCTTGTAGAAGAACAGTATTGGTACTGTTTAACCCATAGCTGGGGGTGAGTGATTTCATACCTTTCATACCTTTCTCAGGGATATTCATCCGAAAGTCAACGTAATAGCGCTACTTGGGTTCGAACACGTTTACTACGACGTCACAGTCCAGCACGTTAGCCACAACGAATCAATGAAAGTATTGAATTCCAAATATGACACTGATAGATTTTATGTGAAAAGAAAAAGAAAATGATGACTCATCAATATTCAAAAGTGTGTCGATTTCTTTACTTTAAGAGATTTGCATATTACAAAAGAGATTTGCATATTAGAAAGATATTTGCATATTCCTGGAGACAAAATAATGTGAGATTGATGAAGGGAAGTGAAAAAACTACAGTTGGGATAACAGAAACATTTTCTATCTTGAATGAAAAACGTCAAAAATGCTAAATCCGAAAGTCTGAAGGAGAACAAATCCACGGAGATTTCAAGATACAAACAAAATGAATTTCAGAGAAAATAATTTGCAAGATTAAGCGAATCTCATTTCAAAAGAAAAATGTTTTCTTTGTTATTAAAAATCCAGAACAAGTTTATTCGAACAAATTCTATGAAGGTAGTAAAGATGAAATAGATAGAGATGAATATTAAATGTCGTTTGAACGAAGATTAAAATAAAATCAACAAACATATAAAAAAGGAATGACACAAATTAGCTCAGAAAAGAGTATAAACTTATAAGTATAAATGAGTGGGTAGGAACGGAGATTAATTCAGAATTGAGCAAATGATTTAGATGTGACTATAAATACCCGTGCTCTAGGTATTTTAACTAGATGTATCTTAGTCTGGCACAAGGCTACAATTGTGATGCGCTCTGAATGGATTTAATTCATACTGCAACTAGACAAATCTGCTTGCCACAAACTCAGGATAAAATATACAAAACATTGATATAGTCTGCATAAATCAGAATCTGTCCAATATAATACTCTAAATCTGATAAAAAATAATAGAATAAATAATTCAGATTGTGAGTGCGGTCGTATCTGCAGACCCCAGAATAAAATTCAAAGAAAATAAACATTTTGAAAATATCATGACTTTATGAGAAAAGTGACAAAATTCTTGAATGTGATAGTTTCGATTTTACCAGCCATTTGTTAGTGTTAATGTCACAGTCTTCCAAATCCGTGAAAAGATTAGAAAATGTCGTTTGAAGGAAGATTAAAATAAAATCAACAAACATTTTAAAAAAAGGAATGCCGTAAATTAGCTCAGAAAAGATTATCAACTTTAAAACACATTTTAATCACGCCCATAATTGTATGGTGGATCTTTAACTCTTTCAATATTTATAATATTTTGTCACTGTTATGGCATTCTTCTTTATAATCGTCAAGGGTAGACGTACAAGTCTTCTTGTTGTTTTCTGTATACCGAGATCCAGGTGGTAGAGAATTTGTCCCAGATTTTTTACCCAAATGCCTTTAACCATGTCACTTGTAGTCCTCAGGGGGATTATTGGTTGTAGTTGTTTGTTTGTTTGGTGCGATTCTTATTCGTTTTTTTTTTTCGTGTGTGTGGTGATTGGCTTTATTATTGTAGGTAGTGTTGCTAAGGTTACTGCATTAGTTATTAAAGATGTTTAATATATTGATGCTGGTGTTATATTGCAATTTTTTTAGTTATACTAGCAAATATGCACCCTCCGGGTGCAAGTATTTAAGTTTTAATATGATAAAATATCATGTTAAATTAGAAAGGCTAATGAAACTGAATAAGAATTCAGATAAAAAATATTTGGAACAGAGGGGGCATGATTGAAAAATAGAACAACTTTGAAACTAACTCTTCCATCATTTTCCCTTACTCCCGTCTTTCATTGGTAAATTTTCCTAATTTAACTATTTAGTTAAAATAGGAAGTAAAGAATAATATTACAGTTTTTTCTTCATGTTAATGGATTTCTTTTAAGATTTATCCCCGAGATTTTTGATCATATTCATTAAGATAAAGCCAAACAATTAGAAATCAATAATACTAAACATATATTTATTAAAATCAAATTCTTAAGATCAATATGCAAATTAGCCTTCCAATTCACACTGTAATCCGCTATTTTGTTGTATATATAAATACAATTCCATGTTATTAGTATGTTGATATGGTCAAAAGTCTTAATGATGTAAAACAATTTTATTAATAATTGAGGTTTAAATAAAAATAAAATCATGGAGAATGTGACGTAAATAACTAAGGGAATTGTAACTTGAATAGTAATATAGTTTCGGTTACAGACATACAAACCCACAATCTCCATTATAATAAGATTTAAAAGTGGATTCATTTTCTGAAAATATATTTTTTTTTTAGATTTTAGACACAGTGAATTATTTGATTTATTTTTATGGTATAAAAACATATGGGACACTATCTCTATCATCTGAACCCCAATATACGGAAAACAAGAAGAAGACTTGAACGTCTACAATTGAAGATGAAAATGAAGAAATAATCTATGATGTTTAACAAAATCTTATTAACTAATAACTTGCTGACAAAATACGCAATATATATATATATATATATATATATATATATATATATATATATTGCGTATTGCGTATTATAAAATTGCGTATTGCGTATTTATAAAAATAAACAATATATATATATATATATATATATATATATATATATATATATATATATATATATATTGCGTATTGCGTATTATAAAATTGCGTATTGCGTATTATAAAAATAAATCAAACAATATATATATATATATATATATATTATATATATATATATATTGTCATCTACATACAGTCCTGTTTCAACGTATCACATCTTATCAGTGCGGTTAGACATGCAGGTTGTTTCTGGTCGGGATTTGAACTCGACCGATTTCTCATCAGTCAGAGTTCTTACCTCCATCGCCATGACCTACTTTGAGAAAGAGAATTTACTGATATAAACATATCAGGCTGCTTAGAGTGCTCAATCAGTTTTAGAGGAGCTGTGCGATTTAGCGTAGTTAGCGGCAACCAAAAAATTTAATTTACAGATAGCTTAACACCACAGGGGGTGGGGATAAATGGGTTGTTATATATATATATATATATATATATATATATTATATATATTTGTTAATGTAAGAGTAGTAGCTTACCGGTGGGTGAGTACGATCGTTGAAGCGCACAGTATCCAGGGGTTAGATTGAGAAAAACAAAAAATATGTTTTATTGAAAAGTATATATATCTTAAGGCTTAAATATTAATTTAACTAAATTGTTAGATATAAATTTTAAGATTTTAAAATTTTAATTTTTAAATTTGAATAAATAACCCAAAATATTAAAACCAACAATAATATTTCAATGATTCAGCCATTCCTATTTTTGTATATTCCTACTTCTAACTCCGATTAATATAAACAAACTCACATTTTATACGAACACCATATCCAATTTAAAAAAAAAAAAAAATTTTTTAATTTTTATTTTCATTTTATTACTTTTTTATTTTATTGCTTATCATTACTTTCATTCTTACTTTTATCCCTTTATATTATTTTTTATATAATTAACTATATTTAACTACCCAAAACTTTTGTTATCGTAACGCCTACAACTAGGTTTTTCTTAATACTCTCTAACCAACTCAAACCAACTAATAAATAATTTTAACCTTTCGTTTTTTAACCATTAATACGCCCCATAATCTACCTTTCATTAAATAGTAATTGAAAAAATAATCCCCATAAATTAATCAAAATTTTTAACCCAATAAACAAAAACGGTTCACGATAAATCTTTGAAAATATAAATAAGCGTTCGTCTATTAAGGATAAGCCCATTCCAACGGGCATGTATTATACCAAAAACTGGATAAATTTCTGGAAGTTTCTTAAGAAATGAAAAAGTTGTGGAAGATGAAGGTGACAAATTGTACCCATCACTATCGGCGTGCTTGGAATAGTTCCAAATAGACTAGTGAAGCGGTTCATAGAAGTGTAAATCCGAAATAAAAAAAAGAAAGAAGGAAAAATAATGAAACCATTCAAATGACTGTAATTCTAACATGAAGTAGAGCGGAAACTTGACATCTTTTTTGTTATTATTAGTAATTTGACAGTAGTAAAATATTTGTGCCACCAATGTTATTTTTATTTTCATTTGTATTTATTTATTGATTGATTGATTTATTTATTTTGTAGTTGAATTCAAGATTAATATCATTACCAGACAGGTGATAAAATAAAAAATTAAAGATAAGTAATATTTTGAAAATTAATATTTATTCATGTGTGCATTCTTAAGAACTTTTAAGGTTATTTTGAATATAGACATCCAATATTATTGCAATAATATACACACAAACACATGCCCTACTATTGCAATAATCAAAACACACCATACTATTGAAATCACACACACACACACACACACACCACACACACACACTTATAATGATATACACACATCGCCATCAGACGACTGTAATTCTAAAATGAAGTATAAAGGAAACTTGCCAGTATTACAGAGATAATCCTCACTGGAAGGAAAGTTTGGTGGAAAAGAATGAAAGATAAAAACTAACAAGATTTTCGTATATTGAATTATTCTAAAAAATCCAGAAATATGGCTGTCAATTTCAGGAATACGGATTCATAAATTATTTCGAATCATTTCTTTATATATACTAGCAAATATATGCACCCTCTGGGTGCAAGTATTTAAGTTATAATGTAATAAAATATTATATTAAATTAGAAAGGCTAATGAAACTAAATAAGAATACAGATAAAAAGATTTGAAACAGAGGGAGTATAATAAAAAATGGAACAACTGAAACTTACTCTTCCATCACTCTCGTCTTTCATTGTTATTTTTTCTAATTTAAGTATTTAGTTAAAAGAGGAAGTAAAGAATAAAATGACAGTTATTTTATCTTGTTAATGGATTTCATTTCAGATTCATTGAAGAGATTTTTGATTGTATTCATTAAAATAAAACCAAACAGTTAGAAATCAATAATACTAAGCACATATTTATTAAATTCGATTTTTTAATATTAATATGCAAATTAGCCTTCCCGTTTACACTGTAAACCAGTATTTTGTTGTATATATAAATATAATTGCATGTTGTCAGTATGTAGACATAGTTAACAGTATTAATAATGTAAGACAATTTTATTAATAATTGAGGTTTAGATAAAAATAAATCATGGAGAATGTGATGTCAATAACTAAAAGAATTGTGACTTGAGTAGGAATATAGTTTCGGTTACAGACAGAAAAACACACAATCTCCATTATAATAATAAGATATATATATATATATGGGGAAACACAAAAATGTTTTTTAGATGACATTTTCTATTATTTCAAGCCAAAAAATGTAAATACTAAAGATATATACTACGTTTAAAAGAAGGCACCTATGGCGTAACGGTTATCGACATATGATGTTGCTCCGTCTACCGAGTGCAAATTCTGAACGAGGCTGTTTGTATTTCACACAGCGTTAATACTCTTAGGGTTAAGTATATATCCAACTAAATAGTAGGGCAAACTGGGCTCTTTAACCTTGGTATTGCAACCGATATAGGAGAAAGAAAGTTCTGAATTCACACCAGTTCTAGACAAGGCACGGGGTGGATTTCCTCTAAAACCAAAACGGTTTCCGCAGAAATCGATCCACAACCTTTCAGATCCTGACTATACGATGGATCATAGAAGGGGTTCGAACAAAGAACCTAGAGACAATGTTACTATTCGTAGATTTTTCCAAGGCATTTGATTCCAGGGAAAATGGAACAAATACTACTAGCATATCGTCTCCCCAAAGAAACGGTTGCCGCTATAATGATGCTCTACAAAGACACTAAAGCATTGGTACGCTCATCTGATGGCGACACAGATTTCTTTGACATCGCCGCTGGAGTCCTCCAAGGAGATACATTAGCACCATATATATTTATAATATTTCTAGACTATGTACTCCGAACATCACTAGATACCATAAAAGAAAAAGATTTCACACTAAGAAAGGCATGAAGCAGGTGATATCCCGCAAACTGTCACAGATGCAGACTATGCTGATGACCTCGCACTTCTTGCAGATACACCAGCACAGGCTGAGTCACTACTACATAGCTTGGGGGAGACAGCAAATAATATCGGCCTCTATGTGAACTCTGATAAAACGGAGTCCATGAGTTTAAAAAAAAAGGGATGCATCTCCACACTTGACGGTAAGCCTCTTAATATAGTAGAACAATTCACATACCTAGGTAGTAATATCTCATCTACAGAAAGCGATGTTAATACACGAATAGGAAAGGCATAGTTTGCCACAAACTAATTATCAGTCATATGGAAATCC
>CM042153.1:97561999-97646999 GCA_023376005.1 Doryteuthis pealeii | reverse complement strand
TTTGTAGTGAGTTGATTCTGACTGACACTATAATATATCCAGAGACTCACGAATTATAAAATGGATAGAAAAAATCGATTAAAAATCGAGAAAGATATAGTATGAAAGTATGAAGTGAAACAGAAAGAATCAATTAAGAAAGGTTGGGTTTTGGTTTGATTCACCGAACATCAACCACAGTGGGTCATTCTTTATAGAAATGTATGTATTATATTCCTTACTTGCCACAGATCTTCTGTTAGTCAGTAGGTGTCGTTGCGGTCGATAGCTTAAAATTCAGACATGCCAAAATCAATTCTCATCGACTCTCCAGTCAGAATAGGTAACACATCAGTTGTGTCTATTGTCCATAGGACAAGATGGCTTGGCTTCCCAGTAGTCCGTCTGCATGGCATTTTCCTTTGTTTCTCAAACCTGGCCTAACAATTTATTTTCTCGTTTTCAGTAAAGAATAGATATCAAGAAAATAATCGAAAAATAAAATTTAAAAAAACTGAAGACAAAGATTGAAATATAAAAAAGAATAAAACACATTTAATAATATAAACTAAGGGGTGTTATGGAAATTAGAATACCATGAGAGAATAATATAATTAAATGAACTGTGAACTCAATCTTCAGACAGTTGAACTGTCTATGCCAGGCAGTTGGCGGAGAAGAAAATTTATGACAGGATTGAGAAGGAACCTTTGAGGTGATGGATTACTGTGACCCAGATAAGATAAAGTCAAAATAAAAAAGAACACGTGACCTTGAAACAAGTTAAACCTATCTGTCCCCGACTGGCTCTCAGAATAATAAATAATTCCAATATAGTAGCATCAGATGAAGGTTACTTGGAGAATCTAGATTACCCAATCTGTGCTACTCACACACACACACACACACACACACATATATATATATATATAATATATATATATATATATATATAATTATGGTCGTCTTACATTATTTATATGGTTTCATTTCAACCGCCATTTTGATTATTGATACCACATAAAAAGCACTATTGCTCTATAAGTTATGTGTTTCTATCTAATATAGTTTTAATATATATTATTCTAATAAAGCGCCTAGAGAATAAGTTAGACGGGACTTGTACGAAAATGCTGCGTGCAATATTAAACAGGACGTGCAAACAACACCCCACGAGAACACAACTGTGAGGCGAACAAGAGACGCTGGGCACTGCCGGAGAAGCAAAGATGAACTCATAAGTGACGTTCTCCTCTGGAAGCCATCACATGGGCACGCCAGAGTAGGTAGCCCAGCAAAGACGTACATAGATCAACTCTGTGCGGATGCTGGGTGCTGTGCAGAGGATCTCGCTGGAGCAATGGGTGATAGGGGGGATGGCGAGACATTGCCATGGATATCCGTGCTAATAGCGCAACATGATGATGACGATGATGATGATATATTATTCTACATAAACAGGAAATGCTTTCTATGTTTTCCATTATACAAATAATATGAATAATTTTCAAACGGATTTATTCGACTAATGGAAACAACGTTAACAAATAATTTTGCTTCGGTTCAGAGGCGTCCATTGTGTAATTATTATTCGTTGTAGGAAATGGTTGGTTGCTGGGTTGGATTTTACGGCATGTCAACCCCGGCTGGGTTATTTTATGCCGAATACATTTTGTTTTATTCATTCTTGATGGATATTCATTTTTTAATTCAGTTTATTTAAAACATTTTAAAACTCATATTCTACTAATAACACATAGATTGAACCCTAACAGGTACTACCACTCTGGATCAGAGTGGCATTGGGAGTAATACTGACGAAGGGGTGCTCCACATTTCCACGAGTTCCAAAATTGGAATCTCACCATCAGATAGATTTTAACGTCATACCAAAGACAATAAGACCATCAGTTACCGCTTTCTAGCACATATACGATAAAAAGGGTTGGGGCTAACCATAAGGGCAATTGGATCGAGACAATCATAGTTATATAAATAGTTAACTAAAATGGTAAATACTAGGCTGAGTCCAGTGAGAAGAGTTGTAATAATTACTGGGAGACTGTTTGATCTGAAATCCTGGCTAGAAGAATTGAAAAAGAAAAAGTGGATCTATTTATTTAACAGATTCAGGTTTTATTAATCTAGCCTACGATTTGTTCTGATGGTTCCGCATCAAATTGGATCGGAGATTATCTCGAAAAGCAACCAAACATATTCAATAAGGAATTATTTGAACAGTTATCTGCCTAGTACGAAACATTTGTGAACCCAATCAAGGCCGCTTGAGCCTTCATAAAAATAAATCAACTGAAAGAAGAAGGATTTGCTGAGTTAGCTGGTAGGATGACTAAACAAGCTATTTGGTTGATTGGTTGGATTTTAAGGCATTTCAACCCTTGTTGGGTTATTTTATGCCGAAGACATTTTGTTTTATTCATTCTTTATGGGTTTTGAAAATTCTTTTTTATAACTCAATTTTTAAAAAACATATTTTTAAAACTCGTTTTTCTATCTAACCCATAGATGATACCCTAACAGGTACTACCTCTCAGGGTCAGCGTGTACCCGGGTGTAATGCCGATAAAAGGGTACTCCACACTTCCCAGCGCTCCAGAACTGGAACTTCACCATTAGATGCTGTTTAACATAATTCACAGGACACTAAGACCCACGGCCTTCTAGCACATATATGATAAAGCGTAGGGGGGTTGCCATGACAATAGGGTATGGGCATCATATAGGTGCTAGGGTTTCAGGTGACCAACCAAATTGATTGATCAACGGAGGACTGTCTAACCGACCGTCTAGCCTCAGTAATGACAAAAGTGGAGTGATGTATGTCATGGACTGCTCAGCCACCAAGGTTCCATCTTTAAGCATCACGGGTCGCCACCCACGGCCAACAGGTGTGTTAAATGGACACGATTACACGAATTTAAATCCTGGACGAGGCTGGTTGCATTTTTATAGATCCCCCTTGAAAAATGTATACATCTAACTAATCTTTCTCCAGATATGGGTGAATAGTAGGGTAGAATGGGCTCTATAAGTTTGGTTTGACAACCGTTTAGGAGAAGGAAAATACTGAATTCAAACCTGTATAAACTCGGCTTAAAATTGAATTTGTGTCACATCTTGCTTAGGCGGAATGGGTAAACGAAAGGGGATTACCAAAAGCTCCCTGTCTCACAGAACTGGAGCCTCACCATCGGATGCAGGTCATTTGATTGGTTGATTAGTTGATTGGATAGTTGGATTTTACAGCATGTCAACCCTTGAGTTATTTTACAGCCTAAGACATTTTAGTTTTATTCATTCTTGTAACGTATTTTTAACTCTCTTTTTTTAAAACACATTTTAATCTATTAAACCCATAGATGATACCATAACAGGTACTACATCGTCGGGTCAGTGTTACCTGGAGTAATGACATTGAAGGGGTGCTCCACACTCCTAAAAGCTCCAGAATCGGAACCTCACCACAAAATGAATTTTAACATCATACCGAGGACAGCAAAACACTAGGACATATATGATAAAAAGATTTGGAGTTACCATTAGAGCAATACGGCCGGGACAATCATACAAGTGCTAGAGATTGATTACTGCTTGGAACCTGGCCACTAGATGCAGTTTAACGTCATACCGAGGAGAAAGCAGTTTCGTATCACATCCAGGACATTAGAACCTATGCAGAGTGGACCTGGGAGTAATGCTAATGATGGGGTACTCCATACTCCTGAGATCTCCAGAACTGAAGCCTTGCCATTGAATGCAGTTTCGTGTGATATCCAAGACAGCAGAACCTGCTCAGAGTGGAACTGGGGTAATGGCAATGAAGGGGTACTCCACATACCACAGAGCTCCAGAATTGGAACCTCACCACTGCATGCAATTTAGTGGCATACCCAGGACATTACAGTTTGGCATCCTATCCAGGACACCAGAATCTGCTCAGAGTGGACCTGGGAGTAATGGCAATGAAGAGGTACTCCACACTTGAGAATAAAATTTCGAATGCTATGAGTAGCAAATGAAAAACAAAAAAACGGAAGAAAAGACTTTCAAGTATAAATTAAATAGAAAATAGAAAGACTAAAATGGGAAGAAAAAGAAAAGAAAAGAAACAAAATTGTGGAAAGTACAAAGTAAAAAGAGAAGAAAAGAATGAAAAGATTAGAAAGAAAAGATTGAATTTAAAGAGTACAAATTAAGGAGTATAAATTAAAAGCACAATTTAAAAGAGAAGAAAGAAGCAAAGAGTGTATTAGTTGAAAGTCACGCTTGAGGACTTGTGCAATTCTTCAGAATATTTGCGAAAAAATTCCGAGTGCAGAGTCCGTTAACGATTCTTAGAATCAATGGATTGATGAGGAAAATATTAAAAGGCCGAAAGAATTGCAAGAAATAAAAAATAAAAAATTAAACTCTGTTCAAATGAAAATGAAAACATGTGAGTGTGAAACCTTTCCGAAGTTAAGAGGAGGCGTCTATGAAATCGATAAAACTTAAAAGAAATGTATTTATTTCACACAACGAAGTTGAAACGAACAAAAATAAAAAAATTAAATAAAATAAAACAAAGGAAAAAAACATCCCGAAAGGCAAATTTTTCTGCAACAAAACCTCGACACGAATGAATTTTGTTTTTTTTTTTCAGTAAAGATTTGGTCAACAATCCAAAGCCATTTTTTGAGATTTCATTATTTGATCGCTTCGATTGATATATAAAATACTAAAATATTCCTTTAATGCTAAATAGATCAGAAGTATTGAACTATCTTTTTCATTTTTTTTCGTATTTTAAAATAGAACATTTCAAACGAACGAATAATCCTCAAAGTTTTGTTTCTTTTCCGTTTTAGACAATATTTTCAATTCGCCAAATAAAAGACAAGAAGAAAAACAAGCAAATGTATGAATTTACCAAGAACTCTGAATGAGCAGGATGTGACACAAGGTCAAGTTGAAGTTTGAATTCAGAATTTTCCTTCTCCTAGTTTGGTTGCCAAATTCAAGGTTAAACAGCTTTTCTCTCTCCTATTTACCACTCAAGATTTTATAGTTGATGAATAACAAAGTTTATTTTGGTTTGAGAGCATTACATCGCCCATCACACATACACACACACACACACACACACACACGTGTATATTTCCCTACCCCTCTGCATAAACAGGATGTGACACAATCCATTTGCAATATTTGAAGCAAAAACGTTTTTTTTATTCTTCTCTTTCGTCTGAATGGGGTTAATGTTTAAGGAATCAGCGATTAATGACCTGTTGAAATTAGATGATTTTAACTTTATATTTAGTGTGAAGAGGCCCGGAAGGTGAATCTAGGCAATTTAGATTAGAATAATCAGGTTGAAAAGATGATGTTAATCCAAGGAAACTTTATTGATAAACAAAAACACTTATACTGTTTGCCCAACCCCTCCGCACACACAGGATGTGACACAAAGTTATTTTAAGCGGAGTTTAACAGGTTTGAATTCACACATTTCCTTTTCCTAACCGGTTGCCATACCAAAGTTAAAGAGCCCATTCTACCCAAATATTTTACCCATAGCTGGAGAGAGAGGGGGGGGAGAGGGAGAGAGAAGAAGAAGAAGAAGAAGAAGAAGAAGAAGAAGAAGAAGAAGAAGAAGAAGAAGAAGAAGAAGAACTGAGCAGTATCATAACTAAGATAAGTGTTTTTTTACAGTAATATCGTTTGATAAAATTCAAATTTAGAGTTTTCCTTCTCCTAGACAAGTGCCATACCAAGGTTAAAGAGCCCACTTTGCCCTTCTATTTAGTGTATTCATCATATACCCACATACATACATACATGCACATACACACACACACACACACACACACACATATATATATATATATATATATATATATATATATATATATATATATATATATAGCTGATTTAAAAGCCTGATGCATCCCACGCAAATATCCCGTAACTCTGAGTTTCGAGATGTCACACTCCTCAGACGGGTGCATGTTACAAGTAGTGCTGTAGAATGTGAAGGTCGAAATGATAGTTTAATAGTGTTTAAATGCTTTCTGAAATGTACTCAACAACCTTTTTAACTACTTAAGCAATATCCATCTTATCTATTGAATGACGCTGATGAATGCATCCCTATATTACAACCATTTCCAATGCATTCCTATATTAAAGTACCTTCCAATGCATTCTTATAGTAAAACCCTTTCCAATGCATTCTTATAGAAAAACCCTTTTCCAATTCATTCCTATAGTAAAACCCTTTTCAATGCATTCTTATAGTAAAACCCTTTTCCAATGCATTCCTATAATAAAACCATTTCCAATGCATTCCTATAGTAAAACCATTTCCAATGCGTTCCTATAGTTATACCATTTCCAATGCATTCCTATAGTAAAACCATTTCCAATGCATTCCTATAGTGCATTCCTATTGTAAAACCATTTCCAATGCATTCCTATAGTAAAACCATTTCCAATGCATTCCTATAGTAAAAACCATTTCCAATGCATTCCTATTGTAAAACCATTTCCAATGCATTCTATAGTAAAACCAAACCTTTCCAATGCATTCCTATAGTAAACCATTTCCAATGCATTCCTATAGTATTTCCAAAATTTCCCATTCCTATAGTAAAACCATTTCCAATGGCATTTATAGTAAAACCATTTCCAATGCATTCCTATAGTAAAACCATTTCCAATGCATTCCTATTGTAAAACCATTTCCAATGCATTCCTATAGTAAAACCATTTCCAATGGATTCCTATAGTTATACCATATCCAATGCATTCTAATAGTAAAATACTTTCCAATGCATTCCCATATTAAAACCATATGCAATTCATCTTATACTAAAACACATTTCAATATATTCTATAGTAAACAGTGCTTCCTATTTCTTATTCTTAATGCAAAATTCACCTTATCTATTGAATGATCCACGAATATAGCGTTGTTCTTTTTTAATGACATGATATAGAAAAATATTTTTTGTCAGAATTAGATAACATTTTTATTTAAAGAGGAAGTTTTTTGTAAATCATGGTAATCATCGTTTTTGTTTGTTTCTTTTTTTCTGTATTTCTTATTGTTGTTTTTTGTGTTTTTTTGTTGTGTTTTTTTTCTAACCTGGAAAACGATTAAACAAAACGTCGATTTGTCTTTTCCCTCTACTTCTTCAAGACACCGACAGTCATTTTGTAGACGTTCATTTCAAACATTAATTTTTTTTATTACTCAATCGATTTTTTTCCTCCCAAAGACGAAAATTAATTGGAGAGATGAAAGCAGTTTTGGAAGTGACAGTTAAAATGTTGTTTATCGCCTTCATTAAAATGGGATAGTCACCAATATTCTGTCGATGTAGAATGTCTGTCTAGTAAGTAATGAGACTGGAACGTCTACACATATATATATATGGGGGGGGGGTGATTGAATGTTGAGGAAATACGGATAAAACACAAAACAACTTCATCCAATTGATATTTCCTCTCGGTATATATATATATATATAATATATATATATATATATATATACCGCATTTGGCCCTCCTCTATTTCTTGTAAGTTGTCTTGTTAATTGTTTTGTAACTTATTGTTCTGTGTTTTTGTATGTATCCGTTAGCACTGTATACAGGTGCTGAATAAATATATCAAGTACTAAATTGTTTATATGTCATTTCACCTCGACAATAGAACAAAGACTAACTTATTAAATCAATCTAGTTGTTCGTCTTTTGTTGGGCTTTTTTTTTGGGGGGGGGGTATTAAACCCTAAAATTTGCGAAATTCATTCAAAACGGTTACGAACATGTTGGAGTAAAATGAAGTCAAAATTATAAGATTACACCCTGTCACTCCAGTGGGTCTAAAACTGACCGTATGACAACAAAAAAAAAGGAAACTAAAGCGGATGTTTCAAATAATTTGCAAAAGGGTGTACTGCCAATAAATTGCAGGCTGTTATAGAATTTAGATATCATAAATATTTTGTGTGATATGAAACGTCAGATCGAGGCTCGCCTTTGGTGCTAGAACAATGCAAGAATAGTCCATTTGAAAAAAGAAACATGGTTTCTGAAACGATCTTGTATTTGTTGGTGTCGTTTCAATATAAATAAAGTTTTATTCATTCCAATCTGAGGAGTGTTAATTTTCTAAGCAAAAAATCTTTCAAATGTGTGTCATTAATATTCATGTAAAAGTTGCTTTGTCTGTCGTCTTCAGAATTTTAAGAAATTACATAAAAAGAATTTATAAAATTCAATTTTCTGTGCTTCTTTTCTGGCGGCATTTAATATGAAATGAATATATTAACACATGTTTTTCTCTATATTTCGTTTCTGTCATTGTTAAATGGGCGTGTTTATATACGTTTCAATAGAATTTTTTGGACGCATTTTGCGAAAGTTTCTAATTGAAACGACTGCTAAATTATTAAACGCGGAAAACGTTGAAAGAAAGAAAAAAAACAGATAAACACACAGACTCTAGAAAATAATACTTGGTATTTGATAGGAATAAAGGGAATCTTATTGTTTCTCTATTGCTTCGCATTGTGTAATGGTTATCGGCGTAGATAATGGACACAGAAACCCGAATTCAAATACTGAACGTGGCTGTTTTCATTTTGCATAGCACTAATATTCTTACGAAAGTATTTTCCTGACCTCTGTGAGACGACCTGTTCTGTACTCTGCTCTTTCGATGTACTTGTCTAGATCCCAACGTTGTGAATTATGTACTGGCCGAATTTAAAGCACGAGTCGGAAAACAGGCTCACAAGGATTAAGAAAAAAAACAACAACAACAACAAGTGTAAACAAGACACATGGAAGAAGGGTGTGTTGATACTCGCTGGCTGCTACTGTCTACCCCTACCGGCGATCTTGACACTTCAACGGCCGAGTTGTAACTAACTTAGGGCTCGAGTTTAGTTGTATTTATGTCAAATTCCCCTACCCCCAACCATCTTCTCCGGACCACACAAATGGCCAGAACTTAAATAAATCGCCGACTTCTAGACGCCATTAACCCTTAAAATTAGAGTACTCAAATATTTTTCCAGACAATCCGTCTTCAATATGTTGATCATTAATTTTTTCAAAAGAGAATTTCTCCTAAAAAAAATCCTTTTTGCTTTTAATACCTGGGTGCCTAAGATATTATCACCAAGTGGTCCCATTTCATGGTGGCATACAGGTCTCTTTAAACTTTACGACCTAATCTTTGGATTCGTAAAAGGTCAGCCACCCACCCCTTTTACTTATGCCGGACCTTAACTTATTTCTCTTTCTTATTTATTTATTTATTTATTCTGACCATGTTCGTCTTCAACCACAGTATCACACCTCCTACCATACCGGATTGGCACAAGAACCTTTTAACGTGGGGAGCCACGCACAAAGTTAAGTTCATACTATAGCCAGTGCAAACAAATGCGTGATCTCTTCGGCATTCCCCTTTTGGGACGCTTTAGGCACCGAGCAATAAACCTGACCCTGCCTCTTTTAGACATGGGGGAAGGTGCTGTCTGGTAGTCATGAGCTACTTGGATCATATGTTTTAATTTATATCTCACCTGTCGAGAAGTCGAAGCTATTGGACACAGGGCACGATCTTCCAGGTAAGATGTTGTGAAAGTTATGCGTCCAACTGTTCTCATTCTATATGGACAAATAGTAGGGCAGACTGGGCACTTTGACCTTGTTCAGGGAAGCAATTTAAGAAATGGAAAACTCTGAATTCAAACCTATTAGACTCTTAAGAAACCTATAGTGTGTCGCATGCTACTCTATGTGGAGGGGGTGTAATATATATATATATATATATATATATATATAATATATATATATATATATATATTCAATAACTAACACTTACCTAACCCCCTCTTAAAAAATAATAGACTCTCCGAATTTGATAAAAGCACAGATAACAGAACTAAAAATTAACTAAAAAACAAATTACGTAACCCCATGAAGACGACTGGAGAAACAGTCGAAAGCGCTCGGGAAATAAGTGAAAAATATGATGAATCAACTCGATCCAGATTCAAAAGGATAGCCAGAAGACTGGAAAAAATATCATACAAAAAATGAAAAAAAAATACTCCGTGTTGTTCAATAACACATGTCTTAAGAATATATATATATATATATATATATATATATATATATATATATTAATATATATATATCTTAAGCAGAGTTTAACAGGTTAGAATTCAGTTAGTTTTCCTTGCTTAACCAACGTCAACGAGTACATTTTTTTCTACTATTTACCCATAGCTGAGAGGAGAATGGTTGGATTCAAACCTTTTCCAAGGGTACTAGTGCTATGTGAAATGCAAACAGTCTCGTCCAGGATTTGAAATTTGAGGTCAACGAGTCCATTTTCTACTACTCTAACTATTACACCCACGCCCCCCAAAAAAACTGGATATTAGCAATTAATTTTGGTTATTGTGACAGTGTTGATTTCGGTACGAATGATAGATTATCGCTGTGATTTGGATATGTGTAATAAAGTCTGGAACTGAGAGACTTGCCCCTAAGGAAGAAGAATCGACTCAGTGGAAGGACTAGGACTTGAGGCAACTAACATTATTGAAAAAATTACCCATAACTTCAACAAATGGATTCATACCTTTCCCAAGGACACTAGCACCAAGCCAAACGCAAACAGTCTCGTCCGGGATTCGAACTAGGGGCCCTGATTCCATTTTATACGAAGATAACAATTACTAGTAAGTCTTTCATCACTATGTTTCTTCCCGTGTTTTCTGTGTTTTGAACAGTAATAGGTTTTTAAAACTTTTTGTGAGTACCAAGAAAGACAATTGTTAGGTAATGCCCACACCAACACCCTCAGCACCTGACAATGGCGTATATGGTCGAAAATCTGTATATATACATAATGTGTAGGGTAGCCTATTCATTTTGTAATGTAGTGTAAAATATTTGAATTTAACAGTTGGAATAAGAAGCCACGGAAAATCACAGTGTTATACAGTATGACAAACAGACGCGAAGAAGAAGAAGAAGAATGAAGAAGAAGAAGAAGAAGAAGAAGGAAGAAGAAGAAGAAGAAGAAGAAGAAGAAGAAGAAGAAGAAGAAGAAGAAGAAGAAGAAGAAGAAGAAAAGAAGAAGAAGAAGAAGAGAAGAAAGAAGAAGAAAGTCGAATAGGTGATGAATGTGGTAAAATCTTGCGATTCCTCGGCGGATGCTCTGCCGACTGAGTTAAATGGAGAAAAAAGAGGGTCCTAATTATAATAATTTCGACCATTAACTCATCTGGTCTTTTGTGTATATATATATATATATATTATATATTAAATTTTTACTTGAAGGCACTTACAACGCATGTATCGCATAAAATTCGATACTTTTTCTTATAGAAAATGAACTTGACAAGTGTAATCCCAGCAAAGGATGGCTCGATGTGTAGAATACCGTACAGACTGTTTCGACTTTATTAAGTCTCATCAGCGGTATATACTAACGATCCGACAGAAATCGAAACCGGGACTTCAGCAGACACAGTGAAACACAAGTGAAACACTTTTATCGCCTCGGCACAGTACACAGCTGACCATCCTAGCGAAATTAAGCTTGTCAAATGATACTACTGTGTGTGTGTGTGTGTGTGTGTGTGTGTGTGTGTGTGTGTCTGAACATCGCATAGGCGAGAAAATGTCAGTAACTAGGCGCTGTTGAATCCATTTACACGACACCTTAACTTTATACAAAAGTATCGTGATTTTATACTTTTTGACACACCTGGTATTCTGAAAAAAAATAACCTTCTATTCATTATTCATTTCTATCTTTGTAAACACAGCTTTAAAATCTGTACTTTTTGATACACCTTGTATTCTGAAAAGATTAACGATACATTTATTGTTCTTTCGTATCTGATACTTTTTTGGCTCACCTTGTATATATATATATATATATATATATATATATATATATATATATATTATACATCATTTTTCACAATGGTAACCATGCTCACACACACACATACACACACACACACACACACAACCTTGAGGTTTGTTTTGCTGTTGTTTTGAGGTTTGTCGCGCAACCACACACCTAAAAAATGCACAATGCTTTCTTTTCGATACACACACTTACACCGTCCCATACTCACACCGTAAAAGAGAATATTTGACGTCACATTTCAAACCGTCTCCTTTTTTTCAAACCTCAAATTTTAAACAGACCGAATAACAAGGACTACCACACGCTTTTCTAGTTATTCTGTGATAAAAATTCTTATTACCTTCCATATACCAACAAATGCCCTGAAGATGATCTAATTAATAGATCGAAACACTGCAGCGTCGGCCAATAAACTCACCACTTAACTCATTTAGACCTGTGTTTTTCATTCTTTCTTATATACTACACACACACACACATACACACACACACACACACATATATATATATATATATATATATATATATATATATATATAATTCATGATGTTATTGGTTGATGTTGAGTCCACGTATGCTTCTTTATGAATGAATTTAGTTGTGTATTCATTTTGTTTTCTGTGAAATTGGAAGCATAGGACATTTTTTTTAAACAAAATAAAAAACTGAGTTTTAATATCTAACCGTTGTTTTGTCCTTTGTTCAATTTATTTTATTACAAATGTCACTTCCTCGTCAATGGAATAAAGTTTGCCTCTCAAATCCTATTTCATGGGACCGAGGAAGTTAAATCTGTAGTGAAGAAGTGAGGGAGTGAAATCTGTAGCGAAGAAGTGGCTCAAAGAACAGTCAACATAATTTTACGAGACAGGGATATATGCTCTCATTCGAAGGTGGTACATTGCTATTGTTTGACCACTTCATACTGTCGTGCCATAAGTCACCCAAAAAGTGTGATATACATATCGGTTTAAAATAAACGAGAGATTCTTGGGAAAGCCGGCTGGTGTGGTGGTTGGAATGTCCGCCTGACAGGTAGGGTTCGAATCGCGCACAAAGCACTGCCCTGTCTGTAGCTCTGCTGATGAGGCCTAATGGGCTGAAATGTACATACAGAGATCGACTTTTTCTCGATTTGTTTACGCTTCACATTTAAACCGATATGCATGCCTTATTCATCTAATTATAATTAATTAACAAATTAGGTATGACTTTAATTAAGCACATAATGTGGAGAAGTAGGGATGTGATACACAGAGCACCAGCTTCATTAGGATGTATGA
Source organism: Doryteuthis pealeii (assembly GCA_023376005.1). NCBI lineage: Eukaryota > Metazoa > Mollusca > Cephalopoda > Myopsida > Loliginidae > Doryteuthis > Doryteuthis pealeii. The sequence goes on along the minus strand of CM042153.1, from coordinate 97,633,766 downwards.
TACATGTTCCTGTATTGGTAATTATACCTGTCCTAAACAAAATGGTCTTACTTTTTGACTCACCCGAGTAATATTATTTAATGTAAAGTTAAAGTTGCTTTTGTAATTACGTCAGCACAATTTTGTTTACTGTTGATGATTAGTCTAACATTTGAGAATGGTGTGACCAGCACTTATTACTACTACTACTACTAATACTGCTACTAATACTAATACTAATACTGCTACGTATACCGCTACATCAAAATATTATCAATTTACTTTGGGTAAATATGGATAAGAAAAACCTGACGCAAAAATATTCTGTTAAGGAAAGTAAACAGAAAGTTGTGTATAATCAAGTTTATATTATGAATAGATATGCAAGTCGTGACAACAGATATAGGGAAATATTTTGGAATGAATAAAGCAACAGTAAGAACGAATAGAAGGAGAGAGAAAAACATTACAAAAAAAAGTTCCAACTCTGTCTTCATCTGATATGTATAAGTAACTAGCATGACCCGTGTATATACCACAGTATGATAATTTAATTATTACAATGTTTGATATGTTTACTTAAGAGTTATTGCAAATAGTTCAATATGTAAAAAGTATATTAATCTGGATTTAACTCTCTCAATCTTTTTTTCTCTTTATTTTCTTATTTTCATCTTTTCGTTACATTCGATTGAAACAGATTAGCGTTATTGCTCCACCTCCCCCCTCTCTCTCTCTCTCTCTCTCTCTCTCTCTCTCTATCTCTATCTCTCTATCTCTATATCTCTCTCTATCTATCTATCTTTGCCCTACACTTTTTCTTTCTTTTTATTTTTCTTTCTTATTATATTTTCTGTGTAGCATGTCATTTTCTTCCCTTTCTTTTTTATAATAAAAACGTAATAGTCCATTTTTTAACTAAGGTGAAGACACTCATAAAAATAAGAATTAAGCAACATCAGATAATCAGGATTTACATCTTTACATTTAATCTTGGACGGTCCCATTTTTAACAAGAGGGTGTTGCAAGATGATAACGCCCGTACAATTAACGAACACGGGTAACAATATGTAGAAGTTAAGATTCAACGTGACCAGTGAGTGAAGATAAAGAAATATCTCCAGTACGTCGAGAGAGAGAGAGAGAGAGAGAGAGAGAGAGAGAGAGAGAGAGAGAGAGAGACTAAATAAATATCCGAAAAAAATTTCACTTAAAAATGACGTCACCAATCTATTTTATTCAAACATGGAGGCACACCTACCATCAGCTCGGTTGTGATTGAGCTTTATTTCTCGGTCCAACCTTCAATTATATTTTCTTCTTTTTTTCTGTCTTTCTTTCTCCCATTATTTATTATATAAAACTAGCATGGCTCCTGGATATACCACAGTATGATAATATAATATGTCCTTTTGGACGAATCTCGAAGGACACCCTCTATGCAGAGCTTTTGTCTGGTAAGAGACAGATTGGTCGCCCCCAGCTGCGTTACAAGGATGTCTGCAATAATGATCTCAATTGCTCTGCCCTTGCCCCTTCCAAGCTGGGAAAATTTAGCTCATGATCGCCCTCGGTGGCGGCAGACTCTCCATAGTGGACTGTTCATGTCTGAAGCCACGCTGGCACAACACCATGAAGCTAAGAGGTCCAGAAGAAAGCAGCGGCAACAAAGCACCGGCACATCAACATCTTCAGGGACAGCCTTCACATGCGACATCTGTGGTCGAGAATGTTTTTCAAACATTGGACTTTACAGCCACAGGAGGCGCTGTAACTTCAGGGGCACAAAAACTATATGATAGTCTTCCGAGACTGAAATGCCAATGAATTATAATATAATTATTACAACGTTTGAATATGTTTACTTAAGAGCTATTGCTAAATAGTTCATTAGAATAATAATCTTCTTTTTTTTTTCTTACTTTCCTTCTTTTCTTCTTTTCATTATGTTCGATTGAAATATATTAGCGTTATCGCGTCTGCACGTTCACCTCCTCTCTTTATATTTCCCCTTCTCTCTTTTTCACTATATATTTTCTGTGTAGTATATCCTTTTATTCCCTTTCTTTCTTTATAATAAAAATGAAATGGTCCATTATTTAGCTGAGAAATTAAGAATTCGGCAGAGAAGCAACACCAGATAATTAGGATTGAATTTCATCTTTTTAACCAGAAGGCGTGCCAAGGTGATAACGGTCGGAAGATTAAGGAACAAGAGTATTAATATATAGATCATTTTGGAACTTATTTTCGATATTGTTTTCTGTCTATGTCTTTTGTATATGCTAATTCTATCTGAACAGGCACAATATTTGTTTTATTTATATATATATGGATAGTGTTGAGCTCTCTGGTCTTCTCTTCTTCTGGACCGTCTTGGTTAATCTGGAGTGTTTCTTGGGTTGTACATCTTAGCGTCAATCTTCTGATAGTTTTTAACAATAAATTCGAATACATTGTTCAATTTTGACGTCTCTATTTCCCCCAAGACCCCACATTTTCAGTTCATTGAGACCCATTATTCGTGTCAACAAACAGAAAGTGTGCCGAAAATGCCCCTAAGAAACAGCTACACAAGAAATGAAGATATGAATATGCAATGAACGCAAGTCCCTAACCTCTAGGTATAAGATAACCCTAGACGATTGGAGATGCCGTTAAAATTAATCAATCAGTCAATCAATACAAATCGCTCAATCGTGATTTATATTGATATTTTCAAATGTATCTCTGATGTTTGTGTTGTAAAAATGTTGTCTAATAAAATCAAAATTTCCTTATTCCAATGTCATTGCAGATCTGTCCCCCATTAATCAACCACTGGGATTTTTCAACCTATCACCTTTCTTTGGTAGACTTGTTCTAAACAGCTATAATATATTGTGGTTTAAATAGTATTTTTCCATGTAAAATCACAGTTCTTTTTTCTTATCAATCAAATTTATTCCAATTTATTATCTTACATGTCGCATTGTTCAATTATATACATAAAACCAAACTATAAATGCGTAGATTATAATAAGATTGTAATAATAGAAATACGTGTAACAATTATTTTTTTAAACTGTTATAGAGTAGCTAGCACCCCTTCAGCACTCTACCAGATGGCCTGTCTCATAGCCTTAAATAGTCTACGGTTAAGGACTTCAACAGTGGATTAATAATCTGATTAATATTCAGGCCGATCTTACTGCGTTTGACTATACCGCATTTGATCCTCCTCTATTTCTTGTAAGTTGTCTTGTAATTGTGTAACTTATTGTGTTTTGAATGTATCCGTTAGCACCGGATACTGGTGCTTAATAAATATATTAAGCACTAAATTTCTTCTATGTATCATTCCATCCCGACGATTCGATATAAACCTAAGTAAATTTCATATGGATTAGTTAGTTTTTCTCTTTCTCTTTTAACTTATTTCCCTTCTTATAATTTACATCGTATATGTATTTAAGAAAATACGTTACATTTAAAACTTTTCTCTCGATTACCAATCACGTCGCTTTAAAAAAAAGAACATTGCAAACGAAAAAAAAAAGAATATCTTTTTCTCTAATACATTCTCATCCCTCATTTAATTTTGAAAAGATGTCCATCATTGTTTAGACAACACTTTTTCCATCTTAATGTCCCAATGAAAGTTTTTTTTAAATTTAAAAAAAAAACGAAACGTTTCAACGTTGACTTCACCATTAAAAATAAATCTATCTTTTGGGAATAGGGTCTTTTTTTCTTATTTTCTACACAATATTTGGAAAAAATATTTTAGGGTGAGCTCTCTACTCACGTCGAAGGCATCGGTTGGAAGGAGGTCGGGGTGGCAGCGGTCTAATCCGAAATATAGAAGGCAAGACATGTGCCTGACCAGAATTTATATAATTTTTTACCGGAAGGAGATATGCACAGGTCCGGCTTTTGATATATATATATAAGACTTTCAGGTTGACAGAGAGTATGCACTGATCAACAGCATTACCAGACCAATCATCTTTGATCGTTAGATATCGCTGTATTGGAAGATATTGCTATACTAAGTAAGGAAAGTCATCGGGGCAGCCTAATGTCGATATAAGCCAGACCTAGGAGATTATTTTAGCATCTGAGGTGGAGCGCAACACCTACCATCAGCTCTTTACTTTACCGTAAATCCCTGTGCTACTCATACGCTGAGTTGGGTATACTAGAAGTTATCGTTAATCGACCCCCACCAATATTTTTATTTACCGTTTCTTTCAAAAATAATAAGATCCTTTTCAAAAACAAATAAAATCCAAATGCATTAATAAGATGGGCTGTTTTGAGGCAAATCTAACTCAAATAGACCTTAATATAGACATCGTTAATAGATAAGATATTAAGATTGTTTAATGATTACTGCGAATATAACGGAGTGGTAGTACCTGTTAGGGTCCCATCTATGGGTTAAATAGAAAAATTGAGTTTTTAAAAATTGAGTTTGAACAAAATTAAGTTTTAAAAAATGTTGAATGACCATCAAGAATGAATGAAGAAAACATTTTTGGAATAAAATAACCCAACGAGGGTTGACATGCCTTAAAATCCAACCAACCAGCATAATCTCCATTATAAAAAGTAAGTAAAACTAAATTCGTCGGGGTGGCCTAAAGTTGGTATCAACCAAACAGCGAGGGAGTCTATTTCCCTAGCGCTAGACCAAGGAGATTGTTTTTTGGCGTTTGAGGTGGAGCGCCACACCTACCATCAGTTCCTCACTTTACCACACATATACATGTGCTACTCATGCGCTGATTTAGCAAGGGCCGATATCGAGCCAGGAACCTTGAGGTTCCCAGTCGGAAACTCTACCGACTGAGCTATAATATGATTTAATTACAAAACATCTTCGGCATAAAATAACCCAACAAGAGTTGACATGCCGTAAAATCCAACTAACCAGCCAGCCAACACAATCTCCATTATAGTAAGATTTGATAACAGTCATTTCATTGCACAGTCTTATAACATTTCTTGTGACTAATGACACAGTGGTTTTTATTTCGATGTAGCTTTTTTGTTTGTTTGTTTAATTTTCTAAACAACGACAATTCTGAGAGTTAATTTTTGAGTGCGGACAATGTCGTTTGGTTTAAGAGAATACATTTCTACATCTCCAGATACCCAGTGCAAAAAGTGTAATTATCATTTTTTCGTTTACTGGCTGCAGTAATTTTCTCACTGGTTTTTCAGTTGTTTTTTTGGCGGGGTGGTTACCGAAGTTGCTCTGAATATTGGAACTTTCTAATTCTTCACACCAAAGTTGGCATGAAGCATAAATAAATCAAACAAAGATTTAACTCGGTTTTCGATCTATGGACAATTAACTTTGTCTGGCGCCAACACTTTCTCTTCAAATTAAGACTTATTTATATGCGACAACAGAACAGCAATACAATTTCACTCTTTCATAAAACGTCAATAGATTCTTATTATTAGATTATAGAATTCACTCCATATCTTATATATATACACACACACACACACACACACACACACACACACACACATATATATATATATATATATATATATATATATATATATATAACAAAAGACTTAGAGATTTGGCATTATAGTCTATTTCAGGGAGGTTAGACAAAGTATCTAACTCTCCCGACTCAAGCTCCATGAAATAGACTATAAGCTAAATCTCTAAGTCTTTTGTTATTTCTTTACTTATATATTTGCTCTGTGACTCTAACATTAAGAGCACACTTTGAGCTCTCAAACTACGAAAAGTTTTTAAATAAAACTCTTGTGTCGTAAGGAAGATTTCTTCTCTGGACTTTTGGATTATATATATATATATTGTCGGCTAAAAAAAGCCATATCATAAATACATCGCTTGTGTATTTACTTCTCATATATATATATATATATATATATATAGTGTATGTGTGGGATTGTCACTGTTTCAGCTGTTAGAGTGCTCAATATAAAAAAATAGAGCTGTTATATGATATAATAAAATAAATATATAAAGGTTTTACATATCTATTTATTAGGTGACAAAGGAACATTCACGACCATTTGGTTTCATGCATGCATAACTGCAAACATTTGAAACAATGTCACCTGAAGAATGTTTGCGGTTAAGCATGCATGAAACCAAATGGTCGTGACTGTTCCTTTGTCATTAAATAAATAGATATGTAAAACCTTTATATATTCATTTTCTTATATATATATATATATATATATATATATATATATATATATATATATATATATATATATATGTGTGTGTGTGTGTGTGTGTGTGTGTGTGTGTGTGTATGTCTGTGTGTGTGTGTAATTACTAACCCCTCTGCACGAGCAGGATGTGACACAAGGTTAATTTATTAAGCGGAGTTTAACATGTTTGAAATCAGTGTTTTCCTTCTCCTAGACTGGTTACATAACAAGGCTAAGGAGCCCTACTATTTACCTATAGCTGGACGGAGAATAGTTTGATTCAAAGCTTTACCAAGGTATTAGCGCGACGTGATATATATATATATATATATATATATATATATATATATATATATATATATATATATATATATATATATATGGTTGCTATATTCATAAATAAACAATGCTCAATATCATGGATAGAACATTTGTATATAAGTTAAGGTAGCGTGAACCTGGGGTCAACAGTGCCTAGTTACTGACAGTTACTCGTCTATGCGATATTCAGACCAAGTTCACTTGGTCTGAAGATCACATAGGCGAGAAACTGCTACGCAATTTTGTATAACCTATAAAGCATAAAGTCAATATAGATTATAAAAAAACAAAAATTGGTTTGAAAAATCATTATCTAGTACGTTGTTATAGTTTAATTATATATTTATGAACTATTTGATATCATCATCATCATCATCATCATCATCATCATCATAATGTCACACTAGCAGCACGGATATCCATGACAATTTCTCGCCAACCATCCCTATAATTCATTGTCTTTGGGAGGTCCTCTGCATCCAGTATCCGCACAGAGTTGGTCAATGCAGGTCTTCACTGGACAGCGCGCACTGGTATGTTTATATGCTGGCTTACACCGTAGAAAGCCACTTATGAGTTCGCCCTTGTTCCTCCAGCAGGTATTGTTTGTTTCATACTTATCTCATCATTTCTGTGATACGTGGAGAGGCTTGAATCCTGTTGCTTGGCCGATGTTGAGTTGGCTGACAATTCCTGGATGTTTGGAGTCTGCAAACCAATTTGGGGTGCTGGGGGCGCATCTTGCCTTGTGCCATGTATTGTTTTTACTAATAATACAAGACCACTTCGTTTTTCCATGAGATTTTTATTTTTATTTCCCCCAAGTCACAACTGCCGAGAGCAAGGACCTATGTCTCACTCTCAACGCATCGTACCCTCAAAATTCTCCCCTCTGTCTCCTCCTCTCTCCCACTTCACCACATGACAGGTCTCGTCCAATAGAAAAATGCCATGTGGCCTTATGAAGATTCATCCTTAAACCTTTCCATTCTAATCTACATACAATTCTTTCGATGATTCCATAAATAGCATGAATCTGAGAAGTAATGGATCGATTTCTCCGATATCCATTCTGATTTTTCTAAGAATTCTTCCGATTTTTGGTCGGATGCCGTGGAAAAGCAGGGTATTAACAGCCATGACAGTAATAGTTATACCTTTGTACTTTGTGATTCCGAAGTTACCTTTCTTCGGGAAGGGGAGGATGCAACCTTTTGTACATTTCTCTATTGTTTTGTGTTTATATCTGGCGTTGCATAATCCAAGAACTATGGTGTCAAATATCATTGTCTTTCATACTTCGGGAGGGGGGGTACTTCATCGAGGTCTGCGCCTTTTGTGATTTTAATTGTTTTCAGAACATTGTCCAAGTGTAATGTTGTACCCACGTTGTGTTTTCAAAGATCTACAGAACTTGTAACTGACGCAACTTCGTCAGAGCTTTTTCGTTGGATTGGCTAGCCGTTGGTCGGAACAGTTTGCCCAGTGTTGGCAACACAAAAGACAAGAAAAACTCTCCGTTGAGAACAAATATTCATTGAAATACACTTGTTCAACAATAATGTATTACGAAAAATATACCACCTTTGTTGTGTTTTTTTTTTTTTTTTTTTTTTTTTTTTTTAGAGAAGACGGTGCTGATTTTAATTGGTGATATTTTTGGTAGTTTTGGAGAGAATTCTTTCGTCTTTCGTCTTCGATATGGTCTTTGTTTCTCTCGTTTTCTCTCTCTCGTGTTGAACACTTTATTAAGGGTTCCTCTAGAAACAAGCACTTCTGATTGGCTAACCAATCACACTTCTGATCTACCTGTGGCAAGGGCACACCCCCTAAGCATCATATGCTCATTAGTTACCCACTAAACACCTAATATAGGGGCTGGACTAATTAACACTCCACATTTTGTGTGTGTGTGTGGGGGGGGAATCTCAATAGATCAGACCTTTCAATTTCGGTGCAACTTTCCACTTTCTTCGGCAGGAAATAAGTTTCAAGACAAAATTGTTATTCGATTTTGACAATAGAAAAGAAATTCTAAAACAGTTCTTGTAAGTTGATCTTTACAACAAATGCAGTCATCCTGACTCTTCAAATTGAATGTTGAATGATTCTTGACTTTAACAAAAAGTTGTATTCCACTAATAAGTTTTTAGCACCAGTCGAATACCTCACCCTGTCACTCGGTTACGTCAACTAGTATTTATAATAGACGGGATAAACATTAAGATCAAATAATAAATTTTAGTTGAATGTTTGGCAAGTGTTCGTTTGTTAGTCAACGGGAAGAATTCTAATTATATACGAGTTTAGATGAAGGCAAGAGAAATTTGAAGAAAGAAGAAAATATGAAATTGCTCTGTTTTACTATTTTAAATGTAATCATGTTGAAAGGGTCTTTAAGAGAAAAAATATGAAAAAAGAACGAAGAACAGAAAAAAAAAAAAAAAAAAGAAACCAGAAAAATGACAGAAAACAAAAAACAAAACAATAACCGATTCTTGTTGATAAGGCAAAACACATTTTTAAAAAAGATGTCGTTGTATCATCTAAAAGTACTTTGAAAATGAAATATGACTATCTGATGAAAAAGAGGCTGGTTATTTGATACAAATAAATTTGGAAGAAAAATGGTCGCCTATCTAATCTTTTAAAAAAAGAGAGAAGAGGTTTATTATCTGATAGAAACAATTTTAGCAAAGATGTCAGTTCTCTGCTGCGAACAAACAGGATACAAAACAGATGAATTAGAAGTGTAGAAAGTTGCCCACAGAACGAACACTGATCTCGGCTGATTGTTTATATCAGGGGTGATGGAAAGATCTAGGGGTGGGAGGGGGGAAAATGGCGGTGAGGTGAACGACTCGGTGGCATTAGGAGAAGTTAATAAATAACTTGTTTTTTTACAAAATCTGAATGATAAAATATGAACATAGGCCCTTGAACAGGGGTGCTGGGACAAAATATGAACAGGGGGTGGAGGAAAGGTTTAGAGGGTGGTAGGCAAAAAGGGGCGGGTGGGATGTTGAGGTAAAAGGGGGCAGTGAGGCAAAAATAGGAGCGGTGGTGGGGGCGATAGAATGAAATTAGGAACAGTTAATAGATAACTTGTGTTTTTACAAAATCTAAATGACAACATATATGTCATAAATTCTAAGGTAAAGGAACACGTATGCAGTTTATACAGAATAAAACTGACATAAGAATTATAAACGAATGCATAGTTTTGTTACGTAAATTAGGTTTTATTTGAGAAATACATCTGTGTGTTTAATAGTTTTCAATTTGAAGCATACTTACCCCAAATAGTGTTGTAGTATATTGAAACTGGAGATCGGGCTGCACGCAGGAAGTGCGTGGGTGTCAAGTGCGGGCCTGGAAACAAAAACAGGATATGGCATTGAACTGACCTTTGGCACCTAAAGAAGCAGGTGTACATTTGACACTGTGTAGACGCAGAAAATCTGTAGGCGTAGCCCATAGCCAATGAAAACAGGCTGCATGGAAAAAGAGGTGTGTCTACGGAAAAACTGCGTAGGTGTCACGATCAAAGAGGCGTGACACCGTGAGTTGGACCATAATAAAAAAAAAGATCGTGGAAATCAATTTGGCAGACAAAGATCACATTCGAGATCGTTTGCAGAGAACTCCCGAAGGCTCCATGTTTGCGTAACCCCTGCTAACAACTCTCAGTCTGCACACAACCGAGGAAATAAAGATATAATCTTATATTTTTATAAATACAAGTAACCGTGTTCCTTGATGGTCCAGTATATAGCAGTGTTTTAGCAGATGAGTATGATGGGCCCTAGGAATTCATTGGGAAGCCAAGAGGGGACTGAAAAAGTTTGGGAACCATCGGTTTATATCAAATTCTTAGGAAGCGCGTGTCGTGTAAGGACATGACGAGACGAGTTCAAATCCTAGATGAGGCTGTTTGCATTTCACATATCAGTGGCTCCGAAACTTTTCAGGCTAGCGCCCTTGGCTTCTCGATGTATTCCTAGCACCTCCTTCAACCAGTCTTGGAGAAGGAAAACTCTGAATTCAAACCTGTTGAATTCCTTTCAGGAAATTGACCTTGTATCACACCTTGAGAAAGGCATGAATCCATTTCAATAATCGTCAACTATGAGTAAATAGTAAATGCTCTCCCTCAATCCATGGGTAAATAGTAGGGCATAATGGACTCTTTAGCCTTGATACGGCAACCAACATAGGAGAGTTTACATTTAGGGTAAAATCTGAATTCTTTTTATTTATTGAATGTATTTACCCAACCTCTCCGCTCAAGCGGGATATGACAAAGTGTCAGTTTTGAAGCGGTGTTTAACAGGTTTCAATTCAGTTTTCTTTCTCCAAGACCGGTTGCGATACCAAGGTTAAAGAGTCCAGTCTGCCCTACTATTTACCCATAGCCGAAAAAAGAATAGTTAGATGTATACCTTTCCCAAGGTTATTAGCTCTATGTGAAATGCAAACAGTCTCGTCCAGGATTTGAACTCTGGTTTGGCGTGCACATTTTCTACGACGATAACCATTACATTACAAACGTCTCTTGTGAGTTTTGTATATAGTTTTACTTTTACAAGATGTCCTGAATTAAAACGGAGATTTTACTATTATATTCAATTGCTATATTCATTGCCTGTATAGACTATTTCAATGGTTTTATTCTCATATAGCGATCATTACTGAAATTGAAATGTCTATTTCCCACTTCGACCTGTTATGACTTGTAAGGTATCAAATAAACAATGGAAGAGTAGTTCCAAGAATTCTGAATTAAGATCAATATCAAGAATAAAAGTTTCCAAATAGCAAGTGAGAAATTTGGCGTCATCAATTTCATATGAATCAGGGCATGGGGGTTGTAGAGGCACCACTGGTGAGTCTCTGACAATCACGTGGCGTTAATGTTCGGTCGTGAGCGGTAACCTGCGGCTCGGCAAAAGACAGACCTGTTTATTCCCCAGCCCCACATGTTATTTTCCCACCTCTTCTTCCTGTCTGCCTCTTTTGTCTTCCTCCATGCCTTGCAGGATGGGATTTTACCAGACACAATGACAACATGCTAATGCAATAACCAAACTCGCTATTCAGTTGTTATGTATCTGGGTGATAAGCTTATTGACCATTACTAGAGGTGGGCAAATGAAGGTCGAATTTTGGGGACCAGTTTTTTCTATGGCCATTTTTTGCTGCTGATTACGAATTTATATTATTTTGGGGGGATTTGATGTCATTTTTGGTTGGTTTCGTGACGATTTTCAAAATGGCTGCTGAAAATTAACAATTTTAGGAGTTTCAGTGGTGTAGTACGTCAAATTATATGTTTTCTGTGTCACAGAATCTGAAAATATATTAATTTTAGTCATTTAACCAACTCATTTATTTTTATTAGGTATTCTAAGTGAAAATTATTTAATTATGTCCAGCTTTTTTATGCTATTTTGTATTGAAGGATCGTAACTTTCAAATAGTCATTTTAATATGTCATATATGTACATGTATGAGAAAGCAAGATATGATATGGTCAGAGTCATACAATTAATGTGATCCAGTTCCCTAAACTAATAACCAAGTCTAAAATGGCAGAAAGAAAATCAAGAAGTGAAAGCATAAAATAATGTTTTAGCTCTACATAAATGGAGATTAAGAAATTCAAACCTACATGAAAATTATCTCCTGGCTTTGTGGTGATTGGTTGAATGTTGTATTTATGTAAATGACAGAAGGGGAAACACTCATTGAGCAGGGATCAAGCCAGCAATATTGTTGCAAATGAACTATGGTCTGACTGGATAGACAAAAATGTGTACCCACTGTGATTGTTCTTCAGTATCAAGAAATGTGTAAGTCTTGTGTGACAATTACACAATCAGAATATAGTGACTTGTTCCTTTCTGGATTTTTAAAAGCTCGTTTCCGTTCGTTTTTAACGGGAGAGTTTATTATATATATATATATATACGCACACACGCGCGTGGATACGACCATAACGTCACAGTCTTTACGCATTTTCATGCGCACGCACTTGACAACATACGCACACGTACAAACGAAAAGGCGTAAACACGTAAACATACAACACGAGAATACAGTAAAATAAACGCATACATTTGTACCATTTCTTTCATTTTCAAAATCTATTTCGTTTTACCTGACGAATGCACTAGCAAGAAACCGCTCGGTCGTAAAGATTGTTCCTGTGAAAATAAATAAAAGTTAAACCTTTTATTTGTTCCTTTATATATACTAGCAAATATATGCACCCTCCGGGTGCAAGTATTTAAGTTTTAATGTAATAAAATATTGTATTAAATAAGAAACGCTAATGAAACTAAATAAGACTGCAGATAAAAAGATTTAAAACAGAGGGAGTATAATCGAAAAATAGAACAACTGAAACTTACTCTTCCATCACTCTCGTCTTTCATTGTTATTTTTTCTCATTTAAGTATTTAGTTAAAAGAGGAAGTAAAGAATAAAATGACAGTTATTTTTTCTTGTTAATGAATTTCATTTAAGATTCATTGAAGAGATTTTTGCTTATATTCATTAAAATAAAACCAAACAATTAGAAATCAATAATACTTAGTACACATTTATTAAAATCACATTTTTAATATCAATATGCAAATTAGCCTTCCCGTTCACACTGTAAACCGCTATTTTGTTGTATATATAAATATAATTGTATGTTGTTAGTATGCAGATATGGTTAACAGTATTAATAATATAAAACATTTTTATCAATAATTGAGGTTTAAATAAAAATTAATTCATGGTGAATATGATGTCAATAACTAAGGGAATTCTGACTTGAGTAGTGATTTAGTTTCGGCTACAGACAGACAAACATACAATCTCCATTATAATAAGATATATATATATATATATATATATATATATATATATATATGTGTGTGTGTGTGTGTGTGTGTGTGTGTGTGTGTCCTAAAAACAATCTTAAGACTCTTGGCATAAATTTTGAGGATTGAGAAAGGACGGCTACGAATCGTTCGGCATGGAGGAGACTTGTTTTTAGTGGATGTAGAAGGTTTGAGGCAATGTGCTGCTCGAGCACTCCACCCTGAAGCGGGATATATGAAAGTGGCACATGACGGAGGTCCTGGATACATTTCCTATATTCAAGTCTGACCATATATATCGTATGTGTGGCAGGGCTTGCCTATCACGGGCTGGTATCTTGAGTCATATGCGATCCCATGGTGACAGACGACCACGTGAAAAACATGTGTGTGTGTACGAGTGAAAGTTGGGGGTCTCGCGTGTATTTTATGCGATAGGACGTGTAAAAGCAAAGTTGAACTTCTGAGCCATTTGTGTACTCACAATCGAACTTTGTAGAAGTGGCTTTCTTCTTTGTGAAGAAGTGGCAATCACCACACACACACACACACGCACACACACACACACACACACACGCATATATATATATATATATATATATATATATATATATATATATATAAGGATATTTGAAAAATGACCCAATACTTAATGCCTCACGCTCATGTTTATATTCAAACAAATTTGGTTAAAATGCTATAACAATTATTGTTTTCAAGATTCTTTTTTTCTTTCAAGTTTTCCAACAATTTTCTGATGTTATCGTTTTGAAAGTGATTTTCTGTTGTCTAAAAGAGTTATCAATAGTAAACAAAGCACTCGGTCTTTTTCTGAATTATTATCAAAACTGTTTATTATTTGACTAAACAATAGTTTTGCTTTTGTCGCTCATGTGGCAGTTTAATTTTTAGATATTCCTAACAAGCTAGGCAAAATGTTAGACTAAAAACCGTTCTATCAATCTATCTAAAGCATTTTAGAATATTTTCGTTAGTTTCAAAGTTAAGTCTATTAATTGTGGGTCGACTAAATTTTATGTACAGTGCTTCAAGGATATTTTTAACCAAATCTTTTTAAAACCAAATTTGTTTGAATGAAAAGATGCTGCCCAAATATACCTATTTCTATATATATATATATATATATATATATATATATATATATATATATGTGTGTGTGTGTGTGTGTGTGTGTGTGTGTACAGCGATGTGTGCCACCATGCTGGGAAGTCGTGACTCCGAGAGGTAACTGTGTCCTCTGTTATGTTGTGGATGCAGTGACATGACACATCAGGTTATAGGAGTGACGCATTTATCATTGACAAGTTGATTTGGCGAGTTTCGTGTATGGTGTGGGCCGGTGGCCTAGGGGTAGAGTCTATGGCTCTGTGATCTGGGTTCTCTGGTACACTGCTGATGAGAACTAATTAGGTCGAAACAGCTGTCCAGTGTTCCGCACGTAGTATTTGCCGAGATTGCTTGTCATGATTATTCAAATAATATATATATATATAGAGAGAGAGAGAGAGAGAGAGAGAGAGAGAGAAGAGAGAGAGAAGAAAGAAGAAGAGAGTGTGTGTGGTGTGTGTGTGTGTGAGTGTGTGTGTGTGTGTGTGTGTAGCACTGATATAGCTACGTCTTGGAAAAGTTTCCGTTTTATCTTATCAGAGAGATCAGATTTCCATATAATCGATAATCTGTCAATAGCAGTTCATGCCTTTCCTATGCGTATATTGACATTACTTAATCAGTACAGGATTAGCACAGCTTGGATTTGTGTGGTATAGTAAAAAGAACTATTGGTAGGTGTGTCGCTCCATATCAGAGGCAAAAACAATTTCCCTGGTCAAGAACTAGTGAAAAGGAGATATACTCCCTCACTGTCTGGCTAATCCTGACATCAAGCCACTCCACCCACTGTATTTACTTTGTTTACATATAGAAATATACTTTTCCTATTATTTACATTTTTCGGGCTGTTGTCCTCATCTTTATTGTGATATTCAATTCACACTCTTTTAAATATTTGATCTAGGCCTTGATTTGACCGATTAACCGGAAGGGGTCTCTCCGACTACCACTCTAGCCTAAAAAGGACCAAAGTGAAATGCTGTATGTCATAGATGGCTTAGTCACCAGGAATCCGTCCTTAATCATCATCTCCTCCCCGCAGCCAAGTGGGATATTCTTTAACCATCCCTCATCAGTTAATTTGGATATTCTATAAAGATATTGCTTATGTAGGTCAAACATTATGTTCAACTCCTATGGATTTGTATTGTGTTAATTTCATCAATCCTAAGTAACATAGTAAACCTGAAGTCGTATAGATTGGTTTGTTGAAGATCTGAGAAACTTTGAAGACCCAATGATCTCTAAAATTCTGAGAAGCTCTAACAAAACGCTGTCAAAGGCTGAAAAGGAAAAATAACTCCAAAGATTCCTCGATACCAACAATACCGTTATCCACAAAATAGAATATGCAACTATGTATTGATCCTGTAGTTGGTAGAATTACATACTAACAAATGCTAAGAGTATAAAGTATTATGTAGATTGTTATTGTATATTTTTGTATGATTTATTTCAAAGATAACAATTGGATTTTATGTAATAGAATAGCAAGAGTTATTAATAGTAAACCAAGCACTTTCGGTTCTTTTCTGAACCATTATCAAGGCTTTTTATCATTTTTCTAAACTCTTATTATCAAAAACGTTTATTATTCGACTAAACTAAACTAGCGACAATATTCTAAAATGCTTTAGATAGATTGATAGAACAATTTTTATTCCAATGTTTTTCTAGCTTGTTTCTTATTTAAATAGTTCCTCTTGATTTTTTCTTTTTCGTTTCGTTGAATTTCTACGGGTCCTGCGAGTTAATATATTAATATTTATTTCTTAATATTCCTCATTTACTCATGGGAAATTATATTTTTCCTTTGTATACTTTCATGTAACGTTAATTTTAGGATATCATTTTTTAAACTTAAATGCTTCAATTCTTAAACAAAATAATTCTCCTTAATTTATAAAAACTAACAATGTGTCAATAATTTCAGTGAAAACGGTAAGGATAAATTTTCTATTCTGTCAGTAAAAAAAAAAAGAATTTGCACTGGAAAATGGTATTAATAGAATATTTGCACTTGAAGAATTCTGAAGATTTGTAGATTGGGATAATTTCACTTCAGCAAATCCATTTTATTCTTGGCATTTTCGTAATTCTTAACAAATTGATAGAAAACTTTACTGATAAGCAAGATATCCTGTCGCGAAGTTGTCGCTAACAGTTGCAGATAGAAACATCATGTCGTAATTACTTGTGCATAAGATGTCTTTATTGGGTATATTGATTTTTTTTGTTAACCAATTTATAGAAAAACTTTATTGATATGTATGATCTCTTGCATCTTCATCTCTTCTGTTCCTCAGAGCAGATAGATCGGTGCAATAATTCAAATGCATAAAAGTTACGATATAATTGTATAGCGATCGTTGTATGTATATGAAAAATGTTCATTGTATACTTGTTGTAACTCGGGTGTCAAAATTAAGAGAGAAATAACAGGAAGAAACAAAGAGTATTAAGAATAGGGTAAAAGGTTTACTAAGCAAATATACAAGCTGAACAGAGTAATTGGAAATTGCTAGGTTAGATTATCAGGTCCCATGAGATCTTCCGAGGTTTCCTCAGACATTATATATAAGAAAAAACAGATGATTCCATTCTAATTACTTAGGTACAATATAACAATATATATTACAGTTGGTTGGTTGAGTTTAATTGCATGTCATCTCTTGGGTTATTGTATGTCAAAGACGTTTAAAATAATTTTAAAAATCTATTTAACCCATAGATTGGACCTTAACAAGTACTACCACTCCACATCAGAGTTGAGCTGGAAGTATTGACAATGAAGTGATATCCCACACTCCCCAGAGATCTAGAATTGAGACTTCACTACAAGATGCAGTTTAACGTCATATCCAGGACACTTAGACCCTCAGTCACAGCATTCAAGCACATACATGATAAAAATGGTTCCAGAATTGGAGCCTCACCACAGGATGAATGTTTTTTTCAAACTCATTTTTAAATTCATTTTTTATCTATTTTATCTATAGACAGGATCCTAACAGGTACTACCACTTCGGGTCAGAGTGAACCTAGGAGTAATGACAATGAAGGGGTACTCCACACTCCCCAGAGCTACAAAAGTGGAACCTCACAATTAGATGTAGTGTAACGTCATATCCAGAACAAAATTAAAAGTAGCACTCTGTTGCAATGAGCTGGACGACATTTATTTCGTGTCTAAGCCGGAAATTAATTTACAATTAAATTGGATTTTGAAGAATGTATCAAATTTAAGATGAATGAATATCCGGAATTACTTGCGCCATTATTTGTATTGTTTTCCACTTCCTCTTCTGAAATGTTTCCTTTTTCTAAACGTTTCTTTCTTTTTGAAACGCCATCTTCATTAAAGAATTCGTGGCGTTTTACAAATCACGATATTTGCATAGTGTTACATGTTGTTCAATTCTTCTTTGATTAACCAATTCCTCTTTTACCAACACCATTTTTTTATTGCTTCTTTTCGCATCAAGTTGCAACAGTAAACGATACGAAAAGCAGTAGATAGTTTCCTCATATATTTTGTAAACATCCTTAACATTATAAGTCTTCCAATTTCCCTATCTCTATATTAATATGTGTATTCCTAAATCTTCCGTTCGTTACCATCCAGCAACACCCTCTGGTTAAAAATAAGACCATCCAAATCATCCAAGACGCAATGCAAAAATGTGAATACAGATTATCTGGTATAGCTTAATCGTAGATTTCTTATTTGTCCATTCTATTTCACCCAATTTTTAAAAATAATCATTCCAAATGATCTTGCGTTGCTTAAATGCCCAACGTAATATTAAAAGGAATTAAAAAAAAGAAAGTTATGTGTGTTTTTGGGAATTACAGATTATCTGGTGGCACTTAATCGTAGATTTCTTGTCTCATTCTATTTTCACCCAATTTTAAAAATTAATCATTCCAAATGATCTTGCGTCGCTTAAATGCCCAACGTAATATTGAAAAAAGGAATTTCGTAATTTTGGCCCATGTCCAGATCTCCTGCCCTAATTTATGCTATGTTTTACCGAGCCAGCGTCAGGCGAATTTCCGGCCCAACTATTTTTTCCGAGTTGTGTTTTTGTCACTTTTATTTTTATATTATTTATTGCAAATACAACAGTAGGATTTATATGTAATAAAATTGCAAATCATCGTTTCTGGCGTAAATAGCTTCTTTTGATTATTGTTTCGTTTCGTGGAAATTCTACGAAAATGAGACCGTCCTAATAGTTCAAGATGAAATGTAAAAATGTAAATCCTGATTATCTGGTGTAGGTTATCCACCGAAAACTTATTTCTAATAAATAATAGACTATTAAGAACGAAAGGGAAGAAAAGGGACATGCTAAAGAAAGAAAGGGACGAAAAGGGACATGCTACACAAAAAATATAATAAGAAAGAAAGATAATAGGGAAAAGATATAGAGAGGGGGTGCGTACGAAAGCGATAACGAACATAATGAAAAGACAAAAAGAAGAAAAGAAAGAAAAGAAGAGAGAGAGAGAGAGAGAGAGAGAGAGAGGGAGATTGTTAAACCAAGATTATTATACTTTTTACATACTGACCAATTGCAATAGTTCTTAAGTAAACATATCAAACGTTGTAATAATTAATTCATAATACTTTGGTATATCAACAGGTCCTGCTAGTTCATCTATATTTGAGCCCCTTATGGGTCTACCTGTTGGCCATGGGTGACGACCCGTGATGCTTAAGGACGGAATCCTGGTGGATGAGCAGTCAAATGTCATGCAACACTTCACTTTGGCTCTTACTGAGGCTAGACGGTTGGTCAGATCAATCGGCTGATCAAGTCAAGCCCTAGCATCTATATGATTGTCTCAGTCCTATTTCCCTTATGGTAACCCCCTACCTTTTTTATAATATATGTGCTAGAAGTCGCTGGTTGAGGGTCTTATTGTCCTGGATATGACGTTAAACTCTATCTGATAATGATGTTCCAATTTTGGAGCTCTGAGGAATATGAATAACTTTTTCATCACTATTACTCCCAGGTCCACTCTGACCCAAAGTGGTAGTACCTGTTAGGGTCTCATCTATGGGTTAAATAGAAAAATATGTTTATAAAAAGTATTGAGTACCCATCAAGAATCAATTTATTTCAAAACATTGTCGGCATTAAATGAGCCATCGAGGTTGATATGCCGTAAAACAAAACAAACAAACAATTAAACAAACAAACAAGAACAAAAAAAGACAAGCAGAAAATAATATCTATGTCTTATACTCTGTTGATATAATTTCTATTTACAGATCAATTTTCTGAAGTAATCTATCAAATATTTCCAAAAATATTCTAAAAATATTTAAATTGGTTTTCTTACCGTTTTGCTCGAAATCATTTAAATTAATTTTATTTTTGTTACGCTATTGTCGATATTGATCGGATTAGGTAATGTGTTCCAAAAATATATAACTCTGTTAGCAAGAAAATATTTAATTTTGTTTGTGAAATCTGCCTTGACAATAAGTTTCCAGTTCGAGGGAAAATATTTTTAAGAATGTCTACCCTAATTAGTAATTCCATTTATTCATTTTTAAAATTTCAATTAGATCACTTATCATTCTTCCTTCTAAAACAACAGTTAATCCTAATTTCTCTGATCTTTCCCTGTAACTATGATATTTTACTCTCTTTATTATTTTTGTCACTATTGTTAGAATCTTTTTTTTTTAGCCACACAGCAAATTGGATTTCAAAACCAAATAACATTAAATCTTTTAATGATAATAAAACAATTTCCAACCAAATATGCAACACAGCCTTCATTCACACTCATCCCAATTGTTATAATTTCTAAAGGGAGATAACTATCAATTCTTATCTTAGAGTACTTTCCTTTATTTATTTGTTACTAGATATAATATGGACAACTATAGACAGAATATTGATCATATAAAATCTGATCTGATAAGATAAAGCAAAATTCTTCCAAGCTGTAGCCGTGTCATTGTAACTGTAGGGCTGCATCACTTGGACCCTAATAAAAATGCTTGGAGAAAAAAGTTGATAGGAACTGTAAAATAGGATAGGTCGATTTTGGAACTGTAACGTCTTCTATGTAGCGAAAGTTGCAAATTAACATAAAGAATTACTATACAAAATATTTTTAAAAAACTTTGCCTTTGTTTGAGGAAATAGATTTCAATCTTTTAAAATGTTATTCCTGTTACAGCTTAATTAACGAGGTAAAAAGCAATATATCGGAGATGTCAGTGGTGATAGGGGGATATTTTCAATTTTAATTCCAGTTATAATATCTTATTCGTTTCATTTTAGTAAAATAAATTTCTGTTTTAAATATTGAAAATGCTAAATTTTCTAACCAATTTCCTGACCAAATGTTGCGAAAACGAGGAATGTTTGGTGCATTTCAACCGACAATCTTTGATTCTATTTCCTCAAACAATGGTGCAAAGTCAGAGATCTAGTTTTTTGCTATCATTATTCCATATACCAACATACAACTTTTGCTGTTGGTGAGAATTTAATATTCTTTAAAAGTGAAAAATCAACCCCCTCCCCTTTCTGTAAAAGGATTCGGCACGCTATCTTGAACAAATCCTGGGAAAAAGAAGAAAGAAAGATATGTGAGAGAAATCCATATCTTATGGTTATTATTTCAACTGGAAAGCGAAAAAGAAAAAAAAGAAAAAAGCGAAAAAGAAAAAAAGCAATGGATATAGGTTTAGTGATCCGCATTACCTGATATTTCTGCAAAAGAATCTGAATCCTCTGTTCAAGGATTATGGTTAATCTCTTAAGATAAGCGAAGTGGATCATCGAATGATATACTTTAACACACACACACACACACACACACACACACACACACACATGTATGTGAATAGCACAATGTTGTTGTTTGTGGAGTCAAATGTTTTTTATTTAAAGAAATGGATGATCAGGATTTTACTTAATCTTTCCTAACATTTCTACAACTATTAAGAGGGTTTACGAGCGGGAGGAGGAGATCTCAAAGTAGTTTTGACAAACGAGAAGAGAGACCCTGTTACATAATCTATGAGGAGTTATAAATTATGAACGTAGCTGTAGTTACAATTTTGAATTAGGGTCTGTTAAACTTAAAAATGACGGGGTCCGTGGAAAGTTACTGGAGCCGATGAGTGACAACGCTGATATTTCAACTGACCTTCTGGTATACAGGTGTGGAAATAAGTTTTAGTTTAATTAGTCACCTTATTAGAGAGGATGTCTGTTGGGGTTTGCAACTCCCCCGCAGCGGAATTAAATGGGCAGATTTGGAAATAAAACTTGATCAAGAAACAACCAAGTCTTGTGTGTTAATTGAATAAATAAGCAATGTCCAGCCCAGCCCAAAGAAAAATCAATGAAGAAGAACCAACCCTTAAAAGAAGTCCAACCAGAGAACATGGCGTCCAGAAGAGTAGACGAAGTAAGCAAAATATAAAGTAAGATTATCAACTATTATCTCTATTATCTCTCTCTAATCTATTTGTCTCTCCCCTCCATTATATACCCGAGTATGATATAAGGGTATATAACACACCTTTGGTTTGAATTCAGAGTTTTCCTTCTCCTAGATCGGTTGCCATACCAAGGTTAAAGCGTCCAGTCTGTCCTACCATTTATCCATAGCTGGAGGGAGAATAGTTGGATTTATATCTA
Source organism: Doryteuthis pealeii (assembly GCA_023376005.1). Lineage (NCBI taxonomy): Eukaryota > Metazoa > Mollusca > Cephalopoda > Myopsida > Loliginidae > Doryteuthis > Doryteuthis pealeii. Next base: position 97,611,588 of record CM042153.1, on the reverse strand, counting down.
TTCCAGGGGTACTTAGCCACGTGATATTGGAAACAGCCGCGTCTAGGATTTGAACTCGTCTCGTCGAGTCAATTTTCTACGACAGTAATCATTACATCACGCGCGGTTGATTTTCGAATCTGAGTAATCCTCTTTCTTAGCAGAAATTTCTTGGGTCATAAAAACCTGCAAAGTAATCTTCCTTTAGATTTCAACCAGTGTTTACGCGTGTGTTGAGTGGCAGTTAGAAGCCCCACCCCTGCCCTCTCCCAAAAAGAAACGGCATATCAACCCGTCTAGAGTTATTTCATGCCTAGAGGTTAGGAAATCACGTTCTTTGTACGTTCATTTATTTACATTTTTATTTAGTTGCTTCTAAAGATTGCTTGATTCGTTTATTGTAAAGACATGTCAACTCGTCTATGGTTATTTTAGGCCTAGTGGTTACAGAATCGCGTTCATTTATATTTACATTTTTGTGTAGCTGTTTTTAAAAGCATTTTATACTCATAGTTCTATAGAATACGAATAATTTTTAAACAAACCTATTTGACTCATGTGATACTAACAGGTACTCCAGCTTCAGATCATAATGGGCCAAGGAGTAATACCAATGAAGTGGTACTCTACATTCCACAGATCTCCAGAACTGGATCCTTATTCAGGAACAATTTAGTATCATACCCAGGAACACCCTTTTGGGGAGGAGGGTGACAGTTATAATACTGTCAGATGCTGCATTCATCCACAAAAAAATTCCAACTCTGAATATCCTGTCCTGGTATCTGCATTGGCTTAGCAGTTTCCAGTAATTCATGTCAAACATAGTGGGACAATATCGGGATAGATGGGTTTCGCCTTACTAGATATCTGTGAAACACTTATTATTTTCTGTATTTTCCTCTTCACATGTGTCTCGTTATTATTGAGTCCCCTCTAATTTCCAGTACCTTCTCCAACACTCTCACCAATGCTTGTATTCTGATAGTCTCTGCTCTTTTAATTGATTAACTGAGTCACCGACTGAGTCACCAATTATAACAACACGTCTACGTAAAGTCGAGAGGCTACGTAATCAAGTTCATTTTGCGTTTATATTTATATTCGTTTATGTAGTTTTTTGCAAAGATTTTTCTTTGCACATAGTTCTATGGTATCAAATATTTCCGGCAAATCCAGGGTAAAAAAAACAAGGCATGATTAAAGTGAGTATTCATACACATAAGTTAGTTCATTTCCGTCGGCCTTAAACGTTTTGCTATATGTTATATCGTAGCCGGCTTTCCACCAGAGGTAAACCTGGTGTTGACTGTGTGACCCTAAACAATGTGGCAACCACATGACCTCTCATAATGCGAACGAGAAGCAGTAGAGGTGACGACTTTTGAAAAGGGCCATTCAGTCCGTAATTAACATCTATGGACGATACAGTCAGCGTATTCTAAGCCTCGCCGACAGAGCTAATATGATGAATAGTCAACTAATTCGTGAACGTATGCTTTATGAGTTCAAACTGGACCATAACGCAGCGATAGTTGTTGTATAAAAGATTGAAAGCGCAGTTGATAACAGTATTGTAACCAGATGGTTGAAGAAATCTGGCTCGGGTTGCAAGAACCTTGACGTTGGGGCAAGTTCAGGTTGGCCTAAAACCGTAGATTTTGAGGACGTGCTCAAAACCATACAAGAAAATCCAGCGAGTAGTGCTCGGTGTGTATCAGGTGACCTCAGAATCTCACAGTCCAGTGTGGTTCGTCACCTTCATATTCTTGGATACTCATTCTTATTTCGTCTTTTACGCCTGCTATTTTTTTCTATTTTCTATTTTCAGCTGATCCGTACCAAGTTCTCTGAAATTTCTTCTTCATCGACTCGTATCGGGTATGTTTATCTCTCTGCTTCCATCTGTCGGAATGGAGTGATGACGTGTTGATAGTAAAAATAATTGTATACTTATTTATTGACCGGTAGTTTTGAGAGACTCGAATTTGGATTGCTGAGCTGAAGATGAGTTGACTAGCAGTTCTGTGATGTTTCGAGTCTGGAAACCAACTAAGGGCGCAGGGGGACATATTGCCTTGTGCCATTTAGTTTTTAGGAATAACACGAGGTCAATTCTTTTCCTCGTGAGACTTTTATTTTCCCCAAAGTCATAACCGCCCTGAGAAAGAGCCCATGTCTCACCCAGTCATCACATAGTTCCAAACTCTCTCCACACTCTCACCTATCACTCTTACTCTTCCGCACTCTCGATCACTAGAAAAAATGCCACGTGGGTTTACGCTGATTCATCCTTTAAAAAAAGCCATGATAACTTACTGGCTTTTTCCCTTCTCTCTCTCTCTCTCTCTCTCTCTCTCTCACACACACACACACACGCGCGTTACACATACTCTTTTGGTGTACACGTAGTTTTTATTACCCCGATTCCAGCATAACTCGCATGCGAGAAATCAACCCACACGAAATATGAGTTTGAACACGACAGCTGCTTGGTCGATTCTCAATAATTATAATTACTTTCCCATTGATTGGCCTGGTTTCATGACGTCCATCAACCAATCAGGGCTGTGTTCCAGGTCAACCTGGGGTTACGGCTTGTCTGTCAATCTATATGTCGTATACTGCATTTTTGCGTGAATCTACAGTTAACCTGAAAATCGAAATCCTACACTACATTACAAAAATTATAGGCTGCCCCTATTCCTGTAACGATGTATCTTGATTCTATATATAATAATTCAATTCTAATTAAACTATAATTGTTCCTATTGGTTTTGTCAATTGCTCCTTCAAAGCTGATTGGCTGAAAAGGAGATATTCCTGTGTAAACTCACACATCTTCTTTACTACACAGAACATATTAAAAGTATATATTCATCATTAAGTTGTGCCGATAGCACGAATCTCCATGGTTTTTACACACCGACTGTCCTATTGGTCATCGCTCCTGGGACCCAATCCAAAGTATCCAATATCCGCGAAATATCCAATACCCGCGAAGGAATGAACACTTAATTGACATTCTCTTGTGAGCACCTACACATGGATACACTGGTGTGTGTCAGCTAGCACCTTCCATCTATCAAGATGTAGATGCTCACTAGAGAACGTCAGTTAAGTGTTCGTTTCTTCTCTTACCAAAATAATTTATGTGATAGGAGGCAAATGGCCGAACAGTTGCACTTTTGTGAGGTACTACCTCCAGCATTTGTTCAAGAGAGCACACAACATCCTTGTACAGTTTCCATCTAGCTTTTTATCTAGGTGTTTCGTTAGAGTCCTAGGTGGTGCAGCCATATAGTGACACTGACACAACCATATAATTTCTGTTTTAATATTAATATATTCCCGAAAAAAGATTTGATGAAAAAACAAAACAAAAAAAGAAACAAGAACAAAAACAAAAATCAAAAAACAAATAAAAATATAAATAAAACAGAACTGTTTACGACATTTGGGAATTTCAGTTTTTAGAATAAGTAAATTCTTCCATTCAATTTTTCTAAATTTAATCATAATGTTGTCTATAAATCTGGTGGCAATTATGCTTGGAGTGTCCTTGGGTGAGCAGTAACGATTAAGCTCCGAAACTGCGTTTGAATAAACATAAAGATAACAGTCCGAAATATCATAATTATTCAAAACAGAATTATAGAAAAATTTTCAACATTTTTTATAGTGCACAATTCAGTAAAAGTGTTTGTTAGTATTATTGATTTCTAATTGTTTGGCTTCATTTTAATAAATATGAGCAAAAGTCTCTGGGATAAATCTTAGGAAGAAATCCATTAACAATAAAAAATAACCGTAATTTTATTCTTTACTTTCTATTTTCCTATCATATAGGGTTATTGATGTATGATAATTAGCAGGTTTGTCTAGCAGACCCATTACAACTAAATAGTGAGTTCGATCCTCGCTGGATTCTAATTGCAGCCTCTGGGCCGTGGCGATAGGGTCGGGTTATATGGGCGCCAAATCATAGTGTAATGGTTAATAAGCTGGTCTAGCAGATATTACTCTCGCTGGATTCCCTATACTTGTGACCTTGTGTCACTTACTACCCGTGGCGAATGGGTTGGGTAAATAAAGAAAACCTTTCCATCGTGATGTTGTGCTTAGCAAGGTGGTCTAGCACAATGGCTCTCAACTTTCTTTTAAAACTATGCATCGCTTTTATTCCTATTCTACTATGATAGAGTACCTATAGTTATTCGTTGTTTAAAAATCCTATTGCATTTTTATAATTAAGTATTTTTGCTTACCTGGACCCCCCCCCCAAAAAAAAAAAGTTATAATCCCCGGGGGGCATATGGCACCCCGTTGAGAAACACTGGAGCATATCTACTAACACTGAATGGTGAGTTCGATGTTTGCCTTGACACCCCATACTTGCGCCCTTGTGTCACCTCTTAACCGTGGCGAACGGGTTGGGTAAATACCTACATTAGACAAATCTTACTGAATTTAAGTGTAACTACAAATTAGTACGGATTTCCTGGAAACCCATCCCCCGCCCCCCAAAAAAAGAATGACCCCGGGGTACATGCCTTCCAGTTGAGAACCACTGGAGCGACACGCAAATAATTATTAACGGCATTCTTCCCTCTTAATCTACAAAAAGACCGCTTCATCGAAGCAACAACAGCAACAACAAAAAATTGATTTATTTGGTGTTTTATTTACTGGATTTGATTTGTGTAGAACTCATGTCTCAGGTGTAACGGTTATCACCTATCCATTTATTTATATTAGGCAAGTCGTACTGGATTCCAGTGTACCTACATAGAACTATTGACCTGACTGCAATCTTTTCTCTCGACCAATTTGATATTCGAGTCAACCGCGGCGGATTTATTTCTTTTCTAAATGCAAACAGAACACAGAACACAAGAATCCTCAGTCGGAATTCGAATTCTTTTTATAGAATACTTTATTCTTTTTAACTGTTTAAAAGTTGTACACTCCCCAAAATTGACAAAGAAAAAAAAATCAACCAATAATAACACAGTCTGATAAACGTGAGATTAACAATAAAGGTTTTATTTTATTTTTATTTTAAAGAATGAAATAAGATAAAATAAATCCTAACTACCTGAATCATTGGTTTTGTGCGTGATCAAAAATAAATAAATAAAAGGTGGGTTGGAACAAATAGAATTAAAACATTTTCTTTAAAAATTTGAAAGGTCAGAAGATTCAATAGAATCGTTTTCGCTCACTGGGTTACTTTTTTTGTTTTTTCTTTTTTTCATTCTGTCTGTTTATTTTGTTACCTTTAGAGAAAATAATTAGATTATTTGCACATTAGTGGTCGACAGGTTACCAGGTCATCAGGGTTAGGAATTGGTGAACCCCAAAAAAAGAAATGTGAAATCTTAGCTGGATCCCAAATTATCAAAATGTTGTTCGATCATATTTAAGAGAGATAGATAGATAGAGAGAGAGAGAGGGGGGGAGAGGGAGAGATAGAAGGGGGAGAGAGTGTGTTTATGTGTGTGTGGGGAGGCACGAGACGGTGGTGAGTGAGACCGAAATTTCAAGGCTCAGCTGATAAAGCCGTTGCCTTCGCCACTGTCTAAAAAAGAATAGTTTCTCCTTTACTCATTTTTACCTTTAGAAAAACTAATCATTTTTTCCCATTGACGGTCTTCAGGTTACCAGGTCATGAGGATTGAATAATTGGTGAACCACAGGAATTGGTGAATCCCGAGAAATAAATGGGAAATCTCAGCAGGATCCCAAAGTATCAGGAACTGTTTGGGATTATATTTTTTTAACTAAATGTATGTATATATGTTTGTGTGTATGTATGTGTATGTATATATATGTGTGTATGTATATATGGGTGTGTCTGTATGTGTGTATGTATATATATGTGTGTCTGTATGTGTGTGTGAGTGTATGTGCGGGTTGGCGGGTTCGTGTGTTTATGTGTGCTTTGCTGGTGGTGGGTGAGACCGATATTTTAAGGGCTCAACTGGTAAAGCCGTTGCCTTCGCCAATTTCTGACAAACAATAGTTTCTTCTTTACTTTACTTATTTTGACCTTTCGAGAAATTAATTACATTATTTTCCACCCTGTTTAGTGGGTCATCAGAGTTGAATAATTGATGAACCCCGGGAATTGGTGAAACCCAAGACAGAAATATAAAATCTTAGCAGGATCACATGTTATATACCTCTTTTATTCTTCTGGCCGGATCTGCTTCTTCTATCTTCTAATGGTCTGGTATATCTTCTACAGGTCTCGTCTGGTCTTCTTGTATGGGGATTCCGTGTCTGGTTCTGCTGGGGACCATTTCTTATCAGAAGCCTTGTGTCATTGTTAGCTTTTAGTAATAACAACAAGACTTCGATTTACTTTGGATGTTAGTTTATTCTGGAACCCCCAGAACCAGACAAATGCGCGCTGAGAGTCACATCTTGCTAGCTTCTAACTCTGCAACTGACTAACTGCAACTAACTACTGCAACTAACTTACTGAGTTGCCCACCTTAAACCGGAAGGGGGGCTTTCTATCGGGGTTCCGTTCTCACGATTCTATCCCCAGAAAGCAAGGTGAGAGTGAGGTCAAGCATTGTCACTCACTCTCAAGGCCATCAGCTGTACTGATCGTCATAAGGATTTCTATACTACCTTAAAAAGTAATAGTGATCCAATATGTAACACACAGATTATCAGGAACTGTTGTCTGGCCATATTAAAATGTGTGTGTATGCATGTGTGTGTATGTGTGTGTATGTGAATGTGTGTGGGTGTGTGCGGGATGGTGGGTGAGACCGAAATTCTTCAGGCTCAGATGGTATGCCATTGTCTTCATCTGTGCCTGGCAAAGATTGGTTTCTTATTTATTTACCGAATGCTAACCGGAAGAGCGAACAGGATGTGACATAAGATCGTTTTTAAGTAGAATACTGATTTGAATTCAGGATTTTCCTTCTCCCAGACTGGTTTTCTTGCCAAGGTGAGATAATCACAGTCAATACTACTATTGACCCATAAACAAGATGGAGAGAAGAAGAGATGATTCATACCTTCATTACAAGGGGATTAGCGTGAAGTGAAGTTCGGACAGCTTTGTCCAGGGTTTGAACTCGGGTCAACAATTTCATTACTCACAATAACCAATACACAAAGAGTGATTCCAGCTTTAGTAAGAATAGTTTTATCATATAATCGTCGTTGAAAAAACCTGTGAAATTTTCCCAAGTTCAATCATTTGTATACTCGGTATGATAAAGATATATTGAGACTGAGGGTTTAATATTTTTGTTTGAATTTTAAATTTTAAGTGAAGCCGTGTAAACAGCTGAACAACTTATAAAGTGAAGATGTCTAGACGTCCGGATTTCTAAATGTGTGCACAGCTGATTTTTTTGATTTTTTTTATCATCAGGAAAGACATCTCCTGGCTGACGAGTTTTTTCTCAAACCTTTTCGAGTTTCCGGACCAATGTGTTAACATCAGGTTGGAATTTGTTGATAAAGTACTCGGTAAGGAAATTTTGGTGTTCTTAATAAATTTTTGTTAAGTGCACTAAAATTTCCTTACCGAGTACTTTATCAACAAATTCCACCCTGATGTTAAAACATTGGTCCGGAAACTCGAAAAGATCCGAGAAAAACTCGTCAGACAGATGTCTTTCCTCTCTAACAGCTTTTGTCCATATATATATATATATATATATATATATATATATATGTGTGTGTGTGTGTGTGTGTGTGTGTGTGTGTGAATAAAAGGCCTTAGATACCATGGGTATCGTGGTTATGGACCATTTCTCCTAGTCTAAATAAAAGATATCAGTGGTCTGAAGAAGCTCATGGGCATACTTGCGAGTGGAAATGGTCCATGACCACGATACCCATGGTATTTAAGGCCTTTTATTCACAAATGACTTTGCTCTGTTTACAATAATTAAACATTGAGCTCTCAAATGGAACCTGAACTCTACAACAAACTACTGGTAGAGAATTAGGACCCGCCTAGAATCACCTTGTACCAAGAAACTTGGTACTGCACCAAAGAAAGTATATATATATATATATATATATATATATATATATATATACTAGCTAAAGTACCCGGTCCATGACCGGACTAAAATGAAATTTGGATCACCAGGGAGTGAGAGAGAAAGTGGAAGACAGTAGTTAGAGAGGGGGTAAGAGGAAAATAATTCTTGAAACTAAAATCATTGAGAATTTGTATATTTCAGGATTTGTATTTTCTGTTTTATAGTTTAAACTTATTTTATATTATTATACAACAAATTGAAAGTATTCGTTTGTATATTTGTTTGTTTTTGTTTTAAATTTTTTGTACATGACAACAATTCACAGTTAGTTCTTAATTGTATGTTGAGTTTAAAAAGAAGCTGAGAATCGAAAATTTAAATTCTTCGTATTGCAATATCTATTTTTGCTAAAACTTAAGACTATTTGAAACTTATTATAGGGACCACCAATTGATCAGTTTAGGCCATCTTGAATAAAACGGAAATATTTTGTTATTATTTATAATTAATTGATTTTTCATAGAATTTTAAAAAAAAACCTCTTATCGTAACTTGTTTTTAGCTACGTTAAATTTCAGTTGATTTAACAGTGCAAAAATGAAAACATTGTTTTTCAATCATAATTTTCATTATTTCCGTAAGCTGAAAAAAATTAAAAAATCATCAGGAGTTTATTTAATGTTTTTTCTTTCAAATGGAAAAAGATTTTTCAAGAAAATATTAATTTTTCTGCAAGTTTCATAGTGTTAAATATAGGGGTGGGTAAATTTCACAGGGTAAAATTGGTGGTACCTAGTATTTTTAAAAACATTGTTTAAAAACGTTTTGGTGGACCTGATTATCTAGACTCTCCCCCCCCCCATCTAATTTTTTTCCTTCAGTTGATTATTATCGATTACACACCAATCTATCAGATTGTAAAAAAAAATTCTTAAAAGTTTTTTTTTTTTTAGTATTCACGGGTGCTCATTTCCTCGTATAAGTTTATAGTAAATTGATCCCCCATATCGGAACCGCTTTAACGGAACCCAAATTATTTATTTATTTTCCCATTAAACTAACCCCCCCCCCCCAACCCTAACCCCCCCTAGTTAAAATTTAGTTTTATTACAAAATTTGTATTAATTAGAAAACAACAATTTTCATAAAAGTTCACATGTCACCTATGAAATCTCTTATTTAAACATGCCAATTTTTCAGAACTGAAAAGTTGCACTATAAACTCAGCGATGTTTATTGACTTCACAATAAAGAGTAAAATCATAAAACTTAAAATTTAATTTGTAAGGCAAATTCTGAGGAATATTTTGAATTGTATTTTGAATAATAAGCATTTTTTTTAACTCGCTGTAAAAAATGATTCAATTAATAAAAACACAAATTACATATTTTGAAAGAGTATTTTCTTTTCTTTCTAACGATATAAAAATTATTAAAGATTGGACTACAAATAGGCCATAAATTCGGAGCTGAACGTCTTAGACTGCAAAATTAATTCATTAAAATCAAAACTTCGCTGCTGTTATCGCTTTAACAATAAGCAGGCAGAGACAATATTTTATTATCAGGAGGGGCTGATATACGGACAGTTCCGCAAATTGGGTGATTTTAAATCCCTTAATCAGTAAAAATCAATAACCAAATTTGGATTTTTTCTTATTTAGAACGATATCAATGTGTATGCAAGATTTTGAATCTGAGTGACCTCCCGTTTTTTTGTTATACGTCGACACGTACATACCAAAATCTATGTTTTATAGATTAGATATATATATATATATATATATATATATATATATATATACTGCTTGGGTGTTCTGGGTTAGTGGTAATAATGCTTCGGCCCCGAAACCAAGCCTGAACCCAGAGTCATGATCTGAAGGAGACTGTGTTGGACCAATACTGATGTTTAAACAGCAGATGGTGTATCAATTTACACACACACACACACACACACATACATACACACACACACACACACACACACACACACACACACACACCACACACTACCCCATATATATAAGGAAAAACTATGGACGCATCGTGTCGCAATTTTGTGTTGTGTCTGAACAAATACAATCTCTAACACAAAAACATCGTACTGTCAGCTGGGAATCAGACTACTTTTAAAAACAATTGTGTCATTTATTACCAAACAAGATATCCAAAGGTGATAAGTAACAATGAATAGATGTTAGAGGTGACCTATACTCTAACTATCAGAAAAAAAACATACACACACATACACACACACATACACACACACACACAACACATTTAAACGAAGTTTTCGAGAAAAAATATCAACCATAACAATATTTTCATTTTTTACGTAGCCATTATTATATTGGTTGTCTGGTTGTGTGTTTTGTGGCACACCAAACCTTTTCGAGTCATTTAATGCCTAATCAAGTCAATTTTGACAAAGGGCGTAGGTTGCTAGCAGTACCTGCTTATTGCTTAAATGGTCACACAATTAAGCATTTAACAGGCTCATCGCTGTTTACCTTCGGTGATCCAGCAGGAACCGGTATTTTCAGCGTGTCTTGACGGTCATGGGAGGTGTTAGATTTGGTTTTGGTTTGTTTTGTATTATGACATATCAACCCTTTTCGGGTAATTTAAGGTCGAATTAAGTCAATTTGATAAATGATTCAGGTTGATTATAATAGCAGTGGTTACTTAAGTGATCACCCATGTAAATATGGAACAGGCTCATTACTGGTTAACTTCGGTGATCTCACAGGAACCAATTGTTTAAGTGTTGATCGCTGCTTAACTTCGATGATCTAGCAAGAACCACTTCTTTCCGTATGACTTAACCGTAATGAGAGATACACAGATACAAACACACACAGAGATAAAAATGTTGATTTGTTTTGTTTTACGGGATAACAACCCTTTTGGGGTTATTTAATGCTGAATCAAGTCATCTTTAATAAACAAAGTCTCAGGTTGCTTACAGTACCTGCTATTGCTTAAGTGGTCACCCAATTGAGTATTAAAACAGGGTCATTGCTCCTTAACCTTGGTGATCTAGCGGGAACCGGTTAATTGGTTGGCTGTTTTGCTTAACAGCATACCAAACCTTTTGGGGCCATTTAATTCTGACTCAAGCCATTTCGATAAACAAAGGACTCAGATTGCTTACAGTACCTGCTGTTGCTTAAGTGATCACACAACTAAGTATTGAACAGGCTCATCGCTGCTTAACTTCAGTGGTCTAGCGGGAACCAGTGCTTTCAATTTGACTTGACCGTAATGTTATATTGGGTATACATTTGTAAATTTCTCACCCACTGGCGTATTAGAAGAAGAAGAAGAAGAAGAAGAAGAAGAAGAAGAAGAAGAAGAAGAAGAAGAAGAAGAAGAAGAAGAAGAAGAAGAAGAAGAAGAAGAAGAAGAAAAAAGAAGAAGAAGAAGAAGAAGAAGAAGAAGAAGAAGAAGAAGAAGAAGAAGAAGAAGAATCGAAAGAAGACAAATCGAAGAAGAAGAAGAAGAAGAAGAAGAAGAAGAAGAAGAAGAAGAAGAAGAAGAATCGAAAGAAGACAAATCGAAGAAGAAGAAGAAGAAGAAGAAGAAGAAGAAGAAGAAGAAGAAGAAGAAGAAGAATCTTCTGGACCATGAATATGTGTCCATTATATTATTTATTTTTTGACAAATTTTCAATGTTGAATTCAATTATCAACAAAATGGCCAAATTAGCCCACTGCTCATTAAGTCACGAAAATAGCCAGCAAAAACGAAAGATTATGTTGTTCACTTTTAGATTCTTCTACTTGTTTTGTTTTTCTCTTGGACTGTAAACTTTTTGCAACGCTTGCAACAGCGTAGGAGGAATTGGCAAATTTAATGGAAACTCTCAGCAGAATTAATTAATATCAGGTGAAATTAAGTTATTTAATAACTCGCATATTTCAAATTATTTCAGCCTATTTCAATCGATGGTATTTGAAAGTTAATCTCAGTTTTTAAAAATGAACATTTCTATTTGGAAATGAACATAAACTGGACAATGGGTTAATTTTATTGTAAATAACTAAAATGTAAAATTTAAAAAAATCAATGGAATAGAATATTGAATCTAAAATAGAGTAAAACTATTATGATTCCATTGTTACAATGTTTATAATGATATCAGTGTTTCTATTTAGAAAGAAAAAAAAAGGATTCTAATTAGTATTTCTAATTAATATTTTAATATGATTAAAGAGATTGCGTTCAATATGAATACAAAACCCGTAAATTGTTCATTCAGTTTCAAATTCGATTTCAAAACCTTTTAATTTATTCAGTTAGTTGTACGCAATCTGATCTCACTGAAAAGATAAAGCGAAAATTCTTCCAAGCCGTAACTGTATCAGTACTACTGTACGACTACATCACTTGGACTCTAACAAAACGCTTAGCGAAACAAAAAGGGCAAAATGGGAGATGCAATGGTGTTCCCAAGAGAACAGCTGTATGGCCACCGTCCGCCTATCACACAAACCATCAGAGTAAGATGAACAAGACATGCTAGACACAGCTGGAGAAACTAAGACGAACTTATAAGTGAAGCTATCCAGTGGACACCTACACATGAACACATCGGTGTAGGCTGACCACCAAAATTCTACATCAATCAGCTCATGCGCTGAGTTGGCGAGGGCTGGTATTGAACCCGGAAACTCTACCGACTGAGTTTAATATTGATCAGCTGATTCTCAATGAGAGTTGCCCACCTGAAAAATAACTAAAAATAACAACAAAAAAATAATTCCTATTGTTTTCTTGATCGACTTCGTAATTACTACTGTAGCGATTGTCTTGGATGGGGTTGAGAGTGGCAAAGGGTTATCTACCCTTGCCTCCAGGGTTTGCGATTAGGAAGCGTTGCAGCCTGGTTATTTAAACACAGCCCGGAAACACACACACCACACACACACACTCTCTCTCTCTCTCTCTCTCTCTCTCTCTCTCTCATACTCATTTCCTCTCTTACTTTCATTCTCTCTCCCCCTTTCTCTCTCTCTCTCTTCCCATACCCATTTCCTCTCTTACTTTCATTCTCTCTCTCTCTCTCTCTCTCTCTCTACTCTTTCTCTCTCTTCATACCCATTCCCCCCTCTCTCTCTCTCTCTCTCTCTCTCTCATACTCATTTCCTCTCTTACTTTCATTCTCTCCCCCCTCTCTCTCTCTCTCTTTCCCATACCCATTTCCTCTCTTACTTTCATTCTCTCTCTCTCTCTCTCTACTCTTCTCTCTCTTTCATACCCATTTCCCCCCCCTCTCTCTCTCTCTCTCTCTCTCTCTCTCTCTCTCTCATCTGGCACCTACAAAAATGCACTAGACAAGTTGTATCTATGATCATTAAGGCTTGGGGAGCCTTGCCCCCCCCCCCCAAAAAAACTATACGCTTATACATCTGCCTTCAACGGCCACTATTATACTCTATCTCTGTAGAGGTGCTTAGCCCCCCCCCACCGTTTTATAGCCGTTGAACACCCGTGCCTTCTTAACACTTTCATGTCTGTATCGAGGTGACCATCACGTGGTTCTGTCACAACCAATTGAGGTAGGACTTTCATCTCTTCCTTTGACTCTTTTCCTTATGGCATTCAGTCTAATTCTCTCTTCCTTGGGACCTTCGTCCTAGCTGTTCTGTATTTTATGTCAAATGTTGCTCAGACAATAAAGTCTATATTTGATATATGTATCTCTTTGTTGGAATTTGCTGTATATGTTCACCTGTATTCGGAGGCTTTTCTGAGGCCTCCTAACGTATTATAAGAAGTGGTATTAGCTCATACAGTTAAAACTACATTAAACAACATGCTACCAATCAATGCACATTCCTCCTTAGAAACACATATTTTATGTTAAAATGGACACACTGGTGTCGGCCAACCAGCAAAATCTTACATACATCAGCATTGTGCAGACACTGGGTGCTATCTGGAGGACCGACCAAGAGTAGCCGATAGAGATTAGTGGTGAGTGTGTGTGTGAGAGACAGACAGAGAGAGAGAGAATGTGTGTGTGTGTTTGTGTGTATGTGTGTGTCAAGGGAATCTGTGTTATTACGATCCCTTGATGATGATGATGATGATGATGGTTTGGTTTGGTTTCTTATACGGTATATCAAGCGCGGTGGGCCATTTAATGCCAACTAAGTTTTGGATTCGTAGTTTGGTAGAAAACATATGATTTTAACTATTCTTCAATTACTCATATTTTTTAGTACAATCCCACTTCTTTTAGGAAATGTAAAATCCTGGATGGTTTTATTTTCGTGAAATTTCTTTTTTTTTTTTTCAAATTACTTGCTTGGTAGCATTTTGCTCGCACCAAATCAATGTCTACACAATCTAGCAGTATATGTTTCACTGTAAATCTCTCTTGGCATGTAGTGCATATTGGGGATTCTGTGCCCTCAAATAAATGATGGTGGGTGATGTATGTGTGGCCTATGTGAAGGCGAGTCAGCACAACCTTTTCTCTTGTATTTTTGTTGTATTTTAAGTTCCATTCTCCAATGGTAGGTTTAATGTTTTGAAGTGTGTTATTAATGAGTGCATTCCAATGATTTTGCCATTTTTAATGATTATTTTCTTTACAATTGTTTTATAATCAGTATATGGTATTTTTGTTTTTGTTATTGTGTCTTTCATAGTTTTCTTTGCTTCCGAATCTTCCCTGTCATTTCCAGCTTGTGGGTTGTGGCACAATGCAGTTGGATATAACTGGAAAACTACAGAAGATGAATCCTCTTCTGGTCGAAACATTCTCACTTCCTGAACTGAGAAACAATAGTGAACACTCTCTCCATATCTGATCGATATTTGGCAATGAGAATAATTGTTGATGAATAAACATTGATCGGCTGAACAGCAATCAGGATTGCCGTTATAACAGAGTATCAAGGATAGGGAAAAAGGTTTACTAAGCAAAGAGTCACGTGAGATTTCATTGTTTCTCTCTTCCGAGGTTCCCCCAGACATTATGTAGCGGAAGTGAAAGGCAGAATGAGCTACCAGCCACCTTCAATAATGCTGTTCATTCTCGTCGGTCTATAAGGCAACGCTTGGTGTGTTGTGTATGTAGGGAAGGATGTCTGGCGCAAACCCGTGAACGTCCTCTTACGAAAAATATGATTACTATCGTTGACTGAGTTATGCCTAGAAATCGCTTATGCAAGTGTTCTGCATAAAGAAATGTTTCTGTGTTCTATATAAACAGGTGGGTTTTCAATTAGGGTTGTCTACCTGAAAAATAACAAAAGAAACTTTCTTATTATTTTCCCAAACGACTTCGTAATTACTGCCAATCATATAAGTATATAATGCACATTTCTCCTTATAGACAAATCTTTTATGTAGGCAAATAGATATAGATAAGCAGACAGGAGTAATATAAATCTTAACTGGAAAAGGTAGAACTGAAATGGCATTTGCAACAACCATAATAATCTTTCAATAAGAGAAATAAGTGTCCATCCTGTGTCCATTGCAGACACATCATTTTCTTATTGATTGGGAAATAGTTTTAGAGATTGAAAAAGTTTGCGGAATTTATCGTTTGAGATTAACTTTGAACACATCTCAGAAACTGAAACCTTTAAAAAGCTTTCTAAGAAGCCCTTTCCCTCTATGTTTCCATAGATTCTAAATTAGTTCCATATATTTTCTTGTTATTCCATTCGATACATTGACAATTCAATAGAAGAAAAAAACAATCAAGACAACGTGCAGTCAAAATCCTTTTATACCATCGTTCGGCGTTCTCAAAAAAAATCTATGACGATATTTTTACACATGACAACACAAATGCGACGAACGGTCTTTTATTTCTTTATATGTCCACTTCGAAACACAAGATGCAAAACTAAGGATACGTATCTACATCAATATAAAAAAGAAGGCTTCATTTTTTGTTATTAATTCAAAGATACGCGTCCTTTTTTTATAATCACTAAGGCATTCCGACGTGGTATAATTCACTAGTATACCACACAAGCTAGCATTGCACATCCACCGAACAGTAACTTCAATTCTAACTGGATGCTCAATTCTTGCGGCCTTGTGCCAAATATAACCTAAACTTATTTTTTTCTTTAGTGGAGGTGCGTGGTGTAATGGTTACCGCCGTATGAAATAGACAAGACGAGTTCAAATCCTGAACAAGTCTGTTTGTATTTTACATAGCGCTAATACTCTTCGCAAAGTTATGAATCCGATTATTGATCATCCAGCTATAGGTAAATGGTAGGGCAGACTGGGCTCTTTAATCTTTGTTAGACAACCAATCTAGAAGGATAACTCTGAATTCAAACCTGTTAAACCCCGCTTAAGAAATTGACCTTGTGTCACATCGTGCTCGTGTGGATAGGTTGATGTATATATATATATATATATATATATATATATATATATATATATATAATGATAAATGAAACTCACCATCCACCCTGAAAAATTAAATTGCAAAATTTACAGGACTTTACTATCAGAAAATTTAAAATACATATGTCTTTTAACATATGAAGTTGAATACAATAATTCCAAATAAGAACGAATTTTCAGAAGATTAAAGGGAGATAACTTTGTGAGCATTTTTTAAAAAAATGCAGAAATTCAAAAATTCAAAAATAAAATCTAAAGCATAAAGAGCGTCCACAATAATCAACCGACGAAATTGGCGGTCCAAAAACATAACAGCAAGAAATGTCTTCACATAAACACCAGAAGAATTATTAGCAACCTGATGATGGTAAAATAGCCTGAAACCTGTGTAGTTGCCTATGAAAAACAATTATATTTTAAAAATTCAACAAATAAATAAAGCTCCTACAAATTTGTGGTTGAGCACTGTGATTTCTTTGTTTCATCTCAAATTTAAAATATATATATATATATATATATATATATATATATATATATATATATATATATATATATATATATATATAAGAATAGGACTAACACAGGCGTGTTTCAAAGTGTCGAATCTCTGCCAATCCTTTGAATAAACAACTTTCTTTGATGACATTATAATTTACGCCTCGATTTGTATAACAGGAGTGAAATTAATTTTTGTCGATTTTTTACATGAAAAACACCATTTTACGGGATTGACCAGTTTCTTTACTGGTATTGTAATCTACGTCTCGAATTCTACAAGAAACAACAATAAAATCGCGATCTTAATTTTTTCGAAAATATCTATTATGAAAATCTGCAACGTTATCCTTATTGTGAATCAAACTACCCACCTCAAAAGTTAACTAATTTGTTCAAAATAAGATGAATATTTAAAAAAAAGTTGTCGGGGTGGCCTAAAGTAAATATCAGCCAATTAACGAGCGAGTCTATCCCCTTTTCACTAGCGCTAGATGAAGGAGATTGTTTTTGCGTCTGAGGTCGAGCGCCACACCTACCCCTGTGCTACTCATACGCTGAGATGGGAATCCTGTGGTTTCTAGCCGAATGTTCTACCGACTGAGCTAACCCGGCCTCTTTTCTTCCTTCACAAAACCGAATGAATGGTTTTCTTTTTTATAGTATTTTAAAATCTCCTTACTTGTAAAGAAGAAAGACACAGAAAGAGAGTGAGAGAGAAGGGGGATATTGAGATAGATAGATAGATAGATAGATAATCAAAAATTCTACATAGAGATAGATACGTAGAGTGATGGGTTACAGTTAAACATTGATAACAAATACCTACATATTACAACAATACATACACACACACACACACACACACATATATATATATATATATATATATATATATATATATATATATATATGAGGAAAAATGAGTAAAGAAAAGAAATGTAGATGGATAAAATGAATTTAATCGATATCACATTAATCGATATCACTTACACATGTGTTTCGGTCAGTTTATGTGTGTGAAAATATTTCGCACACATAGAAGAATCGACCTTCATCAGAGTGAACATTTATTTTGAATGAAAAAATTCGTTGGGAAAAAAAAACAAAAAAAAACAGAGATTTTTGGAAATATTCGAAAATCGAATTTTTTTTAAATTTGGAAAGCTGAGAATAGAGTTAAGATAGACCGTTATGATTTGGATATTTGTTTTTTTCTAGGGGTTATGGTACAAGATGTACGATTAATGTGATATCGATTAAATTCATTTTATCCATCTACATTTCTTTTCTTTACTCATTTTTCCTCATATTGTCGGATTCAATTCCTTTTCCATTTTCACATATATATATATATATGTGTGCGTGTGTGTGTGTGTATGTGTGTACGATAGAGATTGTGTGTGTGTGTGTGTGTGTGTGTGTGTGTGTACAAGGCAGAGAGATTGTATGTGTGTGAGAGAGAGAGAGAGAGATCAACAAATTTAAAGATAGATTGATAGGTAGATAGATAGACGGATAGATAAGGAACACACTGACTTATAGATAGATAAATACATAGATACGTAGATAGTGAACAATTTTAATTTGAGATAGCTAGATAGATCATAAATAGACAGACTCAGATGTTAATAGACTGAGATAGATGGATAGATAGATAGATAGATAGATAGGTTCCACATAAAGATTGATAAAATACACCTTACATATTACAACAATCCGTGCTAATTTACAGGTATTTGCTTCATACCCCACTTGTATGGGCTGGGCACAAGGCCTCGTTTTAACGTGGGCCCACCCACAAGCCGAAGCTCATGGGTGGGAATCCGTACTAATTTACATGTCACTTACATTCCTAGCTCTTACCCCCTCTTTTATGTTACATGTGTATCCGTGGTGAAGGATGTTGCGCCTCGGTGTAAAGCTCTCTTGACATTCCAGATTGATTTCCACTAATCAGAAAAGAGCAACAGCAAATTATTCTTATACGATTGATGATTCATCCTTAAACTTTTCCATGCTAATTTACATGTCACTGTTACATTCCTGGCTACCCCTCTCTTTTATGTTGCATGTGTATCCGTGGTGAAGGGTGTTGCGCCTCGGTGTAAAGCTCTCTTGACATTCCAGATTGATTTCCACTAATCAGAAAAGAGCAACAATAGATTATTCTTATACGATTGATGATTCATCCTTAAACTTTTCCATGCTAATTTACATGTCACTGTTACATTCCTGGCTACCCCTCTCTTTTATGATACATGTGTATCCGTGGTGAAGGGTGTTGCGCCTCGGTGTAAAGCTCTCTTGACATTCCAGATTGATTTCCACTAATCAGAAAAGAGCAACAGCAGATTATTCTTATACGATTGATGATTCATCCTTAAACTTTTCCATGCTAATTTACATGTCACTGTTACATTCCTGGCTACCCCTCTCTTTTATGATACATGTGTATCCGTGGTGAAGGGTGTTGCGCCTCGGTGTAAAGCTCTCTTGACATTCCAGATTGATTTCCACTAATCAGAAAAGAGCAACAATAGATTATTCTTATACGATTGATGATTCATCCTTAAACTTTTCCATGCTAATTTACATGTCACTGTTACATTCCTGGCTACCCCTCTCTTTTATGTTACATGTGTATCCGTGGTGAAGGGTGTTGCGCCTCGGTGTAAAGCTCTCTTGACATTCCAGATTGATTTCCACTAATCAGAAAAGAGCAACAATAGATTATTCTTACACGATTGATGATTCATCCTTAAACTTTTCCATGCTAATTTACATGTCACTGTTACATTCCTGGCTACCCCTCTCTTTTATGTTACATGTGTATCCGTGGTGAAGGGTGTTGCGCCTCGGTGTAAAGCTCTCTTGACATTCCAGATTGATTTCCACTAATCAGAAAAGAGCAACAATAGATTATTCTTATACGATTGATGATTCATCCTTAAACTTTTCCATGCTAATTTACATGTCACTGTTACATTCCTGGCTACCCCTCTCTTTTATGTTACATGTGTATCCGTGGTGAAGGGTGTTGCGCCTCGGTGTAAAGCTCTCTTGACATTCCAGATTGATTTCCACTAATCAGAAAAGAGCAACAATAGATTATTCTTATACGATTGATGATTCATCCTTAAACTTTTCCATGCTAATTTACATGTCACTGTTACATTCCTGGCTACCCCTCTCTTTTATGTTACATGTGTATCCGTGGTGAAGGGTGTTGCGCCTCGGTGTAAAGCTCTCTTGACATTCCAGATTGATTTCCACTAATCAGAAAAGAGCAACAGCAAATTATTCTTACACGGTTGGTGGCAGGGGATAATCTTCGCCTAACAGTTTATGACGTGGACATGGAGATCTAGTTAATTGAGTAACCTACAGGGAGAGATGCAGCAGGCAACACAATATCATTGGGAAATTAAATTTTCCAAGACGCTAATTGTCATTATCGTAATAATCAATTACCATCTTTATTCTCATCGTCGTCTCCATATCTGGTTTCGCGATAATTATAGCCGGCTTGTAAATTATATATATTTCTTCGAGTGGCGTCACGCTTCATGACACCTTCGCGTGAGTAGATCGCGACTTGCCTTTCAAAAATAAAACGCTGATCAAATACAGTTACATAACTAAAAAGATTTTCATCTCCTGTCACATATAAAAACATCCATCATTTTCTTCACCCCAAGAGACATCCTGATGAAGGTTCAATGTAACCGAAATGTTTTAAACATCGATTATTAAATTCATCCCATTTTCGGAACACTTGTTTTTTCAAATTTTCTTTATATATATATATATATATATATATATATATATATATATATATATATATATTACGGATTTTTGCCAATCTACGAAGAAAATAAATTTACTTCTGGGTTAATAAAATCGAGTTAAAGAGTGCTCAATAAAAAGAGCTAAATATACGTTTTTTTTTAAAAGCGAGTGTTATAAAAATTCCAACTTCAGTTTCATGCCGGAGCAATTCATCAGGGAATAATCACTTTTTCCAGTCATCTACTTTTATTAACATTTCGGCTGTATCCATTCTCAAGTACGTGGGTGTACCACTTTACGGAATTACGTAGGGTGGTACAACCACGAATAATATTATTTATTAGCAGTGGCTAACATACTGTACTGTGATATCGTAGAAATCGAGTTGAACCCCCAGTCGCATAATTACGTTTACTTTCGGACTAATTCCCTTGAACCCCCCCCCCGACCTTGAGTTAGATATTACCACTACTGTGTTTCTACAAGGATGGCTTTGACACGAAAGTTCATGTCATTAAAACAGAGAAACGAAACATCTATCTACATATCTATCTATCTATCTATCTATCTATCTATATATATATATATAGATAGATAGATAGATAGATAGATATAGATATAGATATAGATTTAGTAAGATATATATGTATTTAGTAACGACAAAAGCTTAAAAATCGTGTATTATGTGGTTATGGTACCATTTCCACCCACAAGTATCTGAATATACCCATGAACTTCGTCGGATCTCATTTTCAATAAAAAATGCGGTCCAACGAAGCTCATGGGTATATTCAGATACCTATGGGTGGAAATGGTACCATAACTACATAATACACGATTTTAAAGTTTTTGTCTTTACTAATTATATTGGTCTGTTTATAAATATTAAACATTGAGCTCTCAAATCGGACCTGAATTCTCTAACACTTTACCGTTGGAAGAAAGGACCAGCTTAGAATCATCCTAATACCAAATTACCTGGTATCCCACCCACGAATATATATATATATATATATATATATATATATATATATATATATCATTGTAAGAGAACTAAAACACAACCGTCCTTGATTACGGTCAAGTCACGCTGAAAACACCGGTTCCCACGAGATCACCGAAGTAAAGCAGCAATGACACTGTTTAATACTTACTTGGGTGATCACTAAAGCAATAGCAGGTAGTGTAAGCAACCCGAGTTGCTCAAATGATTCAGCATTAAATGATCCAAAAAGGGTTGACATGCCGTAAAACAAAACAACCAACCAACAGTCACTAGCAGTTATCGCTAGATCACCGAAGTTAAGCTGCAATGAGACTGTTCAATACTTAAATGGGTGATCAATTAACAAACAGCTGGTACAGTAAGAAACCCAAGTCCTTTTTTTATCAAAATATTTTGATTCGGAATTAACTGACCTGAAAAAGGTTGATATGCCATAGAACAAGCGATCAATCGACAACTGTCCTTGAATTACTTGTACATACTTTACACAATTTTAAACAGACTGAATAAGAAGGATTACCACTCACTTTTTCTCATCATTCTGTGATATATAATTTCTTATCTTATGCCCTGAAGATGATCTATTTAATAGATCGAAACACTGCAGCGTCGGCCAATAAACTCACCACTTAACCCATTTAAACCTGTGTTTTTTCATTTTTCTTGATATATTACATACCGTCGGATTTACTTCCTCTCTTCACATACTTTACACAGGGATAACAGTATTTAGCAATTTAAATGATTGTGTATGCGCCAAGACCTCTGGAGCATCCATTCCTTTGCTTTTAGTTAGTAAATTGTGTTGCATGATTGGTGGATTTAATATCAATTATGTATGGTTAATGTAGAGAAACTATTTGAATTTGAAATAACAAATAACCGTTAACAATCGAGATTTTGACGGACTTTTCGTAGCCTTAGTTTGACCTCACTTCCGTTTGCTAGTGCAAACGTGAATAATTTAGTTATTTCTAGTTAGTTTCTATTTAGCCACCGACAGATGAAGATGGTTAGCTAGTCTCTTACCACCATTGAGGATACAGGTAGAAGCTAGAGCTTGATTAGAATGTGAATTCACGAAAGAAATATGTTGAGTTGTTAATCATGAACAATCTAACAACCAGAGAACCTCAAGAACATCTTAGAAGATAGATAAAGCCCAGAAGAAGTTAGAATGCTGTATAGCGGCTTCAAATTCACGACGCTAAATTCGTGTATGTTAGTACTGGGGTTTTTCACTGTACCCAAAGCGATGTATGTTAGTAGTCAGCTACTACCGACTACTGGACTTCAATAAACAACAGATACGTATGTACAAAGAGAGGACCCTTCTTTATTTTCTTCGGTGTGTGTGGGTGGTGAAGGCGCAGAGCTTACAATGAGTGCCGAGGGGTGTTTGCTGACGGGAGACGTGAAGTATCCTTTTTGGCTGCTGGCTGGCGTCTCTGTGTGTCGGCTCGAATCTTCTATCAACCTTTATATTGATAGATATGCCTCCGCATCATTATCTTTTGATCTGATAACAGACATTTGTTATATATTTCTTTATCTTCTCCCTACTTCTTGACCAGAAACCCTCTCTTCCGCTTTCTCTTTCTTTTTAAATATATTTTTTATCTTTCTCTTTGTCCCTCTGTCGGAAGCTCGTTTTCCGGGCGAGGACAATACAACAAGAAGAGCTACTCTGATTTAGACCAATTTATGAAGCAAGTAAGAAATCCGCAACTCAGCCAGACCAAAAAAATTTGAATACCCATCAAGAATAAATAAAACAATGTCTTTGGTATGAAATAACCCAACAAGGGTTGACATGCCGTAAAATCTAACTCATCCACCACCAATCAAACCAAACACTGTTTTTTTTCTAAAATACTCCCCAAGGGGAAGAAAAGGATCTCTAGTGTAGTATAATTATAAGACAACCATTGAACCAAAGGGGAGGTACTGCCAAACATTTGGGATCTACAGAAAAGATAAGTACATATTAAGATTACTGTGAGAAATGAAACCACGTGTATAAGCTCATACGATAGATATCGTCTATGCAAAAGAGACGGCTAATATAATAATTGTACTCTAAGGACGAATAAATTCGTAGAAGGTGCTCATCATGTTGGCATCCTTCTGTCTGCGAAAGACGATGGAGTGGTGTCCATTTTAACTACGTAGCCTGGGTGAGTTGTTTTGAAGGATGTGCTGTTGCCCAAGCAGCAGTTCCCCCTCCCCTTCTTCTCACTGCCACTGTGGCCCAAAGGAAAGGTAAGAAATATATGCAGTTTGGCAACGCCAGTGTCGCGGGAGTTGCTGTGTATCATTGGCATTCAGCGTTACTCCACTTTAGGGACTCCGGGTCCGGATTTGTTATCGGCGTTTGCTCGTGGGACAATATATAATGAAGGGTTGTGATACTTCCCAGAAAGTTCTCGGGAGACTCACTTACCGAGAATCCACGAGACTTATCAAAAAAAGCAATACACAATATACGATGGTCATTCAATTGTTGTATAACACTTTACTTCTTTTCACAATTTTATAATTCTTATATAAGGCGAATGGTGTAATGGTTGCCTTCACTGGAAATGGACACAGCAAAGAGCTTCGTCCAGAATTTGAACTCAATTCTGGACGAGGCTGTTTGCATTGAACATAGCACTTATACCCTTGGTAAAGGTATGAATCCAACTATTCTCCCTACAGCTATAGGTAAATAGTAGGGCACACTGGATTTTTAACCTTGGCTAGGCAACTTGTCTAGGAGAATGAAAGCTCTTAATTCAACCCTGTTAAACGCCGCTTAAGAAATTAACCTTGTGTCGCATCCTGCTCGTGCGAGGGGGGGGGGGCTCAAACACCAGTTTTATTAATACACATGAAATTAATGAAAATGAATTGTTCTAATTTATTAATACACATATTTTTTTAATCTGGCTTTAGATAACACACAAAGGGTTGATATGCCATTAAACACCAAGCAACCTTATCAAATTCTGACAAAATTATTCAAATTTTTTAATCCCTTAACGTATGAATGACGTGAAAATCTTGAGTGGAAACGAGAGTTCATCAAGTGGAAAGATGCTGACTTTTCGGCGATGAAATGGACATAATGGATATAAATTCCGTCGGGCGTGAAATAATAGATAAAGAATAAATTTCGAACTAAACGAAGAGTTGAAATGTTTGAGAGGTTGTCTAAGTGCATTATTTGATCCATCGATTAAAAGAAAATATAATGTGACTGGAAGGAAAGAGATTTTCAATCATTTTGTTTTTAATTTAAACCTTTGACTAAACAATTACAATGAAAAGTGAAAGAAAAACAGAACATGAATCAAAATTGTTGTTTTCTTTGTATTTCCTTTAAATGAACTTTTTTGTTTGTTTTTCTTTTAAAAGCGTCGTGGGCAATTGTCAACATTTTATTGCAAGGCTGCAATCAAAATCGACCGATAAATCGAGCGCGAAATAAAACGACATTCGAGAAAAATAAATAAACAAAAACAATAAACAAAAAAAACAAAAGTCTCATAAAAAAAAACAAATAAACAAACAAAACAGCTGATTATAAATATCATTTTCTGAGTGCATTTAGTTCATTTAGGAAGTTCTACAATTTACTTCATTTTTTAAAAATAAAATTTCATATTTTTTCTTTTGTAATTTTCGAAGATTTTGCGAGTAACGTGGATGGCGTATTGTGTATCATGCGATGATTCGAGTTCAAATTCAATACGGAGCTGTTGATTTTCCCTTCGTTCTCAAACCCTCTCCCCCACTTTTAAGTACCGTATTTGACGGTATATAGGACGCACATTTTTTCCAGAATTTTGACTCAAAAATTTTCCTACGTCTTATACATCGTAGGTGAATTTTGAGACCTGTCGCAGGCCTAGGCTAATCTTCTCACTAACCCTAGCTTCACTCAGTACTTTTATCTACCCTAAACTCCACGCATCCTTATTTTATTGCTGGTATTGTTTTTATACAACTATGTTTCTGCCTTTGTAATGCACAGCTAGACTGTTTTCAACAATATATGCTTAAATACACCCCAAACCTTTTTTTTCCTGAATCTGACCTGCTGAAATGGGGGTGCGTCTTATATGCCCGTGCGTCTTATATGCCGTCAAATACGGTAATCCAATCTACTAAGATTTCTCCCAATATTTAAACTCAAACTACTAAATTTTGTTTATGAACCTGGCCACGTCTTTTGTACTTTATACAGACGAACTGATAGAAAAACAATTACAATTATGTGATATTGTTAATAGGAAGCGCTGTCATTGGGCGGGACTTTATAGGGGGGGTACAAACACCTGACATCCCACCCTGACGTCGGAATGACGGCGCTTTCAGCCTTTAATGATGCACGGGCGAATAAGTTGAGAGCTCTTGCTGTGAACCAGCCCTTGTCGAGACTACGAGACAACACCGGAACATCTAAAGAGACATTACCATTGATTACATTTTGTGAAACCACTCTAGATTTACCTGTGCGATAATTGAACTAAATAATTTTGGGATCGTTTTTAAATTCATCTTAAATAAAAAAAAATATAAATGTCTGAGGTTGTTTTATTTTTGAGGAGGGGGTCAATTATTTGAAAATAAATTGTGAACGTGTGAAATTTCAATGAAATTTTCGGTACTTGTTGATCAATTGATTTTACAATAAATAGGTTCTCAATCGGTAGATCCGCGCTTAGTAATCGCAAGGTTCCTAGTTCGATATGGGGTCCCAGCTAACTCATACCTTGAGTAGCACAGATTGGGTAATTTGATCTGATCTGTTCGGTAAAGTGGGGAGTTGGCAGTAGGTGTGGCGCTTCACCTCAGCAAAAACAACCTTCCTGGTCTAACGTTAGCGAAAACAAGATAGACTCCCTCGTTGTCCGGCTGATATCGACAATACGCCACTCCAACAACTTTAATTTTTATTTAAAAAAAAAACCTTGAGAAAATATTTTTATCACTTATCAGGAGGTTTTTAACGTTTGTTCATTTGGATAAAACAAAAATTCTAATTTTGACATTTCTAGAAAGATCAAAACCGAGATGAACAAATATAGAGATTAAAAATAGATCTATGATGTGAAAACTCTTAAAAGGTTGTTTGAAAAACTTAATAATGGTTTTAAAAATTTTTTTTTAATTATACAGTGTTTTATCTAGCGGAGTTTTACAAATAATGGAAGCGCGTGGTGTAATGTTAAAGTCATGGGAAATGGACTCGTCGCCCCGAGTTCAAATCCTAGTAATTGCATTTTCACTTGGGAAATGTAGGAATCCTACCTTTCCATTATCTATGGGTAAATAGTAGGGTAGACTGGGCTTTTTAACCTTGGTTAAGCTTGGTCTAGGAGAAGAAAAACTCTGAATTCAAACCTGTTAAATTTCGCTTAATAAATTGACCTTGTGTCGAATCCTGCTCGTGCGAAGAGGTTGGTAAATATACGCAAAAATGTTTTTTCTTTAACTCTCTGCCAACCAAATTTCCCCCATAGCTATTCCAAACTTTCTTGGTATTTTTTTAACTGTATGATCGGATATTTCAAAGTTCCCTATCTTTTCCAGTGTAAACAAGTGACACGTGCGAGAGCCGCTGCTAGCAGTTTTCGGTAGGATCGTAATGGTTGCAGAGCCGATGTGAGAGACTTAAAGTAGGCAAAGAGTTAAACTGATCTAAAAACAAATTTCCTCTGATTCAATTTATCTACATGTTATTCAATTAAAAATATAACTTAGAATTTTGAAAGGATTCGAACATTTTTTGCCTTAAGTGAAATAATTGCAATTGAATAAAGATTCAGTCAGATTATTTAAAAATGTATGATTAAAACTTTCCAAAATATATATATATATATATATATATATATATATATATATATATATATATGGGAGTAAGATGAGGAAATTAATCCGACAATATGTGAGAAATTTTTAAAGGAAAAAAAACAGGATGTCATGGACGATGGAAACTCGTTTCCATCGTTCATGACATCCTGTGTTTTTTTCTGTGATGAACGAGTCAGAGGACAGCAGCAATCTAAGTAGGAAGAAAGACTGTAAGCGTGACGTTATTTTCTACTAGAACTCACATTTTCTTTAAAATTTTCTCCACACACACACACACACACACACCACACACATATATATATATATATATATATATATATATATATACCAAACTTGTTGGTAAATCCTCGTGGTGAGAAAAAAACTAGCAAATAGTTTGATTGTAAAAATATACTACCAAACATCACCTGGGGACAACAAATTTTAGGAAAAAAGAAAAGACCAAGATAATCGTACCAACCAAAAAAATCTATTAGTACAATATTTTGGCCAAAAGAAAAAACAATTTATATGAATATATATATATAAGATATATATACTCATACCAACCCGCCATGAGACTAAAGCTAATAAGTAAAAAGTGCTCAATACCTAAGTAGAGCAAATAATAAAGATAAATCTAATGAGTCACTATTAGTTTCGCTTAATGCTCTTCAGGGCTAAGATCAGATCTTAGCCCTGAAGAGCATTAAGCGAAACTAATAGTAGGTTTATCTGACTCATTAGATTTATCTTTATATATATATATATATATATATATATATATATATATATATATATATATATAAATTGTTTTTTCTTTTGGCCAAATATTGTACCAATAGATTTTTTTTTTTTGTTGGTACGACTATCTTGGTCTTTTCTTTTTTCAAAATTTTTTTCTCCCGGTTGATGTTTGGTAGTATATTTTTACAATCAAACTATTTGCTGGTTTTTTTTCTCACCGCGAGGATTTACCAACACGCTTGGTATATTAAATTATATATATATATATATATATATATATATATATATATATATATATATATATAGCATATTTCCATGATTTTAATATACGAGGGTGAGATAAAAAGTAATGCAATTTTGTTTAAGACAAGTATAATTACCAATACAGAAACATGTATCATACATCAAAATGAAGCTGCTCCACTGTGGATAACATCCCTACTTCCCCACGTTTCTATTAATGGCAATGTTCCACCTTCGAATAAAAGCGTGTATCCCTGCCCCGTAAAAATCTGTTGACTGTTCTTTGAGCCATTTTTTCACTACAGATTTCGCTTCCTTGTTACTGGAATAATGTTTGAATCTAAAACGCTCTTTCATGGGGGCGAAGAGATGAGAGTCTGAAGACGTTAAATCTGGTGAGTATGGAGGAAGCGGTAAAGTTGTCCACCAAATGAGGCGATTTTCTCCCTTGTCCTGGTGCTTATTTGTGGTCAAGCATTTTCATGCAGAAGGAAGACATTGTCGATTGGCAAGTTGGGTCTTACTGATCGGATTCTTGTTCTGAGTCTCGTTAGGGTCTCAATGTAGGCCTTAATTTTATTTTTTAAACTTCACATGAAATAAAGGAAAATGGCATTAGTTTCTGACTCACCCTCGTATTTAAAAAAATTACTAACAATGGAACGGCATACCATTGGGAAAGTGTCCTGGATATTACGTTAAACAGTATCTAGTGGTGAAGTTCCAATTCTGGAGCTCTGTTGAGTGTAGAGTACCCCTTCATTGCGATTACTGCTAGGTCTACTTTGACCCGGAGTGGTTGTAGAGTTGAAAAAAATATGAATACCCAACAAGAATCATTAAAACAAAACGTCTTGGCGTATTAAATAACCCAACAAGGGTTGACATGCCGAGCTAATTGGTAAATAATAGAGTAGAATTGGTGATACGCAACAAATCAAGGGGAATGAAAATTAGCCAAACAAAAATCCAGATAAACTCCGTGATTCACATAAGAATTGACCAATCAAAATCCAGTCCACTTCCACCCACCCCCTCATTAAAGGAACAAACTAAAGGGTATATAAACAAACCGCTAAACAAATTTCCCCATTTGGCCTGAAGATCGCATAGGCGAGAAACTGTCAGTAACGTCAACGCTGCCTTAACTCAAAT
Organism: Doryteuthis pealeii; assembly: GCA_023376005.1. Classification (NCBI taxonomy): domain Eukaryota; kingdom Metazoa; phylum Mollusca; class Cephalopoda; order Myopsida; family Loliginidae; genus Doryteuthis; species Doryteuthis pealeii. Next base: position 97,581,918 of record CM042153.1, on the reverse strand, counting down.
ATAAACACTCTATCAATGATATATATATATATATATATATATATATATATATAATATATATATATATATATATATATATATGATAGAAATATAGCACCCATATTATCTACAATATATATATATATATATATATATATATATATATAAGGTGTGTCAAAAAAGTATCGAGATGTTTTGTACTTTTTCACACATCTTGTATTCTGAAAAAAAAATAACGTTTCATTCATTATTTTTTCAGAATACAAGGTGTGTCAAAAAGGTGCCAAGTTTAAAGCTGTATTTACCAAGATAGAAATGAAGAATGAATGGAACTTCTTTTCTTTCAGAATACAAGGTGTGTCAAAAACAAAAAAACCTCGATACTTTTTTGACACACCTTGTAGTATATATATGTATGTATGTATTATTTTTGTACCATTAATTTTGGCGCCAATATTCTCGTAGAAAATCTAGTTTGTTTTTATCTCTGTTTTATATCCACAGAGAAAAGAATTAGTTTCCAAGAAGTATTTCAGTTTACCATTTCTCTAGACAACTGATCGGCTTAGCAACGAAATAATGTTTTTGGCTAAATCACTTGATGAAATTACAAGTCCAAGTTTTTCAGTTATTCTTGTTTGATTGATATTTTATTTCATGTATACATGTCCATACTAGAAAATGTCTGCAGTAATATACACGGAAATGATATAGAAATGTAATAGTTACATTCACCATCAAGAATAATTTCACTGTATCCCCTGGAGAAGGGGTAAGACGACCCCACCAAAAAAGGGGGGGTGTATTTGGTAGGACACTACACGGCATCTGATAAGTTTGTGTTGTTTATATTTAAAACAGATAGATTTTTGGAAAAGCTAAAAACCAAAAGGAATTTGTATTATATGCGTTATTCGGACTATTGTCCCATCTTTATTGTTATTTGTACAACGTTTCGGCCGATATGCCCTCCGGCCTTCTTCAGGTATTTCTTGTCGGACTCGGGAACCTTCTCGGACTCGGGAACCTTCTTTTCGAACTCGGGAACTTTCTTGTCGTAATCGGGACAGTTAAGTTCAAAGTTCCGTGATGGCTCCCGATTACGACAAGAAAGTTCCAGAGTTCGAAAAGAAGGTTCCCGAGTCCGACAAGAAATATCTGAAGAAGGCCAGAGGGTATATCGGCCGAAAAATTGTACAAATAACAATAAAGATGAGGACAATAGTCCGAATAACGCAGATAATACGCCTAATCTCAAACATTCAGAGCAAAAGGAATTTTCCATTTAAAAACGAGTCCTATCGGCGCTGCTTAGAATAAGCTGACTATATCTCCGATCGAGGGGTAAGCCCCCCCCCCATATAAAAAAGGGTGTGACACTATATTACATCTGCTAAATTTACGGTGTTCACACTTAAACCAACGGCAACTTTTTTTTTGCTAAAGCAAAAAAGAAAAAAAAAGAAAGTATTTGCCATTTAGAAATTAGTCCCATCGACGGGACTTAGAATAAGGTGACTGTACCCCCCTACAGGTGGGGGTAGAAAGACCCTCATACGAAAAAAAGAAGTGTTCTTTGTTTGTCAATAAACTATATCTGATGGTGAGGCTTTATTTCTGGTGATCTGGGATGGAGTACACCTTTATTGCCATTACTCCTAGGAACACTCTGATCCGGAATGATATAGACTTTTAGGATCCCACTTATTGTTACGTTACACTCTCATTTCGGAATGGAGTGATGACGTGTTGATTGTAAAATTAATAGTTGTATACTTTTCTCTTCTTTTGTGCTACGTGGAGAGGTTCGAATCCGGTTGCTGGACTGATGCTGACAATTCCTTGATGTTTGGAGTTTGGAAACCAACTAGGGATGCTGGGGGATATCCTTCTTGTGCCATTTATAGTTTTTAGTAATAACACAAGAACACTTCTTTTTCTCATGAGATTTTTATTCCCCTCCAAGTCACAACTGCCGAGAGCAAGAGCCTATGTCTCACTCTCACGCATCGTATCAGACTCCCTCAACATTCTCCCCTCTCACTCCTCATCTCTCACACTTCGCCACGTTCCAATAGAAACATGCCATATGGCCTTATGATGATTCATCCTTAAACATTTCCATTCTAATCAACATATAATTCTTATATTCCGTCCAAAAACTTTTCCATGTTAATTTACATGTCACTGTTATATTGCAGACTCTTACCTTCGCTATTATGTTACATGTGTATCCGTGGTGAAGAGTGTTGCGCCTCTGTGTAAAGCTCTCTTGACATTCCTGATTGATTTGCACTAATCAGAAAAGAGCAACAACAGGTTATTCTTATACGATTGATGATTCATCCTTAAACTTTTCCATGCTAATTTACATGTCACTGTTACATTCCTGGCTCTCCATAATAGAGGGGGGAGACCTCTCTATTATGTTACATTATTGGTTAAAATGTTCAATATTTTATTGGAATACATAAAATTGCAAATTGTCAATATTAGATAGGAATACATAAAACTATATAATGTGTGCAAACAAATGATTATTTTAATCAAATAAAATTAATAATGTTATATAGATTGGTTGGTGGGCTGGCTGGTTGGCTGGTTGGATGTTTACGGCATGTCAACCCATTGAGTCATTTTATGCTGAAGACATTGTTTCATTCGTTCTTGATGGTTACTGATTTTTTTTAACTGAATTTTCTTTTAAACACTTATTTTCCTCCATGTAACCCATAGAGGGTACCATAACAGGTACTACCACTTCGGATCAGAGTGGACCTGGGAGTAATGGCGATGAAGGAGTACTCAAAAAAAGTCCTTGTGTTAAGATTTGCATTTGAACGGGGTTAGGAAAATAATTAGTTTTTTAAAAATAGATATAAGCTTCGGCTTCTAGACCGGTATGATGAATTAAATCACGTGGTCCCCGGGGGCTGTTCCTCGTGGCAGCACTTGGTCTCTCCTTTAAAAGGGCCTGGGCCAGGTATATTGCCTCTTGTTAGAGACACTCCAAAAGGGGAATGCTGAAAGGATTCATGCATCTTGTTTGCCCTGGCCACTTAATGATCTTCAGTTTTTGCATGGTTTAATCACGTGATCCCCGGAGGCCGACCCTCCGGGCAGCACATGGCTCCTTGTTTAAAAAGACTGGGATTGAGTTTATTGTCCGGTTCTTGAGGCTCATCAAAAGGAAAATGATCACGCATTTCTTTTTGCACTGGCCATTACATGAGCTTTGGTTTGTACGTGGCTCCTCAAGTTAAAATGTCTTTGCATTAATACGGCCTTACTTTTAAAGAATTAAAACTCCTGAGAATCCAGTCTTACTTCGGAAAGATAATTTTTTTAATTCTAAAAACAAAAACAACAAAAAACAACAAAAAAAATCACTCTCAAAACTTTGGACATTTCAAATTAATGTTAAAGCGAAGCTTGAAGGCATTTCTGAAAGAGTCGATGTTGTTTGGTATATGTCTAGAAAAAATAATTAGATTCTTTATTTGAAGAGTTGATGAAATAAAACACTTGCAAGATACAAAGTCCAAAAAGAGAGTTTCAAGCATTTAATTAAAAACGATTTAAAACATACCCCCACCCCCACCCCCATCCTGACGATACGCAGTTTCGCAGTTTTAATTTGTTTATCTTAAAGTCTTCGACGCCATATTAAAAACCTGGACGCCTCAGTAACGATTTTGAATTCACAACAATTATTGTAAACCCCTCTTCTTCCTCCTATTTTGCTCCTTCTGATAACTCGGATAGCTTTGACTTACAATCCATCTCTATCGGCCATATATATATATATATATAGAGAGAGAGGATATGTGCTTAATTGAAGTCATACCTAATTTAATTAGTTAATAATTAATGAATTTTCGGCGGGCATATATGTTCAAATGTAAGGTTAAACAAATCGAGAAAATGTCAATCCCTGAATGTACATTTCGACCTATTCGACATATATGCCCGCCTAAAATTCATTAATTATTAACTAATTAATTTTCAAAAATTAGGTATGACTTCAATTAAACACATATCCTCCAAAAATTGTCTGCTAAAAGCCATATCAAATAAACACATTATTTATTTACGTACTCTCATATATATATATATATATATATATATATATATATAGATAGATAGATAGATAGATAGATAGATAGCTTGCTATATTTATAAATAGTGTCCAATATCGGTGATATATCATATGCATATACATTAGGATAGTACAGAATCAGTCCTTTGTCTGATATTGGGATGTGCGAGAAACTGACGGTCATCAAGCGGCGTTGACTATGATATTCTGACTATAAATATATATATATAGACAGACAGACAGAGACAGAGACAGAGACAGAGAAATAAAAAGAGAGAGACATAAAAAAATCAACGAAGCTTGGTAACTGTCAGTTTCTCACCTATGCGCTTTTTAAATCAAGTCTTATATATATATATATATATATATATATATTATGTGTGTGGTGTGTGTGTGTGTGTGTGTGTGTGTGTGTGATAAAAAAGATAACTTACCGGGGAATAAAATATTCAGTTAATCACAATATTGTCGATACAAATATTAACCGAATAAGTCAGTGTTATAAAGAATATAAAGTGCTCAATACGTTTATAGAGCAGATTTAGTATTAATGTGTATCTTGTAATGACCTACTCAAGTTTCCCCTTAATGGATTTCAGGGTTAATTGTAATGAATTAATTACAGGCGATTGTGTAAGTGAAAAATGCAATGACCGTTGAAAAGAGTTTCGCAGTAAAGTTGAACGCTAGGTAGTTGATTGCTATCCACCAAAGTTTGGAAGTTAAAAGAAATAATAAATATATTTTTTAAATATTTATCAATTCATCAAATTTTTCCATTGCATCTATGATAACAGAAGCCATCTTTCGTACGTCACACTCGGTGTAAATTAGGCAGTATTATAAACATCACAATAGAATTGGAAACTCTTTTAAAGCATTTATCCATTAAAATTCTCAGAATGTTTTGTTTTTTTTTCTTCTTCAAGTGTCACATGTTTTTCTTGTCTTCTCTACCCGATTTTTCTCTTGTGAATATTCACCGAATTGATTTAAACAAAAAATGGCGTCTTTTTTGCATTCGACGTTCCGTTTCCATCCCTCAAGCGTTTTTTCTTTCTTTTCTTTTTGTTTTTGTTTTTTTGGCTTCGTTAAAAAAAAAATTAAATAAAAAAAGTACACAATTTCTTTCTTAATCTTCTGTCAATTTGTCACGTTTTATACAGAAATGATAGAATTCATATAAATACAGGTATAATTGTTGGCGTTCGCCGGCGCATAGTCAAAAGGATTTGTTGCACAGAGAGAAGAGATAAACCGACAGATATTTGCTAATGTCATGATATTCTGCACAATGACTCGTGTCCTACAACACAAATACGGATCACGAAATATTATTTTTCAAATGAAAATGTTAACAATCGTCGATATAAGGTGACTAATCAATATATATATATATATATATATATATATATATATATATATATATATATATAATATAATATAATATAATAAGATAAATATATAAAGGTTTTACATATCTATTTATTAGGTGAAAAAGGAACTTTCACGACTATATTGGTTTCATGCGATGCAATCATCAGGTGAAGATGTTTTAAATGCAAGGAAAATCGAAAAATAGACATGGGATGCGTATGATTGGATAAAATGATGTGCGTATGTGCATTTGAAACATCTTCACCTGATGATTGTATCGCATGAAACCAATATGGTGGTGAATGTTCCTTTGTCACCTAATAAATAGATATGTAAAACCTTCATATATTTATCTTATTATATTATATAACAGCTCTATTTTATATTGAGCACTCTACCAATAATACTGCCTTTGGTACACCGTTCCAGCAAAAGCTGAAACAGTGACCATCTCACACTATAGTATATATATATATATATATATATATATATATATAGTCATTCACATACATTCCTGTTTCGTTGTTTCACAGCTCATCAGTGTGACTAGACATGGCAGGCTGCTTCAAGCTGGATTCGAAACCCAACCGGATTGTCATCAGTCAGACATCGCACATCTACACATCCACTTTTATGAATGGAATTTTGGTGTTATAAACATGCTCGGCCACTGAGGTGTGCTCTATATGCTCCGCAGTGATGGTGGGTTGAGCTCTCAGGAGAGGTAATTAGCTGACTACTGCTGGTTATTCTTAAATTGCAAGACTCTCATTGAAAGGGATAGAGCACTCTTTAGCAGCTTTTATATCTGCATATATTTATCAGTAAATGTGGGTCCTGCTGATAGTGGTCGAGTTTTTATCCCAGCTGGGGACAGCCTGCAAAGTCAAGCCACAGTGAAGAAACTTGATACATCGAAATTTGGTCTGTATGTAGATGACCCCCCCAAAACAGAACCCAATTATATTTTATTTAATCTTATCAACGTCTACAAAATTTCATGAAACTTGTTGGACTTCAGTCTTTGTACAATCATGCCTGAAAGTTTCAGTTATCTTAGTTGCTTTGCTTTAAAGGAATTCTCTGTCTAAAATAGGCTCCAATTGGCAGCGGGGCGTTGGAGGCAAACTTGCACACGTCACGCAAAATTGCCAATCACGCGAACACAATCCTCTTTGAGGATTTATCTGATTTATGCTGTAATTGCTGCCTTTAGTTCAACAATTGTTTGAGGGTTGTTCTGGTACACCTAATCCTTGAGGTAACCCCACAAATAAAAATCTGGCGGATTCAAGTTCAGTGAGTATGGTGCTCATTCAAAATTACATTTCGTGCTGATCAGCACTCTTGAAACCGTTCTCTATGCCAGGCTAGGGAATCATTAGATGTGTGGGGTGTAGCTCCCTCTTTTTGAAACGGTTGTTCATCTCGATTTATATGTCTTCGTCGCAACAGAGATGCCCAAAATTTTCTCGGTATTGCCACATAACGCTCCATATTCACAGTTTGAGATTTATTATTTTCGTCTTCTAACCAATAAGGACCTCACCCTGTCGGCTGGGGCATTAGAATGCACCGACTGCACCTCTGCAGAGGGGTAAGACTCCCCAATGAGGCCACTTGTTGGCCGTGGGTGGCGACCCGTGATGCTTAAGGATAGAACCCGGGTGGATGAGCAGTTCATGACTTGTAATACTCCATTTTGGCCCTATCTTGGGCTAGACGGGCGATCGGAGAGACCCCCTCCTATCAATCAGCTGGTTGCGTCAAGACCTAGCACCTATATGATTTTCCCAACCCTATTGCCCTTATGGCAAACTCCAACCCCTTTTTATCATATGGGTGCTTGATGGCGGTGGCTGAGAGTCTACATGTCCTGGGAATGATGGTGAGGTTCCAGTTTTGGAGATTTGGGGAATGTGGAGCACCCCTTCATCACCATTGCTCCCTGGTCCACTCTGACCTGGAGTGGTAGTACCTGTTAGGGTCCCATCTATGGGTTAAATAGAAAAACATTAGTGTATAAACAAAATTGTATTATGCATTAAGAATGAATTTATTTCAAAACTTTGTCGGCATTGAATAACACACCGAGGTTGATATGCCGTAAAACAAACCAAACCAAACCAATAAGGACCGATAATGCCATTTTTAGAAAGTGCTACCCATTTTGTTGCGTATAACGGCCTCTGTATATCATCTTCCTGTGAGGCTGTGATCAAATAAACAAAATTTTGCTATTTGCATGTCCTTGCAACAAAATGTGCGCTTCGCCAAGAAACAAACATGATTCAATAAGTTTGGAGTGGTTTCGGTTATATCACAAAATCATTCACACATAATTTTGCGTTTTTCCGTATTCGTAAGTTTTTGCTTTATTGGGATTTTGTCACGATAAAAATGAAGATCTGATGTAAGAGAGCCACCGCAAAGATTCTCGAGAGATTCCCAACTCTTGACGACGTCGTCGAAGTGATTCCTTTGGGATCCTCGCCACAGAGTCACGTACAGCATCAATATTTCTTTCAGTCCTTGCACTTACACTCCGACCAAAATAAGTGTGTTTTTTAGACCTTTAGAATTAAGAGTTTGCACGGTTCCAAACTCTCTGAATTTCTGGACCCAGTCAAAAATCCTGATTTTAAGCACGAAGACATCGAAACTTTCACAGAAAATTGGCTTGCACTAGAGTGTATGATTTTTTTTGTGAAAGAGGCCTCCACGCAAAATGTTTTTTCCTTGGTAGACCATAAAATATTGGGAAAAATTATTTTACAATACTTTAAGCACAAAGTTGACTGTATATTCTGAAAGAAAAATTAAAATTAACAGTTTTATTACAAAATTTGTGGAATGTGTGTTTTTTAGGATCAACCTATATATATATATATATATATATATATATATATATATATATATGTATTATAAAATGGATACAACAGAAACATAAGGATCTCAGGGTTAAACCCACTGAATTAATCGAGGTACCGATTAATTGCAGTCGATCACACATGTATCGACTGCAATTAATCGGTACCTCGATTAATTCAGTGGATTTAACCCTGAAGATCCTTATGGTGAAACTCGAGTAGGTTTCTATTTTCCATTTTATAATAAATTTGCTCTACTTCGTATTGAGCACTTTGTATTTGTTTTATCCCTGACTTTACCCCTGAATTTTGCACCTCCCAACCATCGTGCCCATATTCACTGGTAAGCCACTTTTTATCTTTATATATATATATATATATATATATATATATATATATATATATATATATATATATATATCATTCTTTTTCAAAAGCGAATATTAACAATCGTCGATAGAAGGACACTAGGCAATATTTGAAAAAAAAAAATTATACATTCACCACCCCTGGTGGGTTGAGCTCTCTGGAAGGGAAGTTCTCTGGTGGTTGCTGCTTATGCTTAAATTGCAAAGCTCTCTTTAAAAAGGTTATAGCTCTCCTTGGTGGCCTTTATATATGTGTAGCAATTGCCTTCCCCTGGGGGATGAGGTTGAGTGGGAAAATGTTATCGTCCCTTGCCGCCAGGATTTCCCACTACTACCTGGCTATTTAAACACAACACGGGAAGCTATCAGTCTCTCTTTGATCCGGCATCTACAATGATGCACTAGACAAGTTCTGCCTTTGTCCATTAAGGTTGGGGGGGGGGCTTGTACCCATGTGAGTACGTAGCCTTTTATAGACCCTACCACGTGGGCCATATACAGTAAGTGACTCTTCTATCCTAAAAGAACTATTTCTTACTTCCTAAAGACATTCATCAACCTATCAATTACTTAGTATTCTTTTCCTATCCTATTTTGACTTAGTAAACCTTTTTCCTTATCCTTAATACTCATTGTGTGTCTTCCTATCATTCCCCTATTAACTCTGATATTCGATTACAACAAAACATTTCTGTGATTTCTAAATATTTTGGAGACCTTACGTTTGAGCTTACTCTCGTATTAAGAATTGTTACTTGAAGGTATGATTTTAGTGGTATAATTTTAGTGAGATATCATCATCATCATCATCATCATCATGTCGCACTTTCAGCGCGGATATCCATGACAATCTCTCTCCATCCGTCCCTATCGCTCATCATTCTCGGAAGGTCCTCTATGCAGCATCCTGCATCCGCACAGAGCTGATAAAAGTACGTTTTTGCTGGTCGGCCTACACTGGCTTGTCCATGTGCTGGCTTCCACATGAGGACGTCACTTATGAGTTCGTCCTTGCTTCTCCAGCAGTGTCCCGCGTGTCTTGTCCGTCTTACTCGGATGGTTTGGGTGATATGTGGGAGGTAGCCATACAGCTGTTTTCTCGTAGGTGCTGTTTCCACGTCTTGTTCATGATCACCCGCAGCATTCTTGTGCAGCTCCCATCTAGTTTAGTGAGATATAAACTAGGTGAAGTACCTGTCTACACAGGGCAAGATGTAAACATCACTGACAATGATCAATAAACGTTTCTGTGATTTTTAAATATTTTGGAGACTTTACCTCTCGTAAATAAAACACCACATGAATGGCGAAAATGGAATTGTGATAAATTTAGAAATTCAGTTAAAGGTTAAATTTAAAGGAGTCCGCTAATAATGTTCTGATGTGAATATATTTGTAGAATTCCATATTTATCAAAATGGTCAGTTTGAGTTCGCTTACCGTTTGCAAGAATTTATTTGTGGAAATCTGGATTTATGCGAATTCAATTATCCAATATTGAACCAAATTTTCCAAGAATTCGACAATTCAACAAACACCAACATCAGCTATTGTAAACAACCTAAAGGCGTGTTGTGTGCCAGACAAGAAAGAAATGTTTTGTCAACAAGAGACGGAGATTTTATAGTCTTACAATGAAAGCACCGGTTCTAGTTTTGTTGTCGAATTTAAACTGCAATCAACCAGTTCAGTTCTTAAATGTTGTTGATAGGTTGGTTGGTTTGTTGGTTGGTTTTATGGCAAGTCAACACTGGTTGGATTATTTTATGCCAAATACATTTTGTTTTATTCATTTTTGTGTATTCAATTTTTTTCCTTCAAACACATTTTTAATACTCATTTTTTAATCTATTTAACCCAAAGATGGGACACTAATCTGGATAGTTGGTTGGTTGGTTTTTACGGCATATCAACCCTTGTTGAGTTATTTTATGCCGAAGACGTTTTTGCTTAATTTATTTTTGATGGGTGCTCAATTTTTTAAAAAAGTTCGATTTAAACAAAATGTCCTCATAAGATAAGAGTGTTTATAGGTAATTAAGTCTTGAGCGTGCCTGAACACAGAAAAATATGGTTTTATTTGTTAGATTTAACGGTATGTCAACCCTTGATGGGTTACCTTACTATTTTCTCTTTATTCACTCTTGATGGGTACTCAATTTATTTAAAAACTCAATTTTTCAAAAAAAATTAACAAATGTTTTTTCTATTTAACCCATAGATGAGACCCTAACAGGTATTTCTACTCCACGTCAGAGTGGACCTGGGAGCAATGATGATGAAGGGGTACTCCACCTTCCTCAAGCTTCAGAACTGGAACCTTACCATCAGAGTTTAACGTCATATCTAGGACACTAAGACCCTCATCCACCGCCTTCTAGCACATATATGATAAAAAGGGTTGGGGCTTTCCATAAAGCCAATAGGGTTGGGATAATCATGTAGATATTAAGGCTTGACATAGCCAGCCGTTTGATTGTAAGGGGCCTCTCCGACCGCCCGTCTAGCCTTTGTTTTAGATGAGTGACCAGATAAGAACAACAGGTAAACAAGTCAACTCTTATTTGCTATTTTCATCATAATTTTAATTAATTAATTAATTTTGTTAATGCGATAAGATTATTCTTTTTAAAATATACTTTTCAGCCATTCGCATTTTATAAATATTTGCTGTAAATAGGTTTGTAAATAGTATTTGTTTATTTTGAGATAGCATTATTTTATTTACAATGATTTTTTTAAAATCAATCTATATATATAAAAGAAAGTTTGGTGTGTACGACACGTACACTTAAAATTCTGAAAAGAGAAGTCACTCAGATACGAAATCTTGCATACACATTAATATCCTTATAACTAAGAAACACGCCAAATTTGGTTATTGATTTTTACTGATTAAATGATATAATTAATTAATTAAACCAAAATCAACCGATTTGCGAAACTGGCCGTATACCAACTGCTGCTGATATAAAATATTGCTCGCTACCTGCTTTAGCGATACCAGATGTTTAGTTTAATTTTAGTAAACAAAATTGCATTTTAAGCAGTTCAGTTCGGAATTTCTCGCATCAACCTTTAAAACATTTATTTGGTTTGAAAGAAACAAAAATAATCTTTCTAAATATGTAATTTGTATGTTATCCATTGAATTATTTTTTAAAGCGAATAAAAAAAAATAACAAATTAAACGAAAACATTTAACGATAACTCAACATTTTTTAGTCCGGTCATGGACCGGGTACGTTTGCTAGTTTCTATATAAAAGTCATCTTTCTTTGAATTCGACTAGCTGATTTTTCGGGGAAACAACGATAGAGTGATTATTTCTGCCTAATGATTTTCTATGAAGTCAGTTTTCAGGTAAGTGACATTTCAGTATTATGATTGCCCCCCCCCTTTCTTCTGTAGTTTGAAAGAACAAAGCTTGAGTTCATCTTTCAGCACCCTTTGAATAATTCTCTAAAAACCTTGAGCTCAACAGAAATGATTTTCTTGAATCTCCAAGGATTTTGCTTCACTCAGGATTTAATGTTTTCCGGAGTTTTGGCGTTGAAAGATACGCGTAGATGACCGGATTTTAATCTGTTTTCAACACGTCCCGTCTCCGTGTGTATATATATATATATATATATATTTACCAACCCCTCCGCGCGAGCAGGATGTGACACAAGGTCAATTTCTTAAGCAGAGTTTAACAGGTTTGAATTCAGAGTTTTCATTCTCCAAGACTGGTTACCTAACCAAGGTTTATGAGCCCTATCCGCCCTACTATTTACCCATAGCTGGAGGGAGAGTAGGTGGATGCATACATTTCCTAAGGGTATTAGCGCAATGGGAAATATATGTGAACGCGTCGACGAGTCCATTTCCTACGACTCGAACCATTACACCACAACCCTCCATTTTTTGTGTTGTTTAATCGTCAGACTAATGAAGAATTGGGGAATTTTTCAACCTTTCTTTATGTTGAAAATGTTATGTTTTAAATACAGAAATCCAGTGAACATTTTCAACCATCGGAATATTTTGTTTCTCTCAAAAATGGAATTTCGATCAAAGTTTCTTAATTCTACTAAAATTGTTGGGGGAGGGGGTTTTCTTTGTGTTCTTGAATTAAAGATAATTAAAAAAAAATTTTTTTATATTAACCCGAGAATACAGTACTTTTCCCTTTTTTTAAATCATTGAACAGGGTATCTTAATCCGTTCATGCATACGCGTGTGTGTATACATATATGTATGGTATATCTATTTTAGCCAGTGTAGATTTATTAATATTTAACGCGTCGTGTCACATTCATCGTAAATCTACACTTTTTTGTTAGTTTGTTAATTTCAAACTTACCACTTGTTCCAAATTCCGCCATTGAATAAAAATATAAAACATATTCCAACAACAGTAATCCGGTGTAGAAAAACTAATGTCTATGTTGGCAAAGAAATGAAATCGTTCGTTAATTAAAAACTAACAACGGACACAAGGACAGAAAGAACCCAAGAAGAACCCAAGTGGTTCCAGATCCTGAGAACAGAGAGAGAATAACAACAGTCCGGATACTCAGATGTCCAGTAGTAGCTGAGATAAGAAGATCATAAAATAAGATAAGTTTGCCCAAGTAATTTACAGCTAATTTGTAAACGTGACTTCATACAAGAACCAACTTTAGACCGATGAAATAACGAATCTCCCATCTGGATTGAGAGGTAAGAACTTGTATTCCACTACAAATCCTCCACACAGAGTTAGAAAGACACAAACGAATCTATTATCAACATCAACCTCTTTAAAGTTACAACTCCTTAAATGGACACCGCCATCTTACAAACTTTGCCTGAGTTTTTTAGCAGTTCTCTGATTGGTTGGTTTGGTCAAAACAGATTAGTTAGAGATTTAGCTAAGTCCGAGGAATCCTAGCAAACGGGCGCATAGAAAATGACTATTTCTCCACGCATGCGGTAATCTTTGGGAATTTAGATGAATAAAGATGTCCAAAAGAAAACCAAGTCGTTCTGTTTATCTATATTGTGGCTCGCTTATCAAAATAACATTAAAATCCAGAATGCTTAACAATAAGGTTTATCATTATTATTGTACTGGAAAATATAACGAGAATAGGAATAGGAAGGAAAACGCACAGTTCTTACATAGTAGTAACGGTTAATATGTTATCAGCAAAATTTAGTTATTAAGCCTCTCGTGTAGTCAATATATTGTTATTTATGTCTTGAGACTAAAATTGTTTCTGAGGAAATTGTCCATGGTAAATATTTGTGTTGTGACTGTGTTATCAAAGACAACATAAAATCCGGAATGGTTAACAATAAATGATTCATTACCTTTGTACAGGAAAATATAACAAGAATAGGAATAGAAAGGAAAATGCAGTTTTTACATAGCAGTAATAGCTAATGTGTTTTCAGCAGAAGCTAGCGACTAATCCTCTTGTGTAGTCAATATCTTGTTATTTATGTATTGTTCGGCAGGCGAGTACAATTGTTTGTAGGAAAATATTCTCCCTCACAACAATCTATAAAAACAGAAGTGGACTCGTAAACCAAGCCAACCTAGGACCATCCCAAGAAGACCAGAAGACCAAAGGAATCAACCAAGCATAAAGCATGAAGAGAAGTATAATAAGAAGAGAAACAGGTGGGAATTTGAAATTCAAATTGTTTACCCAATTCAGGCCGGTGGTCTAGACACAGTAAATAAAGGTAAATAAAGAAATCTGTGAGAAGATTTTTAAAAAAAGAAAAGGGTATAAAACTAACAAACTATGTAGATTTTTTGAAAATCAAATGAATAGATAGATTCACTTTAAAGTAGACAAGTAACAGTCGATACAAGTTTTATGACGGAAATAATTGACGATAAAACTAAAGCAAAAAAAGAAAAGATATTTGATATTAATTCGTTGCAACTTAATATCAAAAAGAAAGAAAAAAAACAGCAATTTATTTGTGGACATTTCGTTTCTTCTGATGTACGATTTTTCACTCATGGAAACGAGACGCCAGACTTAATTAAGTGTTATGTTAATTGCTAATGGCATAAATTACGATATAAAATAATTGCAGAATACCCCCCCCCATAAAAACGAATTTCTGAATTAATTATTTTTTTAAAAACTTGCACAGAAGTAAGAACATAGATTACATAAGTTTATGAATAGAATCTAATTTTCTTCGGCACCCACGCTCCTTCTATTTTATAATTATACAAAGACCTACTTGAGAAAACCTGGACAGACAACCTACATTTGTGGAACTCTACTAAGATATCTATTCATCTTTCCCAGCTGCGTTGTCGTCTTCGTGAAGGATACAGCTAAAAGAAATATATAAATAAGTAAATAACAAACAAAAAAAACGAAGCTATTATTATCATTATATATTGGCATGTTTCCTTGGGCATCTTACCTTTTTATATTTTCACATTAACCACTATGCCCCCAAAAATGGAACAAAAAATATCATGATTATCATTTGTTTGTTATGCTCCCTTGGGCATCTCTCCTTCATCTCACATCAACCTCTAACACCACCCCCACCCAAAAAGAAGATTATTCGTATTTTTCGGACTGTTGTCCTCATCTTTATTGTTATGTGTTAGCATCCTTCCGTCAGCTAAAGACGATGGTGTCTTTAGTGTACATTTTTAACTGCTTTTGCGCGAGTGGCTGAACAGGCCAATTTTTGAATGACAATCTCTGGTGCAATGACTGCAAACAAATAGTGATGCTTGCTGGAGTTGCTGTTGTCTTTCCTTACTTCTGACTCTCTTTTCTGTGGTGGCTTCTTTCCTCTCTTCGCGCCTTGTTTGACAAGGAGGCGACAGGCCGCTCGGTTTTATTATTTATTTGTTATGCCTCCTTGGACATCTCTCCTTTATTGTTATATTCACAACATTTCAAACAATGTGACTTCCGGCTTACTTCAGGTGTTTCTTGTCGAACTAGGGGACCTTCTCGAATGCAGGAACTTTCAGGGAACTTCAAACCGAACCCTTCATTCAATGAACCGGTTAGACTGTTTTCATTCCGTTAACTATGATCGGGTAGAAGTGTTAAACTATGTTAAGTATTCTATGTGATTATCACCGATGGTCGGGATTGAAACCGCAACCTACAGATGAATGTCACTTAAAACTGTATTTAATCAACTCTTATATCCGTTGCGACATGTATCCACACAGAAAGAATTTTGGAAACTTATAAACCTAATGTCCTTTTTACCTCGAATCGTTGGGCAGAGCATACATCATACATCCATGGTGATAGCCACATCTTCACAGCGCAAATAGCCCAGAAGTCCAGCTTTACTTTTACAAGTCCTACCGCATATATGACATGTGAGACCCCTGGTTTCCATTTGTGCATGGGGAACATTTTTGGTAAATACCTAATTTTTCCTCGGGCATTAGCCCGAAAGTGTATGTATATTGTGAGTGGAGTTTGAACTCACAACACAGTCCAGAACGTTTGTCAGTACGTCACGGGGGTCTCCTCATATCTGTGAAATAAAAATATTTTTATAAGAAGAAGGTTTGATTTAGTTGTTTTTTTTTTTTACGGCATGTGAAGACTTTCTTGTCATAAGAATCAAGTCATTTGGTTGCTTACAATACGTGTTGTTGCTTAAGTGATTACTCAATTAAATATTGAACAGGCTTAACATCAGTGATATAGTGGGAACTGGTACTTTCAGCGTGACCTGACCGTGTGAGAGAGAGAGAAGAGAGAAGAGAGAGAGAGAGAGGGGGGGTTGACGTTTTATGACATGTCACCCCTTTCAGAATCAAATTACCGAATCAAATCATTTTGATAAACAAAGGACTTGCGTTGCTTAAGTGGTCACCCAATAAAGTATTGAACAGGCTCATTGCTGCTTAACTTCTATGATCTAGCAGGAACCGGTGTTTTCAGCGTGACTTGATTGCAATAAGATTTATTATTTATTTATTTATTTAGAAATATAAAGTTTATGAAATAGAGTGTGATAAATTCATTTTTGAAAAGTAGGTGATGTTGTAGTTGAGACAAAAGAAAAAAAAATGGAAACTTGTAAAGTTTCAAGTCGATCTATATTTTTATTTACACTCCAAATGAATTATTTACAAATGTTATGCAAACTAAAGTTTATTGTCACATTTTTTCCTCTTCTTAATTAATTTTCTAATAACAATGATATATTCTAGACAACAAGAAACAAACATTTTTCGATTATATAAAAGGTGATTCAAAAGTAGATGGACAGTAATTAAATAACCTTCTTTTCTCTGAATGTTTGAGATGAGGCTGATGATTAGTATTATCTGCGTCCCCATCTTTATTGTAGAGGCGGTAACATTAGAAAATAATTAACACAACTCCTACCGCAGCTATGGTTAGCGGATGAGAACAGGATGCCCTCGAGGACTGAATAAAGGGTTAAGTTCGAAGTTCCGTGATGGCTCCCGACTTGTCCAATTGACACATGGCCTAGTGGATAAGGTAGTTAGGTTAAGACAGTTCTAAGTGACAGTTATCTCTGGATTCTGGGTTCAATCCTGAGTAGAGGCAGTAACATAGAAAAATAATTAACACAACTCCTAACCGCAGCTATGGTTAGCGGAATGAGAACAGGATGCCCTCGAGGACTGAATAAAGGGTTAAGTTCGAAGTTCCGTGATGGCTCCCGACTTGTCCAATTGGACACATGGCCTAGTGGATAAGGTAGTTAGGTTAAGACAGTTCTAAGTGACAGTTATCTCTGGATTCTGGTTCAATCCTGAGTAGAGGCAGTAACATAGAAAAAATTAAACACAACTCCTACCCCAGCTATGGTTAGCGGAATTAGAGAACAGGTACCCACGTGGACTAAATAAAAGGGTTAGGTTCAAAACTTCCGTTAATAGCTCCTGAATTACGACAGGAAAGTTCCAGAGTTCGAAAAGTTCCGAGTCTGAGAAGGTTCCCGAGTTCACGCCCGACAAGAAATACCTGAATAAGGTCGGAGGGATATCGCCGAAACGTTGTACAAATAATAATGAAGATGGGGACAATAGTCCGGATAACGCAGATAATACTGAATAAGGCTTCATATTAACTCTCCACCTACTTTTGACTCATCTTTACCTGTGATGTTGGTTGGTGGAATTTACGTCAATTCTTGGGTGATGTTTTTGCCGTGACGTTTTTGTTTTTATTACATTTTTGTTACGTATTAATTTTTTTTAAAAACTCATTTTTTACGCACATTTATTTTAAACTCGTTTTTTTATTTTTTTTTTTTAATATCTAATTCATAGATGCAACCGTAATCGATTAAATTTGACTTTAAAGTAACTGGCAATGAGGGGCACTCCACATACGCCCAGAGCTCTACAACTGGAACCTTACTACTAGCTGTAGTCTAGCCGTCATACAGAAGGACACCCTGTATTAGGAGATCATAGGAAAATCTGATATTATATAATGATAGATTTACGGAGCCCGTTATCAACATAATTCACTACGACTACGTTAGAGCCGTGTGATAGACCCAAGAAAAAAGAAGAAAAAAATTAGCCACTCACATTTTTTAAACCTGTTCACTAATCACAGAAGTGGGTTTAACAGTGAACTTACGGGCAGTGAGCAATTGTGTGAGCTAGCTCTCCCAACCTAAGTAATTTTTTGTCCGGTGGATACACGATCATTCCTTGGGGCCTATGCCCATAGTGTGCCCTCGTATCTTGCAAGCTTGCGGGTTAGTAAAAAAAGAAAACGGAGTACGCGTATATATCTAACGCGGAAACCCTGCAACTCCAAACAACAACTGAACTTTGGATTTACGGGATAACTTAGGATCAGCTATTATGAATCACCCTTATCGTGTACCCAAAGAAACTTTTCAATTAACCTCACGCTCGCACCCAATAGTTACTACAGTTAATATAACATACTCATGTATATATAATCTTATTATTTATTACTCTAATATTAACTATATATATGTCTCTATGTCTCGGATGACGTGCTCAATCTGAATGGATACCAGCCTTCAAATTGGTGTAGTGTGTACTCCCACACATACATGACTGCGGTACTGAAGTCATAAGTACATAATAAATTGTGTAGTCTTAAGCCTTATTGTGGACACTGTCGTCGAGTGTGGTCCCGATGCATTGTTTTTTTTCACCGAGTAAAGTGAATGCTAGCGTCCTATAACACCAAAATCCAACTTCAATAAAAAGTGATCTTGCCATTTCCATAGATGCTGCCATCAGTTTATACACTGAACCTAATGACAATTCCTGGCTGCGCTGATTTTCGTAAGAGTTTCTTGTGGGCACGCATTTCTTTCTGTTTAGAAAGCAGACTCGACGTACCCTTTAATTCTTGCCTGGTCTGTACGCACACTTTCCATTTTCTATCTGCGTTCTGTCCAATTGCACTAGTCAGGCCATTCATCTTTTAGTTCACATATATTGGCAGAGTACTGTTTTTGAAAAAACATACGTGAAAACACAGGCATTACAATGTATTTCGGTGATGGCGACTATTAGAATATAATGAATTCCAAACCGAATCAGTTCTATACACTTAAGTATAACTTCCTTACTACTTCGTTTGAGCCATCATCAGGCGTGGAAACTGGTTATGAGTTATACTTGATATTATCCATGTATTATCAGTTTTGAGTAACATGGTTTCACTACGATACTTCAGGCTTTGCTGGAACGCAGGGTAGCAGTTAGGAATAAGCAGTAGGAGGATTCACCCTAATTTAATAAGAATGTTTTGTATAAATGTTATGCGGATGTAGAGTGTCTGAATTAGGTATTAAAGTTGATTTTAGGATCATTCTTTTTGTTTAAGTGGTAATGTGGAGGAGCAATTGCTTGAACATAGTGATTATTAATCGATAATGCAGAGTGAATTGGAGAAAATATGCCAATAATAAATATAAACTCATCACCTAAGCTCTACGACCATTACATTGAGTAAGCGAGCACAACACACACACACACACATAATAAGGGTAGTGGTATATTTATATATATTTATATATAAATTTATATTTGTATTTTATTTACTTTATATATTAGCTTTATATATATATATATAAGTCCACCTTCCTGTATAGGGGAATTTTCGGCATATAATATATATACCAATATTTTAGCGTGTGTTAAAGGAATTATACTGTTATAACAGTGAAATTGATAATTATTAATATTATATATGTGTTGGTAGGATC
>CM042153.1:97547798-97561899 GCA_023376005.1 Doryteuthis pealeii | reverse complement strand
AAAATGGGCTGGTTTAGCTCAGTCAGTTTTAGAGCGTCCGCCTTGGAACCACAAGGTTCCTTGGGTTCGCATACCGGCCTCCGCCAACACAGCGTTGAGTAGCACAGTGATCTGTAAGTAGAGTAAGGAGCTGTTGGTAAGGCTAGATCAGACGACAAAAAATTCTTCCTTGGCCAATGCGCTTGTGAAAACGGGATAGACTCCTCCGCTGTCGGCATGATACCGACTTAAGGACACCCGACGATTTTACTTACTTATATGAGTCAGAGGAAATTGTAAATGATTGTAATGGTGAACAGCAGTTCTTAATTTGCGCTAGGGAGTGGGGAGTACCTCATGTTTTGCCATTATTTCCCAGGTCCAACTCTGCCCAAAAAATGGAGTTTAAATGGCGACTACAACAAAGGACGAAATCTACTCTTAATCTTTTCTATGAAATTTATTGTTAAATCTTGTTATCATGTGTGCTGTTAAGTTAAAGATGATTACATTTTTCTAAAAAATCATAAAGTAATTTTCCGAAAAATTAGAGACAAACAGTACTGCCAGAAAAGGTTCTTATACCGTGTGACACAATAAGTAAAAAGGTTCGGGTATAGCTCTGGTAGCGCATGGTTTAAGCAGACATTAAAACTGAAAGTTTGTAGGAAATGCCTGATAATAGAAATAGCGATTCTATCTTTGAATTGGCAATTATTTTTAGGATTGTATTTCGGGCAATAGAAGCAAGGTTATATTAGCGGGATTAAATTTGAATTCCGGAGAGTTCATTGCGGCATTTGAGAAAACTACGACTATTCCACAAGTTGATACACAAAAAGAACGCTGCTGACTTGACAAAGAATTACCCAATAAACGGAACATTGCATTACAATCACATTTGTTAGTGTCATACTTATTATGGGGGATACTGGACATGTGGACTTAAGAAGCAGGATTTGCTGCCGCTAGCATTGAAATTTTTTGGCAACATGGATGTTGAACAAGATTTATTCACCGTTTACTATTGAAGATGATTTGGTGTCAGTGACTGGTAACTGCTATGTCGGTGATGGAGGAAAACGGGAAAGGAGGGTTGAATAGGGAGGGAGAAACTAGGGTGAAGTACCTGTCTACACAGGGCAAGATGTAAACATCACTGACAATGATCAATAAACGTTTCTGTGATTTTAAATATTTTGGAGACTTTACCTCTCGTAAATAAAACACCACATGAATGGCGAAAATGGAATTGTGATAAATTTAGAAATTCAGTTAAAGGTTAAATTTAAAGGAGTCCGCTAATAATGTTCTGATGTGAATATATTTGTAGAATTCCATATTTATCAAAATGGTCAGTTTGAGTTCGCTTACCGTTTGCAAGAATTTATTTGTGGAAATCTGGATTTATGCGAATTCAATTATCCAATATTGAACCAAATTTTCCAAGAATTCGACAATTCAACAAACACCAACATCAGCTATTGTAAACAACCTAAAGGCGTGTTGTGTGCCAGACAAGAAAGAAATGTTTTGTCAACAAGAGACGGAGATTTTATAGTCTTACAATGAAAGCACCGGTTCTAGTTTTGTTGTCGAATTTAAACTGCAATCAACCAGTTCAGTTCTTAAATGTTGTTGATAGGTTGGTTGGTTTGTTGGTTGGTTTTATGGCAAGTCAACACTGGTTGGATTATTTTATGCCAAATACATTTTGTTTTATTCATTTTTGTGTATTCAATTTTTTTCCTTCAAACTCAATTTTTTAAACACATTTTTAATACTCATTTTTTAATCAATTTAACCCAAAGATGGGACACTAATCTGGATAGTTGGTTGGTTGGTTTTTACGGCATATCAACCCTTGTTGAGTTATTTTATGCCGAAGACGTTTTTGCTTAATTTATTTTTGATGGGTGCTCAATTTTTTAAAAAGTTCGATTTAAACAAAATGTCCTCATAAGATAAGAGTGTTTATAGGTAATTAAGTCTTGAGCGTGCCTGAACACAGAAAAATATGGTTTTATTTGTTAGATTTAACGGTATGTCAACCCTTGATGGGTTACCTTACTATTTCTCTTTATTCACTCTTGATGGGTACTCAATTATTTAAAAACTCAATTTTTCAAAAAAAATTAACAAATGTTTTTCTATTTAACCCATAGATGAGACCCTAACAGGTATTTCTACTCCACGTCAGAGTGGACCTGGGAGCAATGGTGATGAAGGGGTACTCCACCTTCCTCAAGCTTCAGAACTGGAACCTTACCATCAGAGTTTAACGTCATATCTAGGACACTAAGACCCTCATCCACCGCCTTCTAGCACATATATGATAAAAAGGTTGGGGCTTCCATAAAGCCAATAGGGTTGGATAATCATGTAGATATTAAGGCTTGACATGGCCAGCCGTTTGATTGTAAGGGGCCTCTCCGACCGCCCGTCTAGCCTTTGTTTTTAGATGAGTGACCAGATAAGAACAACAGGTAAACAAGTCAACTCTTATTTGCTATTTTCATCATAATTTTAATTAATTAATTAATTTTGTTAATGCGATAAGATTATTCTTTTAAAATATACTTTTCAGCCATTCGCATTTATAAATATTTGTTGTAAATAGGTTTGTAAATAGTATTTGTTTATTTTGAGATAGCATTATTTATTTACAATGATTTTTTTAAAATCCAATCTATATATATAAAAGAAAGTTTGGTGTGTACGACACGTACACTTAAAATTCTGAAAAGAGAAGTCACTCAGATACGAAATCTGCATACACATTAATATCCTTATAACTAAGAAACACGCCAAATTTGGTTATTGATTTTTACTGATTAAATGATATAATTAATTAATTAAACCAAAATCAACCGATTTGCGAAACTGGCCGTATACCAACTGCTGCTGATAATAAAATATTGCTCGCTACCTGCTTTAGCGATACCAGATGTTTAGTTTAATTTTAGTAAACAAAATTGCATTTTAAGCAGTTCAGCTCGGAATTTCTCGCATCAACCTTTAAAATATTTATTTGGTTCGAATGAAAAGAAAATGATCTTTCTAAATATGTCATTTGTATGTTATCCATTGAATTATTTTTTAAAGCGAATAAAAAAAAATAACAAATTAAACGAAAACATTTAACGATAACTCAACATTTTTTAGTCCGGTCATGGACCGGGTACGTTTGCTAGTTTCTATATAAAAGTCATCTTTCTTTGAATTCGACTTGCTGATTTTTCGGGGAAACAACGATAGAGTGATTATTTCTGCCTAATGATTTTCTATGAAGTCAGTTTTCAGGTAAGTGACATTCAGTATTATGATTGCCCCCCCCCCTTCTTCTGTAGTTTGGAAGAACAAAACTTGAGTTCATCTTTCATCCCCCTTTGAATAATTCTCTAAAAACCTTGAGCTCAACAGAAATGATTTTCTTGAATCTCCAAGGATTTTGCTTCACTCAGGATTTAATGTTTTCCGGAGTTTTGGCGTTGAAAGATACGCGTAGATGACCGGATTTTAATCTGTTTTCAACACGTCCCGTCTCCGTGTATGTATATATATATATATATATTTACCAACCCCTCCGCGCGAGCAGGATGTGACACAAGGTCAATTTCTTAAGCAGAGTTTAACAGGTTTGAATTCAGAGTTTTCATTCTCCAAGACTGGTTACCTAACCAAGGTTTATGAGCCCTATCCGCCCTACTATTTACCCATAGCTGGAGGGAGAGTAGGTGGATGCATACATTTCCTAAGGGTATTAGCGCAATGGGAAATATATGTGAACGCGTCGACGAGTCCATTTCCTACGACTCGAACCATTACACCACACCCTCCATTTTTTGTGTTGTTTTATCGTCAGACTAATGAAGAATTGGGGAATTTTTTCAACCTTTCTTTTATGTTGAAAATGTTATGTTTTAAATACAGAAATCCAGTGAACATTTTCAACCATCGGAATATTTTGTTTCTCTCAAAAATGGAATTTCGATCAAAGTTTCTTAATTCTACTAAAATTGTTGGGGGAGGGGGTTTTCTTTGTGTTCTTGAATTAAAGATAATTTTTAAAAAAAATTTTTTTATATTAACCGAGAATACAGTACTTTTCCCTTTTTTTTAAATCATTGAACAGGGTATCTTAATCCGTTCATGCATACGCGCGTGTGTGTATACATATATGTATGGTATATCTATTTTAGCCAGTGTAGATTTATTAATATTTAACGCGTCGTGTCACATTCATCGTAAATCTACACTTTTTTGTTAGTTTGTTAATTTCAAACTTACCACTTGTTCCAAATTCCGCCATTGAATAAAAATATAAAAAATATTCCAACAACAGGTAATCTGGTGTAGAAAAACTAATGCCTATGTTGGCAAAGAAATGAAATCGTTCGTTAATTAAAAACTAACAACGGACACAAGGACAGAAAGAACCCAAGAAGAACCCAAGTGGTTCCAGATCCTGAGAACAGAGAGAGAATACCAGCCAACAACAGTCCGGATACTCAGATGTCCAGTAGTAGCTGAGATAAGAAGATCATAAAATAAGATAAGTTTGCCCATGTAATTTACAGCTAATTTGTAAACGTGACTTAATACAAGAACCAACTTTAGAACGATGAAATAACGAATCTCCCACCTGGATTGAGAGGTAAGAACTTGTATTCCACTACAAATCCTCCACACAGAGTTAGAAAGACACAAACGAATCTATTATCAACATCAACCTCTTTAAAGTTACAACTCCTTAAATGGACACATCTTACAAACTTTGCCTGAGTTTTTTAGCAGTTCTCTGATTGGTTGGTTTGGTCATGAGAACAGATTAGTTAGAGATTTAGCTAAGTCCGAGGAATCCTAGCAAACGGGCGCATAGAAAATGACTATTTCTCCACGCATGCGGTAATCTTTGGGAATTTAGATGAATAAAGATGTCCAAAACAAAACCAAGTCGTTCTGTTTATCTATATTGTGGCTCGTTTATCAAAATAACATTAAAATCCAGAATGCTTAACAATAAGGTTTATCATTACTATTGTACTGGAAAATATAATGTGAATAGGAATAGGAAGGAAAACGCACAGTTCTTACATAGCAGTAACGGTTAATATGTTATCAGCAAAATTTAGTTATTAAGCCTCTCGTGTAGTCAATATCTTGTTATTTATGTCTTGAGACTAAAATTGTTTCTGAGGAAATTGTCCATGGTAAATATTTGTGTTGTGACTGTGTTATCAAAGACAACATAAAATCCGGAATGGTTAACAATAAATGATTCATTACCTTTGTACAGGAAAATATAACAAGAATAGGAATAGAAAGGAAAATGCACAGTTTTTACATAGCAGTAATAGCTAATGTGTTTTCAGCAGAAGCTAGCGACTAATCCTCTTGTGTAGTCAATATCTTGTTATTTATGTATTGTTCGGCAGGCGAGTACAATTGTTTGTAGGAAAATATTCTCCCTCACAACAATCTATAAAAACAGAAGTGGACTCGTAAACCAAGCCAACCTAGGACCATCCCAAGAAGACCAGAAGACCAAAGGAATCAACCAAGCATAAAGCATGAAGATAAGTATAATAAGAAGAGAAGAAAGAGGGTTATGAAACAGGTGGGAATTTGAAATTCAAATTGTTTACCCAATTCAGGCCGGTGGTCTAGACACAGTAAATGAAGAAATCTGTGAGAAGATTTTTTTTAAAAAGAAAAGAGTATAAAACTAACAAACTATGTAGATTTTTCGAAAATCAAATGAATAGATAGATTCACTTTAAAGTAGACAAGTGACTGTCGATACAAGTTTTATGACGGAAATAATTGGCGGTAAAACTAAAGCAAAAAAAAGAAAAGATATTTGATATTAATTCGTTGCAACTTAATATCAAAAAGAAAGAAAAAAAACAGCAATTTATTTGTGGACATTTCGTTTCTTCTGATGTACGATTTTTCACTCATGGAAACGAGACGCCAGACTTAATTAAGTGTTATGTTAATTGCTAATGGCATAAATTACGATATAAAATAATTGCAGAATACCCCCCCCCCATAAAAACGAATTTCTGAATTAATTTTTTTTTTAACTTGCACAGAAGTAAGAACATAGATTACATAAGTTTATGAATAGAATCTAATTTTCTTCGGCACCCACGCTCCTTCTATTTTATAATTATACAAAGACCTACTTGAGAAAACCTGGACAGACAACCTACATTTGTGGAACTCTACTAAGATATCTATTCATCTTTCCCAGCTGCGTTGTCGTCTTCGTGAAGGATACAGCTAAAAGAAATATATAAATAAGTAAATAACAAACAAAAAAAACGAAGCTATTATTATCATTATATATTGGCATGTTTCCTTGGGCATCTTACCTTTTTATATTTTCACATTAACCACTATGCCTCCAAAAATGGAACAAAAAAAATATCATGATTATCATTTGTTTGTTATGCTCCCTTGGCATCTCTCCTTTTTACTATCATCACATCAACCTCTAACACCACCCCCCACCCAAAAAGATTAGTATTTTTCGGACTGTTGCTCATCTTTATTGTTATGTGTTGCATCCTTCCGTCAGCTAAAGACGATGGTGTCTTTAGTGTACATTTTTAACTGCTTTTGCGCGAGTGGCTGAACAGGCCAATTTTTGAATGACAATCTCTGGTGCAATGACTGCAAACAATAGTGATGCTTGCTGGAGTTGCTGTTGTCTTTCCTTCCTTCTGCTCTCTTTTCTGTGGTGGCTTCTTTCCTCTCTTCGCGCCTTGTTTGACAAGGAGGCGACAGGCCGCTCGGTTTTATTTATGTTATGCCTCCTTGGACATCTCTCCTTTATTGTTATTCACAAACATTTCAAACAATGTGACTTCCGGCTTACTTCAGGTGTTTCTTGTCGAACTAGGGGACCTTCTCGAATGCAGGAACTTTCAGGGAACTTCAAACCGAACCCTTCATTCAATGAACCGGTTAGACTGTTTTCATTCCGTTAACTATGATCGGGTAGAAGTGTTAAACTATGTTAAGTATTCTATGTGATTATCACCGATGGTCGGGATTGAAACCGCAACCTACAGATGAATGTCATTTAAAACTGTATTTAATCAACTCTTATATCCGTTGCGACATGTATCCACACAGAAAGAATTTTGGAAACTTATAAACCTAATGTCCTTTTTACCTCGAATCGTTGGGCAGAGCATACATCATACATCCATGGTGATAGCCACATCTTCACAGCGCAAATAGCCCAGAAGTCCAGCTTTACTTTTACAAGTCCTACCGCATATATGACATGTGAGACCCCTGGTTTCCATTTGTGCATGGGGAACATTTTTGGTAAATACCTAATTTTTCCTCGGGCATTAGCCCGAAAGTGTATGTAATATTGTGAGTGGAGTTCGAACTCACAACACAGTCCAGAACGTTTGTCAGTACGTCACGGGGGTCTCCTCATATCTGTGAAATAAAGAAATATTTTATAAGAAGAAGGTTTGATTTAGTTGTTTTTTTTTACGGCATGTGAAGACTTTCTTGTCACTTAATGCCAATCAAGTCATTTGGATAAACAAAGAACCCGCGTTGCTTACAATACGTGTTGTTGCTTAAGTGATTACTCAATTAAATATTGAACAGGCTTAACATCAGTGATATAGTGGGAACTGGTACTTTCAGCGTGACCTGACCGTGAGAGAGAGAGAGAGAGAGAGAGAGAGAGAGAGAGGGGGGTTGACGTTTTATGACATGTCACCCCTTTCAGAATCAAATTACCGAATCAAATCATTTTGATAAACAAAGGACTTGCGTTGCTTAAGTGGTCACCCAATAAAGTATTGAACAGGCTCATTGCTGCTTAACTTCTATGATCTAGCAGGAACCGGTGTTTTCAGCGTGACTTGATTGCAATAAGATTTTTTATTTATTTATTTATTTAGAAATATAAAGTTTATGAAATAGAGTGTGATAAATTCATTTTTGAAAAGTAGGTGATGTAGTTGAGACAAAAGAAAAAAAAATGGAAACTTGTAAAGTTTCAAGTCGATCTATATTTTTATTTACACTCCAAATGAATTATTTACAAATGTTATGCAAACTAAAGTTTATTGTCACATTTTTTCCTCTTCTTAATTAATTTTCTAATAACAATGATATATTCTAGACAACAAGAAACAAACATTTTTCGATTATATAAAAGGTGATTCAAAAGTAGATGGACAGTAAATTAAATAACCTTCTTTCTCTGAATTTTTTTAGATGAGGCTTGATGATTAGTATTATCTGCGTCCCCATCTTTATTGTAGAGGCGGTAACATAGAAAACATAATTAACACAACTCCTACCGCAGCTATGGTTAGCGGAATGAGAACAGGATACCCTCGAGGACTGAATAAAGGGTTAAGTTCGAAGTTCCGTGATGGCTCCCGACTTGTCCAATTGGACACATGGCCTAGTGGATAAGGTAGTTAGGTTAAGACAGTTCTAAGTGACAGTTACTCTGGATTCTGGGTTCAATCCTGAGTAGAGCAGTAACATAGAAAAAATAATTAACACAACTCCTACCGCAGCTATGGTTAGCGGAATGAGAACAGGACCCTCGAGGACTGAATAAAGGGTTAAGTTCGAAGTTCCGTGATGGCTCCCGACTTGTCCAATTGGACACATGGCCTAGTGGATAAGGTAGTTAGGTTAAGACAGTTCTAAGTGACAGTTATCTCTGGATTCTGGGTTCAATCCTGAGTAGAGGCAGTAACATAGAAACATAATTAACACAACTCCTACCCCAGCTATGGTTAGCGGAATGAGAACAGGATACCCACGTGGACTAAATAAAGGGTTAGGTTCAAACTTCCGTGATAGCTCCTGATTACGACAAAAAAGTTCCAGAGTTCGAAAAGTTCCGAGTCTGAGAAGGTTCCCGAGTCCGACAAGAAATACCTGAATAAGGTCGGAGGGCATATCGGCCGAAACGTAGTACAAATAATAATGAAGATGGGGACAATAGTCCGGAAAACGCAGATAATACTGAATAAGCTTCATCATTAACTCTCCACCTACTTTTGACTCATCCTTTACTGTGATGTTGGTTGGTTGGAATTTACGTCAATTCTTGGGTGATGTTTTTGCCGTGGACGTTTTTTGTTTTATTCATTTTTGTTACGTATTAATTTTTTTAAAAACTCATTTTTTAAACACATTTATTTTAAACTCGTTTTTTTTTAAATTATCTAATTCATAGATGCAACCGTAATCGATTAAAGTTGACTTTAAAGTAACGGCAATGAAGGGGCACTCCACATACCCCAGAGCTCTACAACTGGAACTTACTACTAGCTGTAGTCTAGCGTCATACACAGGACACCCTGTATTAGGAGATCATAGTGTAAATCTGATATTATATAATGTATATTACGGAGCGTGACAGAAATACCACTCACATTTTAAACTGTCACTTGAGTGGTGTAAGTGAACTTAGGCAAGTGGCAATTGCAGCTCCACCTAGCTAATTTTTTTCCGGATACGATCATTCTTGGGCCGTTGCATAGTGTGCGTATGCGGTAGAAACGATATATATATATATATATATATATATATATTATATATATATATATATATATATATATATATATATATATACGGAACCTGAACTCTACAACAAACTACTGTAGAGAATTAGGATCAAGCTAGAATCACCTTGTAAACTTGGTACCGCACCAAAGTATATATATATATATATATATATATATATATATATATATATATGTGTGTGTGTGTGTGTGTGTGTGTGTGTGTGTGAATTTTGTTGAACTCGACGTACAAATATTGAACAATATTTTGATTTATTGTTCAATATTAGCTATGAATATGATATAAAATGTTTTCACTTTAACAGCATATTGTGTTGTTTTCATATCCTTTTATAGAAATACGATGAGGAAATTAATCCAACAACATTAGAAGAAAATATTTAAAAAATATAAAATTGTTTCCTGATCATAACATCCTGTGTTTGTTATATTTTACAAATATTTTATTCTCATATCCTTTTATCTATGCTCACAATGCTAATAAAGCAGAGCAGATTTTATATATATATATATATATATATATATATATATATATATATATATATAATATATATATATTACTGGCAAAAAATAGGTGCACATAGACGATATTTCCTTATAAAAACTTATAACAGAAAGGACACAAGAAAGTTTTTCGGTAATATCTGAACATTTTGACTTCATAAACTCCTCCTTAACCATGTAAATAGATTAACTAGATAAAATTATATTTTATCATTTTTTTTTTCTGGAATAAACCAAATGCTGAAGAAAAGAACATGGACTTGTAATTTGAATTTTAAGACAAAAACGAACAGATGCCAATATATGCAAATAGGTCAACTGTGATTATATATTATGCGTTATTTATATATATATATATATATATATATATATATATATATATGAGTATATATATATATAAAAAAAGATATGAAAACACCACAAAATGCTGTAAAAGTGAAAACATTTTTATAA
Organism: Doryteuthis pealeii; assembly: GCA_023376005.1. Lineage (NCBI taxonomy): Eukaryota > Metazoa > Mollusca > Cephalopoda > Myopsida > Loliginidae > Doryteuthis > Doryteuthis pealeii. The sequence goes on along the minus strand of CM042153.1, from coordinate 97,551,373 downwards.
CTTCGCTGATATTAAACAATATTCAGCGAAGTTATAAAATGTTTTCACTTTAACAGCATTTTGTGGTGTTTTCATATCTTTTTTATATATACTCATACCGTCGGATTAATTTCCTTTCTTTTAACCTATTATATATATTATATATATATATATAGAGAAGAGAGAGAGAGAGAAGAAGAGAATTTTAATGATAAATACGTACATATGTAAAGACTGCCTGAGTGATATCCAATCCGTTTTAAGGAGAGCCTGGCTTTATGGGTAATCGGCAGCCTGTAGCGAATTTCCCTCTTATATATACATATATATATAGAGAGAGAAATAAATGAATATATATATATGTATGTGAAAATAAAATGGAAATTAATCCGACAGTATGAATAAGATATAATGAAAAAACAAACGATGTTTACAACTGAAATAGGCTCATCAGAAGAGAAAGTGTGCAAACCGTTTCAGGGCCGCGTTCTGTTTTTACTAACGGTCTTTTTCCCGTCTTATATTTTTGTTGATGACCGACCCACGTGCGGTTGATACATTATAATGCAATAGGGTCCTCATATTAGTTGAGGATGGGCCGAGTGTTGCTTTTTAAACCGTCAAGAGAATTGGGCCCCGAAACGGTTTGCACACTTTCTCTTCTGATGAGCCTATTTCAGTTGTAAACATCGTTTGTTTTTTCATTATATCTTATTCATATATGTATGTGTGTATGTGTATGTGGGGAGTGTGGGTGTGCGTGTGCGTGTGTGTGTGTGTGTGTGTATAATCCAGAGACATCGTGTTTCGACGTATCACGTTTCTTCAGTGTGGCTAGTCATTTACAGGCTACCTCCAGCCGGGATGGAAACCCGATCGATTCATCATTAGTCAGGCTCATTAACCACTTGGCGATCGTCACCTACAAACTGGGAGGGGGATTTTAACTGATAAATACACACATCTCTGTATATATATAAAGGCCGCTAGAGAGTGCTCCATCCGATTTATACCAGGGCGTTGCCTTTTCAAGCATAGTTGGCGGTCGTCAGCAAAAATCCCCTTGAAAGTGCTGAACTCACTAGGGGATGGGGAGCATATATAGTCATCCACAAACAACGCGTTTCAACGTGTCACGTCTCTTAAAGATCTGCGAGAGTGATGTGTCAGAATTTTATCCAATCAAGGTCGGATACCGTGATTTCATTACCAACTCAACCACTGCATTTTTGACTAAACTTGGACATTCTCCATCAGAGAAGAGGAAATACATTAAAAAAAGAAAGATCCAAGATGAAGCACTAATTGCATTAGCGTGGATACTGTTGTGGCGCTGTGGGTTAATAGTAATGTTGCTTCAGACCCAAAACCATGCGGGAAACCAGTCATCATCGGATGAAGGTTTTCTTGAAATGCAATGTTGCTGTGCAAACAGCTGTCATTGTATGAGTTTATATATATATATATATATATATATATATATATATATATATATATATATATTTAAATAAATAACAAAAGACTTAGAGATCTTGCATTATAGACTATTTCAGGGAGTTCAATGTGTTTTATTTGCTCTGTGACTCTAACAATAAGAGCACACATTGAGCTCTCAAACTGCGACAAGTTGTTTTTAAAAAAAACCTATGTCGTAAGGAAGATTTCTTCTCTGGACTTTTGGATTATATATATATATATATATATAATATATATTATATATATATATATATATATATATATTTTAAGGGTAATCATTATGATCACCTATATAGGTGGATACGAAGGGAAAAGAGTGAAAAAAAAATTGTTTTATTTGATAAAGGTGATCATAATGATTACCCTTAAAGTATTATTTAAATTTGCTTGTACCAGAAATTTATATATATATATATATATATATATATATATATATATATATATATATATATATATGAAAAATAGATGGAAATTAATCCGACAGTATGAAATTTAACATTTTGAAAAAAATGACATGACATCTTTTGTTTTTTCAAAATGTTAAATTTCAAACTGTCGGGTTAATTTCCATCTATTTTTCATATTTGTCCAATGAAAAAATAATATATCTGGAATTTTACACCTTGAAGTCTTTCATCTACAACTCTACGGATTTAACAACACCACAAGTAATTTTGGAACTTTAACATCTTTCTTCAAATACGCTGAGGACTTTGTATATTATTTAACAGCTGAAATATATCCTAAACAATTTTGATACCCACTTTACAACTTTTATATAATTTTTACAACAAACTCTTTTGAGTTTTACTATAGACTATAATGCTTCTGATTTCTAAAAATTAAAAATTTTTTTTTTTTTTTTAAACAGAACACGCATTTTTTTAAATTTTCAGCAGTTGAATATAGCGTTCGTTTTGTAAACAGTCTTTTAACGGATATCTTTCTTCCCGTCTATGTCGATCGTGATGAAGACCAGTTTATCGATTTGGTCGAAACAGATTTCTGTCAGCAAATTACATGACATCTTTTGTTTTTTCATAATGTTAAATTTCATATATAATATATATATATATATATATATATGTGTGTGTGTGTGTTGTGTGTGTTGTGTGTGTGTGTGTTCTTGTGAACGTTGTTTGTTTGGTCTTTTTAAAGCATTGGAAATAAGAACAAAAAACAAGAAAAACAGAACCAAAATCAGATTTTTTTATATATATTCAACCATTGCTCTGTTTCTAGTTTAATCTATCCGGATATTACGGGTGAACCTTCACCCTTTCTTAAGGTATGTCCGACGGTCTGGAGAGAGAAAAATGCAATGTTGCATATGAGTGGAAAAGAATTAAATGAAGTGGACGCATTTTGGTGTTTTTTTAGCCGTTAATTTTCTTTCGAAATTGTGTGACGTAATTCATCCGAAATACGATCATGGTAATCGTTCGAAATGTTGCATGACTTTGATCGTGAAAGTCGATAGTGAATCGACGTTCAGAAGTTTCACTTTAATATAAAACTTCATCAAAAGATTGGGATGGGTATGATATTGTTTAAGCTGAGTTAGACTGTGGAGAACCTCAATGCAGCGAATGATAACCATCCAAGCCATTCAGGATGCCCCATGAAGAGTAAAGATGAGTTAGTTGTGAGCATAAGAGAATCTGTTTAGCAGAGTCTGAAATGAACACCTTCAAGATTGAGCTTCACGCCTTGTAACCACCGTTTCTGGTTCTAGCAAGATGGAGCAAACTTTTCAACTTTAGAGTTGTCTCGAAATTGACTTGAACTTTGATGGCTGTGTGATCAGTCTCAAGATTGATTTTGAGTGGGTATCTCACAGTCAAGACTTTAACTAATTTCTTTGGGGATATCTTAAAGACAAAGTGTACGCATGGAGACCCACAACCATCACGGAACTCAAAGAAGTCATCAGAGATGAGATCAGAACCCTTCCTTGGTCGGTTTGTAAGGATGAATCTGGACAATTTTGTGATGTGCCTCAAGAAATGTACAGAAGTAAATGTAGAATAAAGAGGAAAACTTGTCAACTCTCATGTTTTGATTTGATGTTTTAAACACAATAAATTAGTTATAAACAAAATTGTTTTCTGTTGGAATAT
>CM042153.1:97512798-97540298 GCA_023376005.1 Doryteuthis pealeii | reverse complement strand
AAGACTTAGAGATTTAGCATTATAGTCTATTTCAGGGAGCTTAGACAAAGCTTGTCTAAGCTCCCTGAAATAGAATATAAAGCTAAATCTCTAAGTCTTTTGTTATTTCTTTACTTATATATTTGCTCTGGGACTCTTACATTAAGAGCACACATTGAGCTCTCAAACTGCGACAGGTATTTTAAATAAAACTCTTGTGTCGTAAGGAAGATTTCTTCTCTGGACTTTTGGATATATATATATATATATATATATATATATATATATATATATATATATATATATTTACCAACTCTGTGCAAGTAGAATGTGGCACAAGATCAATTTCTCGGCTGGCGGTCTTATCATAACTGTTATCGCCGTAGGAAATGGAATTGGTTACCCGAGTTCAAATCCTGACGGCGGCCGATTCTGTTTCACTTCGCAGTAATGCTATTACAAAAGGCCTGATTCTTTCTTCTCTCCCTCCCTCCAACCATAGGTGAATTGTAGAGCAGAATGTCCAAAAGAAAACCAATCTAGGAGAAGGGATCTCTGAGTTCAAACTCCGCTTAAAAATGACCTTGTGTCGGATCCTGTACGTTGTGGATCGTATAGATCGGGATTTCAGCGATCAGTCGCGGTGAAAACTTTGATTTTATCTGGACACTCATGTAGTAAAAGCAGATAATCTTATTGTATTGTATTATTATTTTATTTTCGATTAGTATTCTGTTCAAGTGGATGGTTAAGACAATTTTAAGTCACTGACCGGTGCTAAATATAGCTTAAGAAAAATGGAGGGTACTTTTTTAATCTATTGTCAGAGCTTTATCATAAAAGCCGAGATGGATATTTCATATTTAATATCTTCACGCTCGACAAATCTTTTTCTTTCCCGGACGATAGGAAGTCATTCTTTTGTGGAAAGATCCCGAATCTCTCTCTCTCTCTCTCTCTCTCTCTCTCTCTCTCTCTCTCTCTCTCTCTCTCTCTCTCTCTCTCTCTCTCTCCGTATATATATATATATATATATATATATATATATGGAGCCCAGTCCAGAACAAAAAGAAAAGGAACCCTATCTGACATAAATAAGTAGTGTTTTGCCCGGAAGGATGAAAGTTCCCGATCTAGGTTCTCATATATATATATATATATATATTATATATATATATATATATATATATATATATATATATATATAATAAATAAATATATACAGGTTTTACATATCTATTTATTTGATGACAAAGTGACTGTTCCTTTGTCACCAAATAAAATAGATATGTAAAACCTTTATATATTTATTCTATTATATTATATAACAACTCTATTTTATATTGAGCACTCTACCAATAATACTGCGTTTGGCACACCGTTCCATTAAAAGCTGAAACAGTGACAATCCCACACTATATATATATAATATATATTATATTATATATATATATATATATATATATATATATATATATAGTACAATAGTGTATGGTTATCAGTATCACAGTTGTTGGTGGGTCAAGATTTTACGGTATTATTAGAGAAGTATGTGCTGGTTTACCTCAGTCAGTAGAGCGTCGAACTAAGAAGCAAAAGCTTCTGGGTTCGATATCGGCCCTCGCCAAATCAGTGAATGAATAGCACTGTGCAGTAAAATGAGGAGCTGATGGTAGGTGTCTCGCCTCACCTCAGATGCAAAATAAACTCCTTGGTATGGTGCTAGTGAAAAGGGGATAGACACTCGTTGTCTGACTGATACCAACATTAGACCACCGCGACGTCTGTACTTCTTATATCAGTGAGAGGGCTATTATATATATATAATATATATATATATATATATATATATATATATATATATATATAAGAATAAATAAATATATATATTAGTTTGCGCGTATATATATTTATTGCATGGATGTGATTTTCTAACCCTGGGTTTGATGTCTCCCTTTTCAACATTCATCAGGCTGCTAGGTATTAACCCAAAAATGTAACAATAAGAAGAAGGTAAGAATTAAACATATCTTTATTTGTAGGTGAAAAATTTCTCGTGTTAATTCAAATAAAAAATATTCGTTTATTCTATATTTTATTTCTTTTTGTACTTACTAATGAAGAACTATGAAGATTTCCACAAATCAATTTTAAATGATCAAATCATATTATTTATTCAGTAAAAATAAGAAAAAATGATACTTGACAGCTATGTATTTGGTCACAAAGGTTCCATGCAATAGAGTTTGGAAACACATAATATCTAATAATATCCGTTTTGATTTCTATTCACCCACGGGAAGGATATGACACAAGGTCAATTGCAGGAGGAACGCTGTGTTTTGTTTTGATTTTTTAACCGTAGCTTGATCTGTTTATGTTTATAATTATCAAGTCGCTATCTACGTCTATGAAGACATCCGTTCAAAATGTCCGACCTTTGGTTTAGTAAATCTTTGGATTTTATACGTTATTATTGTATTATTAAGGGCCGGGTTAGCTCAGTCGGTAGAGCGTTCGGCTAGAAACCACAAGGTTCCTAGTTCGATACCAGCCCTCGCCAACTCAGCGTATGGGTAGCACAGGGATATGTGCGGTAAAGTAAGGAGCTGATGGTAGGTGTGGCGCTCCTCCTCAGACGCTAAAATAATCCCCTTGGTCTGGCTCTAGTGAAAAGGGGATAGACTCCCTCGCTGCATGGCTGATACCGACTTTAGGCCACCCTGACGTCTTTTTTTTATTATTGTAACGGGTATGGTGAATATATCATACGCTAAACTTATTCAAAAGAAAATGATCTGGACATATAACCGGCTACAACGTGTGATTGTGACAGGAAATTTAACGATTTGTGAGGCTTAAGAATCCATTAGGCGCGCAGGTGCAAAGAACGTAATTCCCCAATCGAAGAATTTAAATCCAATAATGGGGTTATTAATCAGGAGTACGCCCACGGAAATCAGGGCCCCCATTGCTGGGTGAACATCAACCAGAAGAGAATCTAATCAAGTCAAGAATTGCGAGTCAAAAATCTTAAGCAGATAAAAAAAATACACGTTATCATTCCCGTGTGAAATGATATGATATGACGCAATATCTAGGACCGGTTATACATACATAAATATATACATACACACATAGGAACAGAATAAGAGGAAAATAATTTATAGAATTAAAAACATCACCAAGAATTTGTATATTACAATATTTATTTTTTGATCTTTTTTTTTTTTTTACATTTAAAATATTATTTTAAAAATGTAATCCTTAACTTATTTTTCTAAAAACTGTTTTGTACATATGACAAAAACTCAAATTCATTTCTTAATTGCTTATTGCGTTAAAGTGATAAAAATATTAATTCATTTTCTTCTTTACCCCTAAAAAGTAACAATTAAAAAAAGCTAAGTATTAAACTTGTGTCCTTATTTATTTAACTCTATCGACTGATGCTGCAGAATAACCGACGGTACCTCTGCTGTTGGTAATTTTTTGTACATTAGTGTATTTAATTTTGTTGTTATTGTTTTCTAAGAAGAAACTGTTATAAGTGTTTTAAGATCTTAACATGTTTATTTAGTATGTAATTTACTTCACACAAAGCGCCCGTTTTCGTCAAGTGTTTGCTGAATTTAATGTTACGGGGGCTGGGGGTTGAAGGGTCTGTTAACAGTAGTTTTTGATTTTTCTGTCTTGAAAGTTAAAAACTCGACTCGTGCCGATGGTAGTAGAGTGGGGGTGAAAGTCTGTATACGGTATTTTTTTTTTTAATTTCATCATTGAATTATATCACTTAATTAGTAAAAATCAAAACCAAATTTTGTGTGTTTCTTAGTTATAAGCATATTAATCTGTATGCAAGATTTTGAATCTAAGTGATATCTCTTTTCTGAGTTATAAGATGACACGTACATACCAAACTTTCTTCTATATATATAAGATAAGATTACAATTGAATTAGACACATGTAAGGAAAGGATATTAAGATAAACAAAAATATTGTTACTTAATGTAATACACGTTCTTGTAAGTAGACCCAATTTGTCGAAAAATCCGTGTTTTTGCAAAACAATTTTAACCCCCCCCCCCTTCCTTTACAACAAATTTGCCAAAAATCAGGGAATTATCCGATTTTAATGAAATTTTCAGTGTTGATTTATCAATGAATGGATTTTATAATGCATCAGTTATTTTATTTCAAAACTTTCTGACTTTTTTCAGGCCATTTAACCTTGACTGCCCTATTTTGGGGGCACAAAAATATCGGTGGGGTTATATACTTTTGAAACTAATTACAGTATGAATAAAAATACAAAAGACCAAAGGTGTGAATAGAAGAAGAAAAATTAAGAATGATACTCTGGTAGAAAATAAGTACATAAAATCGGAAAATAAAATGAAAATAAAAACTAAAAGAATAATTTTTCGAGATTTTTTTAATATCATTTCAGTAATTATTTAATTGGCTATTAACTTATAAAAGAAAAAATATATTTGTTCTATTTAAAGGGGGGGGGCGCTAAATTTTCAATAGAGTTTTCGACAAAAATTATTTGAAATCGATACTAAAGTAAAGTAGTTAATAAAAAATATGTTCTTAGAATCTAATAATATGACATTTTAAACTTAACATCATGATACTCATATTTTAAATGAATTTTATATGCTAATTTATCATAGTAGAAATACCTAATTAAATCAGAAATTGACAGAAAAAATCGTTTTAAATGTATTATAAATAAATTACATGTGTAATATTATTTGTTTTTTTTTTTACTGATGCACATTATATTACTACTTTTCGACTGAGACAAAAATTTTACCTTAAATAATCAATTTAATTAATTTTAATTCGTTTTTAAGAGGAAAATCAGACGAAAAAATGGGTATACCTACGTTCTTGCCTAGAAAAATATGTAGTTGCTTGAAACACCAGTGTGTTCCGACCAATCTGTGAATACGTATTTGTCAATTTTTTTAACTTTTTAAAAAACTAACAATAAAAGAAGCTAATAATTAAAATTGTGTTCATATTTGAACGATTTCGCCATTTTATTCAAATGAAAATGTAACCGTAAACTTGTTTGAAAACAATTTTAATTTTTCCATGATTTAAATCCAGTTCTTAATGTATTCGTTTATTTTCTTTTTTTATTTCTAAAAATGTAACGATGAAAAGAATCTGAGAATCGAAAATTTAAATTTTTCGTATTGCAATATCTATGTTTGCTTAAACTCAAGATAGTATTTTAAAAACACATTGTTTTAAAACGTTTTCATTAGTTCTCTAAAATATGAAGACCTTTTTTACCATTAGTATTAATTACAAAACAACAATTTTCATATAAGTTTTTATCTTTAAATTTCGCCTATGAAATCTATGATATTTACACATGGCATATCTTAAGAACTTAAAAGTTGCACTTGCTTTTTGTACTTACATATTATCAAAGATTCTTGAAATGTTAGAATACTGGATATTGTCGGAAATACTTGAAATAAATTTGGTCTCACAACTAATTGTTGACTACACAAATTCAGTAGGTGCCTTCGATTAAAGATTAAACCCCCAGGGTTGGTGCGTATTAGTCACCGTTGATTTCGTATCGCCGTTTTAGAAGATAATTAGTTAACGACCCCCACCTAAAAAAAATCAACAGTTTCTAAGGACAATATTCGTCAATTTTATTGTTAATAAAACGAACCCAACTAACACCAATTTACACAACCTTAAGAAATCCCAGATAGAACTAACCAATACATACAAAAAAGAACAAATAGAATACATCCTAGTACAAATGGTTAGCTCAGTCGGTAGAGCGTTCGGCTAGAAACCACAAGGTTCCTAGTTCGATACCGGTCCTCGCCAACTCAGCGCATGAGTAGCACAGGGATCTGTGCGGTAAAGTAAGGAGCTGATGGTAGGTGTGGCGCTCCACCTCAGACGCCAAAACAATCTCATTGGTCTAGCGCTATTGAAAAGGGGATAGACTCCCTCGCTGACTAACTGATATCGACTTTAGGCCGCCCCGATGACTTTACTTTTTTACAAATAAATAATATCAGACAATCGATGGAAGACAGACAGTTGCGATTAGCATTGCAAACAGTAAATGAAATTAGTGGCAGGAAAAGTACCTCTAGATCAAAGCTAAAGGCAACCAGCCAAAAAGATAGACTTCAGAAATGGAAAGACCACTTCCAGAAACTACTGGGGGACCCCCCTAAAATCATAGAAAATAACATCCAAAAGATCATAGATAGACAACTAGACACCAAACTAAGGGATTTCACAACAGAAGAAATCAAGCAAGTCTTAAAGAAGCTAAAAGGTAGAAAAGCTGCTGGTCTTGACGAAATACCCCATGAAGTATGGAAGATTGGAAAGTTCAATGAAATATTGCTTGGGCTATGCAATGCAGTATATAGACAAAATAGAATAGATAAATGGACGAAAGGCTACATCCTTCCATTCCCCAAAAAGGGAAACCTAGGAATCGCTAAAAACTACAGAGGCATAACTCTTACTGATATTGCAGCTAAGATATATAATGCTCTTCTTCTTAATCGCATCCGACCCGAAATAGATAAAATCCTTTGGAAAAACCAAAACGGATTCCGCAGAAATCGATCCACAACATCTCAGATCCTGACTATTCGACGGATCATAGAAGGTGTTCGAGGAAAGAATCTTGAAGCAACGCTACTATTCGTAGATTTCTCCAGGGCATTTGATTTCATACACAGAGGGAAAATGGAAAGAATACTAATAGCATACGATCTCCCCAAAGAAACTGTTACCGCCATAATGATGCTCTACAAAGACACTAAAGCAATGGTACGCTCACCTGATGGCGATACAGATTTCTTTGACATCGCCGCGGGAGTCCTACATGGAGATACATTAGCACCATACATATCTATAATATGTCTAGACTATGTACTCCGAACATAATTAGATACCATAAAAGAAAAAGGTTTCACACTAAAAAACGCAAGAAGCAGGCGATATCCTGCACTGACTGTCACAGATGCAGACTACGCTGATGACCTTGAACTTCTTGTAGATACACCGGCACAGGTCGAGTCACTACTGCTTAGCCTGGAGAAGACGGCGAAGAAAATCGGCCTCTATGTGAACTCCGATAAAACTGAGTTCATATGTTTCAAAAAGAAAGAAGACATCTCTACACTCAACGGTAAGCCTCTAAAGCCAGTAGAACAATTCACATACCTAGGTAGTAATATCTCATTCACAGAAAGCGATGTTGATACACGGATAGGAAAGGCATGGTCGGCAACAAACAAATTATCAGTTATATGGAAATCCGATCATGCTGACAAGTTAAAGCGACAATTCTTCAGTGCTGCTGTACGGCTGTACCAATTGGACCCTAACAAGGCGTCTTGAGAATAAGCTAGATGGGAGCTGCAAAAGAATGCTGCGTGCGGTCTTGAACAAATCATGGAAACAACACCCCACATGGAAACAGCTGTATGGCCACCTGCCTCCCATCTCAAAAACCATCCGAGTGAGACGGACAAGTCATGTTGGACACTGCTGGAGAAGCAAGGACGAGCTCATAAGCGATGTTCTCCCGTGGAAGCCAACACATGGGCATGCTAATGTGGGCCGCCCACTAAGGACCAACATTAAACAACTCTGCGAGGATGCTGGATGCTGCGGGTAGGGAGGATAGGGAGGGTTGGCGAGAGATTGTCATGGATATCCGTGCTAATTGTGAAACATGATGCTGATGGTGAAAACTCTAACAATAAAAATTAATAAAGAAATTAAAGAAATAAAAGTCATTTTATTTGAATGAAAATGTTAGTTTAATTTATACAAATATGTAACCATATATTGCTGGTGAATATTTTAAAACATTTTCAAAATATTTTTATTTACATTTAAGATATCTTTTTTTAAATGTAACCGTAAACCGTAAATTTTATTTTTTTCTACAATTTTTAATGCATGACAACAATTTAAAGTGAGTGTACAATTTAAGAATATGGACAAAGATTTGATTTTACGTTAAAATTTAGTCTGAAAAAATAATCGGCTATCCGAAGAAAAATATTTTTTAACCCGCTGTAAAAAATAATTCAATCGATAAAAACACATACAAATTACATATTTAGAAAGATTCTTTTATTTTCTTTCTAATCATATAAATATTTCAATGATTGAACCGTAAATAGGCGAGAAAAAAGAATTTGATTTTTCGTTAAAATTTAGTCTGAAAAAAAAATATCATACTTAGCTGTCCGAAGCAAAAGAATTTGTTTAACTTGCTGTAAAAATTAATTCAATGGATAAAAACGCATACAAATTACATATTTAGAAAGATTATTTCATTTTATTTCCAACCATATAAATATTTTTAAGATTGGGCCGAGAATAGGCGATAAATTCCGAGTGGAACGGCTTAGACTGCGAAATTTATTCACTAAAATTAAACTTCACTGCTGGTATGGCTTTTAATCGCTGTAACAAAAAGCAGGCAGCGAACAATATTTTATTATCAGCAGGTGCTGGTATACGGACAGTTTCCCAAATTTCGTGATTTGTGCTTGATTAATAAATTACATCCCTTAATTAGTAAAAATCAATAACCAAATTTGGTGTGAATTTTAGTTAGAAGGCTATTAATGTGTATGCAAGATTTCGAATCAGAGCGATCTCCTGTTTAGGACTTATACGTCGACACATACATACCAAACTTCCTTTATATATATATATATATATATATATATATATATATATATATATATATATATATATGGGGGGGTGTTTGTGTGTGTGTGTTTGTGTGTGTGTGTATAATGAGAATTTTGACAATATATAGATAAAAAGTCTAATCGCTGTTCTTCATTTTCTCAATGTTATTGTTACAAAAGAAAAATATATTATTCTGTTAACGAAAATAATTTAGAAAATGTTATTTTCCCTTTTTTTCTTGTCAGATCAACCTGACAACAACCAGAAATTGTACTTAGCGAACTTTTGCACACGACACAATTTTTTGTTTGGTTTGAAAATACACCGAGGAATCTATGAGTTTGCAAGTCAATTCAAAATCCTCACTTAACGAAAATAAAATATTGAATTATGTAAAAAAAGATTTTTGTTCGTTTTCAAATAATGAGATTTCTTGTTTGATATTCGATGATTATCTGTTTCTCTGAATTTTTTAGATGAAACTTTTAATTTGGATTATTTCGATTATTCGGACTATTGTCACATACACAACGTTTTGGCCGATATAACCTCCGGACTTCTTTAGCAGTTTCTTGTGGGTTTTTTTTAATATGAGGTTTGTAATGTTTATTATTTGGATTATTCCGACTATTATCCTCATCTTAATTGTTACATACACAACGTTTCGGCCGATGTGGCCTCCGGACTACTTCAGGTGTTTCTTCGGGAAGCTTCTCTTTGAACTCGAAAGCCGGAAGGCACATCGACGGAAACATTGTGTACATAAGAATAAAGATGAGGACAATAGTGCGAATAATCCAAATAATACCAACGATTACCTTTATAAATATCAGCCTAAAGACCCAGGTTCCTTCTCTGCATGATTCTTTGATTTTTGTGTACTGTCATGATTGGTTTCGATTGGGTCGGTGTCATAGATATCTATCGATTGCTATTTTATTATCTCATCAATAGGCACTCGTCCTAGAGATGAGCAGCAGTAGTTACCTTACTGAACTGTTTGATCCTGGCCATCTTGTGAGCTACGCCGTTGGCCCATTTTGGGTTCTTCCACGTGACTCACACCCACCATGCTGCTACCCATGGTTTGTTTAACTCTTAACATCCTGTTGAGAATTTTCCAAGTTCAAAGCCACATTCCTATAAGGATTTATTTAAAAATGGCTAAAAAATGACCTTTTCATTTAAAGTTACCTGAGTTATTTCCCTTGAATTAAAGACTTCGAAATATGTTTAATATAACATTTAAATAAAGGCTATCATTTGGGGTAGATTAGTAAATTTGACTTCTGGTCGGGTGGAATGAGGCGGTATAGGATATTAAGAGTTAATATATTTATATAGCATGTAGGATTCTTTATAGACTGTTCTCTTATATGTCTAAAAAAAAAAGAGAAAAAAGGGGGCGTTGGAGAAATCTAAGTTTTAAATTAGTATAAGTCCCCTCCTGGTTTAGTATTTGGTGGGGGTGAAGGGATGCCGACAGTAGGGAGACATTCGGAGTAAAGGATAGTACTGCCTATCGATTCATTAAAATCTAATGTTCAAGATAGGGGAAGGGAACACACAAGCTATATAGGTTCTCCCTTTCAAGGCTACTCGAAAGATACCTAATATTTCAGCTAGTTTAGAGGAATTGAATTGAGAACTACAAGCATGTGGAATCCTATAAACAATTTATGTAGTACTGTCAAAGAAGGAGGAGGAGGAGGAGGAGGAGGGGCAATAAGAGGTAAGTATATACAAGAGTTTAAATATTAACAGCACATGATAATATTTTAGAGACCAAAAGATTATTGTTATTCCTCTGGCATAATTACACATTAAAACAATTGAATTTGTTGAGCTGAAATTTATACAAAAAGTACTAAAAAAAGAATTATTTCGAAATTTTACAGGCGTTAAAATTATAACGAAAATAAGTAATTCACTTTCTTTTCTTTTTTCCCGATTTTAAAATTGGCTCCTTTAATTCGTCTATCGTCTTTTAATGAATACGTCAGTCAAGCAAACAATGTCTTCGGTTCAATTCCTTTACGTTAGGAATTAAATTGAGAATTACGAGCGTATGGAATCCTATAAACAATTTATGATATATATATATATATATATATATATATGGTAGAAATGTGAGGAGGTTAATCCGACAGTATGTGGAGAAAAGTAGACAAACACGGGATGTTGTGGAAACTTGATGTTTATTGTCGACGGTGCAACGTTTCGGTCTCTTATTAGACCATCTTCAGGACTTGAATATAGTTCTTACTCCAATGATGGAAATTCTCAAAATGCTGAAAACGGAAGGTCGTCAGTAGGGGGAGTGTAGTTGGGGGTGGTTAGTGGATTCTTCTTCTCTCTGGAATGGGGAGTGCCGAAATGGTCAATGGTGGTACCACAGGTGTTAGATTGTGGGGATTGGTTAGCTAAATATGTGTATGTGTGTGTGTGTGTGTGTCTGTTTAATTGTTTTTTGTTTATGTGTGATTGGGAACTGGATTTGTCGTTAAGTTATATGTGTGTTGTTGGTATGTTGGTGTGATTTTTTTTTTTTTGATTTATTATTTATTTATTTTATTTTATTTTATTTATTTATTTTTGTGAGGGTTTGTAAGGGTAAGATTTGTTAAAATTGTAAGTGAGCATATGTATAATGTTATATACTATTATTGTTATTATTATTATTATTATCATATATATTATAATGTCATTCATTATTTATGAATGTTTAACATTATGTCTATCTGTCTGTCGGTCTATCTAACTATCTATCTATTTAGCTTGAGTGTGTTCATGTCTATCAACCTATCTGTTTTTTTTTTTTTGTTTTTTTTTGTTTTTTTTCTTTATTGTGTGTCTGTTCATCTATATTTGGTCTTTCAGTCCATCTATCTATCTATCTATTTTTATTAGGTTGTTACTTATCTTTTTGTGTATCTGTCTATATATCTGAATTGAATATGTAGCTGGTATGTATGTATGAGATTCTAATTTTATTTTATTTATTTATTATATATCTATTTGTTTATTTTTAAATTATTTTTTTATTATTTTTTTTTATTTATTTATTTTTAAAGATTTTATTTATTATTTTTTTTTATATTTATTTATTTATTTATTTATTTTTTTTTTTTTTTTATTAAATTTTAATATAGGTTTTATTTAAGTGAAGGGGGGGTGAGATTTGTTAAAATTGTACGAGCGTGTGTGTATAATGTTATATCTTATTGTTATTATTGTTTTTATTATTATTATTATTATTATTATTATTATTATTATTATTATTATTATTATTGTTATTGATAGTGGCGATGTTATTATTGTTGATGTTATTATGTATTATATAGCTTTGTGACATATCCATGTCTTTATCTATTTTGATTTATCTTCAATCTGTTAATTTCATATGTGTCTGTTTGTTTGCGATGATTTGTTTGTGCTGTCTGTCTGTCTATCTATCTATCTATTTTTTTTTTTTTTTTTTTTTTTTTTTTTGTCTGTTAATATTTATCTATATCTCTATCCATCCATCTGTCTATCTATCTATCTATCTATCTATCTATCTATCTGTCTATTTAGCTTGAATGTGTTCATGTCTATCAATCTGTTGTCTATATGTGTGTCTGTTCATCTATTTTTGATCTTTCTGTCCATCTGTATGTCTGTTTATATTCTGTATGTCTCTATTTTATCTATGTATCTGTCTATATATCTAACTAGAGTGTGTTCATATCTATCTCTCTGCCTGTCTATAGTCTGTTATTAGTCTGTCTATCCATAGTCTGTTAGTATCTACCTATCTATCTGTGCATATATCTGTATTTAGTCTGTTAATATCTGTCTGTCTGTCAGTTCATCTATCTACCTTTAATCTGTTGGTGTCTATCTATCTATCGATCTATCTGTTTTTTTTATTTAAATCTTTTTATGTGTATGCATATTTTGAAGGGTTGTAAATGTTGTGTGTGTGAGTGTGTGTGTAAGTGTGTGTTTATTAAGATTGTTATTGTTTGTGTTTGTTTTGTGATGTTGTTGTTGTTATTGGCTTTATGCTAAGTGTTGTCTTGTTGTCTGTTTGGTTTGTAACTATCCATGATGGTTTTACCTAGGTGTGAGGATATATTGAAGAAGCCGGATCTGGAATTGATGTTGGGAATGTTGCTAATGGCACTGGCTTCGAATATTTGTCGTAATCTTTTGTTGTGGATGTATGCGATCATGGATGCATTGTTGAAATTAAACCTATGTTGTGTTTTAAATATGTGTTGGAATAAACAGTTGTTGCTGTCACCTAATTTTATATTGCGTTTGTGCTCATATAAGCGTTTTTTTAAATTTCTGGAGGTCTCGCCTATGTATTTCCTATGGCAGTCTGCACAAGGAATCATGTATACACCGGCTTCTGATTTTACTTGTTGTCGGGAGTTTTTGTTTATTATGTTGTGTATGGTTTTGGATGCTAAACTGACTGTCTTTATGCCTAGGTTGTTAAGATTTTTGGTGATGTTGCTGTTGTGTGGTTATTTGGTAGAATTATGTATCTGTGTGGGGAGTTGGACTGGGTGGGGTTCTGGAAATGGTTTCTGGTGTGGATTTTGAGGGCTTTGGCCTTGGCGTGTTGTATGAAGGATGTGGGATAATGGAGGTTTTGGAAGGCGTTCATTATGTGGGTGAATTCATCATCTAGGTGTTTGGGTGTGCAGATGCGGAGGGCTCTAAGGTTTAGAAGCAGGACCTTTCAAATACATAATCCCCAAAGACTCCCAGTACTTCCGATATATTGACGACACACTAATAATATACCCGAGTGAAATAAACATCACCGAAATCACACACAGACTAAACAACATTGAACCCACCATACAATTTACACATGAACTAGAATCTAACAATTCCCTACCTTTCCTAGACATCTTACTTTTAAAAAACAACAACACATTAGAATTCAAAGTCCACCACAAACCCACTGCCAAAACGACCACATACATTACTACTCTCACCATGACACCCACACCAAAAGAGGAATTATAATAGGTTTTCACCTTAGAGCCCTCCGCATCTGCACACCCAAACACCTAGATGATGAATTCACCCACATAATGAACGCCTTCCAAAACCTCCATTATCCCACATCCTTCATACAACACGCCAAGGCCAAAGCCCTCAAAATCCACACCAGAAACCATTTCCAGAACCCCACCCAGTCCAACTCCCCACACAGATACATAATTCTACCAAATAACCACACAAACAGCAACATCACCAAAAATCTAACAACCTAGGCATAAAGACAGTCAGTTTAGCATCCAAAACCATACACAACATAATAAACAAAAACTCCCGACAACAAGTAAAATCAGAAGCCGGTGTATACATGATTCCTTGTGCAGACTGCCATAGGAAATACATAGGCGAGACCTCCAGAAATTTAAAAAAACGCTTATATGAGCACAAACGCAATATAAAATTAGGTGACAGCAACAACTGTTTATTCCAACACATATTTAAAACACAACATAGGTTTAATTTCAACAATGCATCCATGATCGCATACATCCACAACAAAAGATTACGACAAATATTCGAAGCCAGTGCCATTAGCAACATTCCCAACATCAATTCCAGATCCGGCTTCTTCAATATATCCTCACACCTAGGTAAAACCATCATGGATAGTTACAAACCAAACAGACAACAAGACAACACTTAGCATAAAGCCAATAACAACAACAACATCACAAAACAAACACAAACAATAACAATCTTAATAAACACACACTTACACACACACTCACACACACAAACATTTACAACCCTTCAAAATATGCATACACATAAAAAGATTTAAATAAAAAAACAGATAGATCGATAGATAGATAGACACCAACAGATTAAAGGTAGATAGATGAACTGACAGACAGACAGATATTAACAGACTAAATACAGATATATGCACAGATAGATAGGTAGATACTAACAGACTATGGATAGACAGACTAATAACAGACTATAGACAGGCAGAGAGATAGATATGAACACACTCTAGTTAGATATATAGACAGATACATAGATAAAATAGAGACATACAGAATATAAACAGACATACAGATGGACAGAAAGATCAAAAATAGATGAACAGACACACATATAGACAACAGATTGATAGACATGAACACATTCAAGCTAAATAGACAGATAGATAGATAGATAGATAGATAGACAGATGGATGGATAGAGATATAGATAAATATTAACAGACAAAAAAAAAAAAAAAAAAAAAAAAGAATAGATAGATAGATAGACAGACAGACAGCACAAACAAATCATCGCAAACAAACAGACACATATGAAATTAACAGATTGAAGATAAATCAAAATAGATAAAGACATGGATATGTCACAAAGCTATATAATACATAATAACATCAACAATAATAACATCGCCACTATAATAACAATAATAATAATAATAATAATAATAATAATAATAATAATAATAAAAACAATAATAACAATAAGATATAACATTATACACACACGCTCGTACAATTTTAACAAATCTCACCCCCTTCACTTAAATAAAACCTATATTAAAATTTAATAAAAAAAAAAAAATAAATAAATAAATAAATAAATAAAAATAAAAAAAATAATAAATAAAATCTTTTTAAAAATAAATATAATAAAAAAAAATAAAAAAAAAATAATTTAAAAAATAAACAAATAGATATATAATAAAATAAAATAAAATAAAATTAGAATCTCATACATACATACCAGCTACATATTCAATTCAGATATATAGACAGATACACAAAAGATAAGTAACAACCTAATAAAAATAGATAGATAGATAGATGGACTGAAAGACCAAATATAGATGAACAGACACACAATAAAGAAAAACAAACAAAAAAAAAAAAAAAACAGATAGGTTGATAGACATGAACACACTCAAGCTAAATAGATAGATAGTTAGATAGACCGACAGACAGATAGACATAATGTTAAACATTCATAAATAATGAATGACATTATAATATATATGATAATAATAATAATAACAATAATAGTATATAACATTATACATATGCTCACTTACAATTTTAACAAATCTTACCCTTACAAACCCTCACAAAAAAAATAAATAAAATAAATAAAATAAAATAAATAAATAAATCAAAAAAAAAAAATCACACCAACATACCAACAACACACATATAACTTAACGACAAATCCAGTTCCCAATCACACATAAACAAAAAACAATTAAACAGACACACACACACACACACATACACATATTTAGCTAACCAATCCCCACAATCTAACACCTGTGGTACCACCATTGACCATTTCGGCACTCCCCATTCCAGAGAGAAGAAGAATCCACTAACCACCCCCAACTACACTCCCCCTACTGACGACCTTCCGTTTTCAGCATTTTGAGAATTTCCATCATTGGAGTAAGAACTATATTCAAGTCCTGAAGATGGTCTAATAAGAGACCGAAACGTTGCACCGTCGACAATAAACATCAAGTTTCCACAACATCCCGTGTTTGTCTACTTTTCTCCACATATATATATATATATATATATATATATATCGCATACACACCGTTTCAGTTGGTATTGGATTTTAAAAAGGGTAGGGGTTTACCATAAGGGAAATAGGATTGGGACAATCATATAGATGCTAGGGCTTGACTTGATCAGCCGATTGATTAGACGGGGGCTCTCTGACCAACCATCTAGCCTAAGTGAAGTGTTGCATGACATTTGACTGCTCATCCACCAGGAATCCGTCCTTAAGCATCACGGGTCGTCACCCACGGCCAACAGGTAGACCCATAAGGGGCTCAAATATAGAAGAACTAGCAGGACCTGTGGATATACCAAAGTATTATGAATTAATTATTACAACGTTTGATATGTTTACTTAAGAACTATTGCAATTGGTTAGTATGTAAAAAGTATAATAATCTTGGTTTAACAATATCCTCTCTCTCTCTCTCTCTCTCTCTCTCTCTCTCTCTCTCTCTCTCTCTCTCTCTCTCTCTCTCTCTCACACACAAACAAACAAACATAATCACACGCACATATGCACATTAATATATTATTTTTTTTAAAGTTGACAGTTTTGTATTTTTCCCGCTTTTCACTTCTTTTCTGTTCGGTGTGATTTTATTTTTGATAGTCAAAGATCACCTATATAGATAGGAGTATCTAGATGCGGATTTTGTTTCCTGGACTACACACCACTTTTGCGCTCAGAGGGCAAAATCTATATATTTTGACGCTTGTTCTTCCGAGCATTATAATCTTGCAACACCCTCTGTTTAAAAACGAGATCGTCCATGATGAAATGCAAAAAGGTAAAACCTGATATCTGTTGTCGCTTATCCATCGAATTCTTATTTCTTATGAGTGTCTTTACCTCAGCTAAATTCCGTTTTTATTATAAATAAAGAAAGGGAATAAAAAGGACATGCTGCACAGAAAAATATAATAAGAAAGGAAGAAAGAAAGGCGGTAGGGGAATAATAAACAGGAGTGAGCGTGCAGAAGCGATAACGCTAATTTGTTTCAATCGAACATAATGAAAAGATGAAAAGCAGGAAAGAAAGAAAAAAAAGGGCGAGAGAGTTAAAACAAGATTATTAAACTTTTTACATATTGAACTATGTGGCAATAGCTTTTAAGTAAACATATCAAACGTTGTGATAATTAAATTATTATACTGTTGGATAACCACAAGTCCTGCTAGTAATTCATTAACGTCTGCAGTTGTTTTTTTTTTTCTTTTTACACACCCACAGAAATTAAGGAATTATATTTTAAGGAATTTTGAATGCAAAATAAATATCAACTCAATGTCCTTTGTATTTCTTTCTGTGACAACGCGCTGCATCAACGCTGCACCTAAGATTGAAAGATCATATTTTTCCACCCAAAGAAAAAGTTATATTATTTTCTTCTTTTTTTATTTTTTATTTTTTTTTTTTAGTCACGTGTGCGGACGAATGAGTCGGTATTGCTGTTTTTAATCTTTCGTAATGCATACTAGCTGCACCTGATGCCAGATTAAAAAAAAAAACTCACTACCCCCCCCCAAAAAAAAAATAAAAAAATAAAAAAAACAACAAAGCAAACGAAATTACTTGAGAAAATTTGCGATAAAAGCATTATGGGAAAAAAAAAATCCTATTTGCATCTGACTGCACTTAGATTTAGAGATTTGATTATCTAACAGGAGGCTACCTGTTTGGCATTGCAACATATATGTAAGTATCATATAAAGATAATTACTTACTATCTATCTATCTATCTATCTATCTATTACGGTCATGTCACGCTGAAAGCACCGGTTCCCGCTAGATCACCGAGATCAAGCAGCGAGATTTAATATTTAATTGGGTGACCACTTAAATAACAGCAACATATATCTATCTATCTATCTATCTCATTCTGTTTCAATCTATTTATCTATCAAGTACGATTATGTCACGCTGAAAGCACCGGTTCCCACTAGATCGCCGAAGTTAAGCAGTGATGAACCTGTTCAACTGACCACTTAAACAACAGCAGGTACTATACCTAACCTGAACCCTTTATAAAAATGTGTTTATTTGGCATTAAATAACAGGAAAAAGGTTGATATGCCATGACATATATATATATATACAGACACCTGTTTCGAAGTCTACTTCTCATCACTGCCGCTCGAATTTTTTTTACACGGCTACCTCTCGCCGGGAATCGAAACCCGACGGAATTTTTGCCTGCCAAGTTCCTTACCCTTGCGGCTATCAGCGGCCGTTAGTCTAGGGTGAACAATTAATTGCTACATACTTTACGGCGGTATGTTTTTACAATCACCAGAGAACTCAAATCTGTAAACAGACGAGTCACGGCTAATGCCAAACGGTGAAGTTACGATTAATGTCCCCCCCCCCACAGTGGGAAGTGTTTCAAAATATATCTATCTATTAAAACTCGCCTGATACTTTCCGTAAGCTACTCGCCAGGTTTGCCTTTACGGTCAACTTCCAACTCGTAAAGCATAAGTTCCCAAATTAGACTACGTGGTAAGTTTATATTTACAGATTACAATTACGGGCGTTGTGAAGCAATGTATAATATGTGAGCAACATATCTATCTATCTATCTATCTATCCCATTCTCTATCTATCTATCCCATTCTGTTTCTCTCTCTATCTATCTCCTCTTCTTAACAATTAGCAATAGGAATCCAATTATATCAAATATTTGTTTTACTGATTAAAATTTTGCATGCGTTCTATAAACAAAACATGTAATTTTTCACTAATTAAAGTTTTGCCAAATGATGAAATGTTATTATTGGAAAGGAAAGAGGAAAGCGTAATGGGAATTTGACAGTTATAAAAATGTTTCATACTTTTTTTTTCTTCCTCGTCAGTTCTTCAGTTTTCTGAATGAACGAATGTTTTTTTTTTTTTTTTTTACTCTTTTGCATTTTCGAAAACATTTTTTATTTTCCAAAGGTTTTATTCCTACTTTCCTACATTAGACTAACAAAAACAAAAAACAAAAACAAAAAAAAAAAAAATAAAAACTGCAAAAAAAAAATTGGATTCAGTATCCTTGCATCGTGGATTCAGTTCTTTAGAATATTTATGAATACAAAAATGCTAAACTAGACAAAGTTTACTTAATTTTATTATTTTCTCTTTATGGTTAACCGAGTTGTTTATTTTCCTGTACTCATTCTTTGAAAGTAAAACCTAAAACAAATTGAAGGATAGAGAGTTTCTGATGTCTGGTAGGATGTTTGATAGGATGGTTGGATTTTATGGCATGTTAACCCTCGTGTTATTTCATACTATTTACGTTTTGTTTTATTCATTATTGTTCGGTATTCAACTTTTGGCACCCCTTTTCGATTTTGTGTCAATAGGCCATTTTTTTCATTTACACCGTCAATAACCGGTTGTTTGTCAGGGTTTAGAGTTAGGGTTAGAACCCCTAACCCTAACCCGAACAAACAACCGGATATTGACGGTATAAATGAAAAAACTGACCTAATGACACGAAATTGAAAAGGGGTGCCTTAAGGTAATATGGTCCAATTTTTGGTATTTATTTAACTTAGAATTTCTCCATCGCAATGTCACTCAGCCATAAGACCCTGAATACCGTGGGTTTAAATCCTGATTCATAATGCCATCATTCGATTTACATTTTCTAATGGAGGATTACGTTGTTTTCATCAGCGTGCCCGGCTTTGTAAAGCTCGCAGGTCGTTGAAAGGATCATAGATAAATCTTATAATATACGGCGTGATCATAACTACATCATCTACAATTACCAACGGCGGTTGAAATTACATGTACCAACACCAGGGATTTCAGACAATTATTATTCAGTCTTCATCTACAGTTGCGATATCTCACTTGTGAACATGAAAAGACTAATAAAAACTAAACTCTAAATCCTTGTCTGTCATCTTGGGTGGGTTTGTGTCCGTGTGTGTGTGTCTGGGTGTGGAACCGATCAACAGACTATCCTCATATTACGAATGGTTGTTTGGGTGTAAAAATAAAATGAAAAGAATCCAAAATGAAACAGTGTATATATATATATTATATATTATATATATATATATATATATATATATATATATATAAATAATAAAATTCGAAGGCAATACAATGCGTAAAAAAATAAAGACAAAACGATGTTTTATATGTCTAATCGATTTCAAAGCAAGAGCTTCATCATCAGAGTGTATTTTCAGAAATGACGTGGTTATGTTTTTTTATTTGTGTGGTTATAATTCTCTTCTTATTTCCTTTTCCTCTCCTTTTTTTCTCTTTCTTCTTCTCCCCCTTTATGAATGAAATGGGCGAATAACTGTAATTTCTTATTTCTCTCTTTTTTTCTCTTTTTTAAATAAAAAAAATAAAAAAGAATTATTTATTTTTTCTATCAATACTTATACATAATTTAAGATAATCTTTTATTTACTTATTTACTATAAAAAAATAATTTAAATTAGAGAACAAAGGGGTTAAAAAAAGAAAAAAAGAAAAAGAAGAGAAATAACACCCAAAAAAAAAAAAAGAGAGGGAGAAAGAATAAGAAAGGAAAGGTGAAAGCGAAACAAAAGCTAAGTATGTAAATTTTTCTATTAACGGTTTTTATTTATTTGTTCATTTTTGTTTTTAAAATTCTGACATGCCCACACGGTCGCAACATATTGCAACATTTTACCGGATATCAGCCTTGTTCTCAACAAACTTTTAAAAAAGAAAAAAAAAGAGAGAAATAAGAAATTACAGTTATTCGCCCATTTCATTCATAAAGGGGGAGAAGAAGAAAGGAAAAAAAGGAGAGGAAAAGGAAATAAGAAGAGAATTATAACCACACAAATAAAAAAACATAAGCACGTCATTTCTGAAAATACACTCTGATGATGAAGCTCTTGCTTTGAAATCGATTGGACATATAAAACATCGTTTTGTCTTTATTTTTTTACGCATTGTATTGCCTTCGAATTTTATTATTTTATAACATACTTAACAATGCTTCAAGCAAATTACCAATTACTTTATATATATATATATATATATATATATATATATTATATTATATTATATTATATATATATAATAGCAATAAAAGACCATATATTCTATTATTTTTCATTATACAATATAAACGGATCAGCTAAGATTAAGGAAAAATATTTGTGATTAAGAAATATATATAAAATAATGGGATCTGTGGATATACAACAGTATGATATCCTAATTATTGCAACGTTTAATATGTTTAATTAAGAGCTATTGCCAATAGTTCAATATGTAAAAATTATAATAATTTGGTTTAACTCTTTCTTTCCTTATAATCATCTTTTCATTATGTTTAATTAAAACAGATTAGCGTTATTGTTTTCGCGCGCTCACCCACTCTATCTATCTTTCCCCTAATTTCTTTCTTTCTTTCTTCTTTATTGTATTTTTTCTGTGTCATGTGTCTTTTTCCTTCCCTTTCTTTTTTTATAATAAAGAGGGAAATACTCCATTATTTAGCTGAGGGGACGACACTCATAAGAAATAAGAATTCAGTGGATAAGCAACACCAGATAATCAGGGGTTACATTTTTTCATTTCTTCTTAGACAATTTGGACGGTCTCATTTTTAACCAGAGGGTGTTTTCAAGATGATAACGCTCGGAAGATTAAGGAACAAGAGCGTTGATATACTGATGGAGAGAAAAGGATTTAAAAAAGGTGGAGAAATATAGAGACTAAATTGAGCTAAAATGAAGTCCAAGAAAACATTTCCTCGATTTACAGAGGGAAGGTCGATTGGACCAAATATAAATAGTCTCTAATATTTTAAGCGGGAAAGAGGAGTATGACTTTATCAAAATAGAAAACCAAACAACACTGAATTTACTTGGGTTATTTATCAGATATTCTGCAATAGAAAACCTGTGTGTATTATTAAGTACATTGGTTGAGCAAAGATTTTAATTCTGGTCCCGTCAAATTGAGTTTCGGTTCAGTCAATCTTCCCTCTGTAAAGCAATTGTTTTCTTGGACATATAGATTCTGCTGGTGAGTGAACTCTTGAAGTATTATCTTAGCACATCAATTAGTCACAAGAGATGGCTATTTGTTCTGGTTGAATTATTTACAAAAAACATTTCTGGCAAAGAACATTTTATGGACATGAACTTGACTATTAGCATTCTTGATGCAAATCAATTTAGGAAGCAAATATAAAGGAAGTAATTTTGTAAACAAAGAATTATTCTATTTATTTGCGACAGTGTAAAACAAATAGTATTTTCTAACAAGAATTTTAACTCGAATTTAAGGCCTTATCGATACAGTGTCTGTCACAGTATCCGATAATTTATGCCGTTCTCGTTATGTGAGGCAGGATGTCTTGGTTTCAAGTGTGTACAGTAATATCTATTCTAGAAAAGAAGTGGCTATTCAGCATTGTTTGAATAGAAGGGGTAAAAAACCCAAGTGTATTGATTTGTTTACATTTGAGATTTACAAATGTCGTGTAGCGGCCCTCATGATGATGTGTTAATAAGAATAATGGTTGCATTCTTATTTTTAGTTCGATTTAAAATAAATTGAGTTTCGGTTCAGTCAATCTTCCCTCTGTAAATCAATTGTTTTCTTGGACTTTTATTTCGATTTAGTTTCTATATTTTTCAATTTGTTTAATATCCTTTTTCAAACCAATAATATATATTTCTTAATCGTAAATATTTTCATTTCGATTTTAGTTTCATTTCTCTCTCTACAGAGAGAGAGAAAGTGGTAGTGCAGTATTTTTTGTCCCTGAATGATAACTTGTGTTGTGCAATTCTGTTTTTAATTGGTTGCTGAGTAGCTCCTATATAAATTTTAGTTTTATTTGTGGTTGGTGATATTAGCACTACTTCATAAACTACATCTGTTAGCAAACACTTTTCCTGTACTGGGCATGACTTTGACATACAATTACACGTTGGTTCATTTTCCTTTTGCTCTTCTTTTGCCAAAATATTTTTGTTGTGATTGCTAATTATGTTTCTTATATTATTAGTGCAGCTGTAGCTTACTTTCAAATTATTCCTATTAGACAGGTTTTTTTTTTAGCTAGGGTGTCACAGAGAAGTGTTTGTTGACCAATTTGAGGAAAGTTCCAACAATTTTATTTTTCACTGCCAAGTTGAAGGGGAGGGGGGTTAATCCATATAATATTTCTCTGTCTGTTTTTGTTGTCTCTTTTGTTTTCACTGGTTTCATATTTTAATTCTGCTTTGTACCCTTGTTCTCTTAAGACCCTTTCATATTCTTTTTTTGTTTTATCAAATATCGAAGCATTTGATGAGTAAACACTCAATATATTCTCAATAGACTTATGCAAATTTCTAATCACTACAGGTGGATGGTTTTATTTGACGTTTATATATATATGGGTTCACTTCTTGGCTTTCTTTATGGGCTGTATACTCCTTTGCTTGGGTCAAATGTTACGCCCAGGAAATTTGTTATACTTAAATTTGTTTCGACCTCAATTTTCAGACCATATTCTTTGAATATTCGTGTTAATTGTTTCCTTGCT
Organism: Doryteuthis pealeii; assembly: GCA_023376005.1. Classification (NCBI taxonomy): domain Eukaryota; kingdom Metazoa; phylum Mollusca; class Cephalopoda; order Myopsida; family Loliginidae; genus Doryteuthis; species Doryteuthis pealeii. Next base: position 97,516,475 of record CM042153.1, on the reverse strand, counting down.
TGGTCCAATGCCCTAGTTTTACCTTTTTTTAAAATCATAATTCCGTCGTCCTTGAACATCGCTATATTATTACTGTCAAAAGTAGATGAAAACTTACGCAACAAGATATCCCAATCAGTGCACTCGCCCCGGCTCCATCATTCGCTCCTTGGTGGTAACTGCGGTATATATATATATATATATATATTAGTTCATAAGAAACAAATTTAATTCAGAACCTTTCGTTTGATTTTCAAATGGATTATGATAATCAGTTTCTGTTTGAGTTTCAGATTTGAAGAATCAAAAGTGTCGAAATAAATTTATTTTTGAACTAAGGTATTTATTAATCTATTTATTCATAATAATACTTATGTGTAAAATATATACACAAACTCTTTATATGTACGTTGAGTTCTCAATTTTGGTTGAATCCTATCACGGAAACACTTGAATAATTTAACTGTTGATTAAACAAACCATCGAAAAACTTTTGAAGATTTCATTCAAATGATGACGTCATTATTTTTGCACGTCAATTTATGTCAGATGCGTTAGGAGAAACGTCACGATCATTTTTAAAAATTGTTTATTGGCGTTTCCTGCACAATTCGGACCATATGACCTTTAGGCACCCCTTTTTGATCTCGATTAAGAAAGGACATGTTTTTCATTTAACCGTTAATATCCAGTTCTTTTAACAGACGATTTTTAGATTTTTTCTAAATTATAAAACTCACCCCTAAACCTAACCCTAACCCTAACCCTAACCCAGCCCTAACCCCTAACCCCTAACCCAAACAAACAACCGGATATTGACGGTGTAAATGAAAAAAATGTCCTTTCTTAATCGAGATCAAAAAGGGGTGCCGAAAGGTAATATGGTCCGAAAAATTTAATTAAACAACAATTTATTTTTTTCTTTTTTAGAGAATATTCTATTTTACCGACATGACCAGACTTATGACTGAAATATCTGCATACTTATCGGTGGCATCAGGTGGTCACATATTCAAGACAAGACAAAACACATTATTCATTCCTTATTTCTCTTTGTTTGTCATTGTGTCCGACCAGACTAAACGGAATCAAATATTCTACAGAAATCTTCGGGTGATTCTGGTTGAATTAACAGGCATGTACCCTTAATTTTTTTTAAAAATAATTGTTTGTATACGATAATCTTTTATAATTATTTCTGTAAAATAATTTAGAAGGATAGGCCAAAGGACACACCTTGTTACAAACGTCTCACGGACACAACACACACACACACGGACACACACACAGACATACATACACACACGGACACACACGTATCTTTACAGTTTACAATTACACACGTAGTGAAGCAATGTACATGTCAGCAACATATCTATCTATTTATCTCCCCCCTCTCTCTCTCTCTCCTCCTCTCTCTCTCTCTCTCTCTCTCTATATATATATATATATATATATATATATATATATATATATATATATAATGTTGTTCTGGTTCCAACGGGAGAAAATGTAATATTTTATAAAAAATATATATATATAGTAAATGAAGAAAAAACTCTAAACTTGCTTTATTACAATAATTTATTTCAACCGTATTAATACGGCATTTTCAGGTAATCATAAGAACATGACTCTTACTCCAGAGTCATGTTCTTGTGATTACCTGAAGATGCCGTATTAATACAGTTGAAATAAATTATTGTAATGAAGCAAGTTTAGAGTTTTTTCTTCATATACTAAATATCTTGCTATGTCCTTTTACTCACTGGTATTAGGTACATTGAGCTCTCCTTATGGTCTACCTGCATCAGCTTGGTTAAACCACTCATGGAAAGACCCTAACTACGGAAAAAAACTATATATAGTAAGATAAAAACTTTTTTTTAAAACATAATCCATTTTGCGGACCTTCTTTTTTATAAAATATTTAATTTTCTCCCGTTGGACTCACAACAAGACTTTATATATATATATATATATATATATATATATATATATATATATATATATATATATACATGTGTGTGTGTGTGTGTGTGTGTGTGTGTGTGTTTATAAGTGAGAAAAGTAGGAATCAATCCGACAAACCAAAATATTAAACATGCTAACAGAAGATCGTCTTCAGTAGAGAACTTCGGTTAACATGTTCAATCTTTTGTTTTCTATTATTCTATTTTTATACTTTTTAGATATTTTTTAATAGAATCCTCGGTGTAAGCGAATTTTGTTCGTAACAAAATAAAATCTGGTTGACAAATAACAATGATAAATTTCATCCAAACCAAAGTTTATATATTTTTCTTACAATTATCTTATATATATATATATCATCATCATCATGTCGTGCAGGCAGCACGGATATCCATGACAATCTCTCGCCAACCTTCCCTATCATTCATCGCCACAGGGAGTTCTTCTTCGCTGCAGCCAGCATCTTTACATAGCTGGTCGATGTAGGTACTTGCTGGGCGGCCCACACTGGCATGTCCATGTGTTGGCTTCCACAGGAGAACGTCGCTTATGAGTTCGTCCTTGCTTCTCCAGCAGTACCCTGCATGCCTAGTCCGTCTCACTCGGATGGTCTGTGAGATCGGGGGCAAGTGACCATAAAGCTGCTCCCTTGTGGGATGCTGTTTCCACGACTTGTTCAGAACTGCTCGCAGCATTCTTGTGCAGCTCCCATATATATATATATATATATATATATATATATATATATATATATATTGGAGAAAACTCAATGGTTCAATGGTTCAATTTACAGGGATGTCGACGACTAAGTTTATCGTTTTTTATATTTGTTCGTTGGTTTATATATGGTAGTTTAGAAGAATATGCCAAAAGATATACCAAAAGAACACACACACGCACACACACACACACACACACACACACACATTCACACACGTAGATAGACACAATCACATACACATACACATATACACATACACATGCACGCACGCGCGCCACACACACACACACACACACACAAAGTCCAAATTGACTTAGTAATTTATTTTTCCGCTAAAATAAGCATTTATAATGATGTAAGTCAAATATTCATCTTTGCTCACAGGCCCGACCCTCTCACTTCCCTCTGTCTCTTTACCCCAGTATTTCACCCTCTCTCTCTCTCTCTCTCTCTCTCTCTCTCTCACACACACACACATTTACATAGTTTCAATTGGGATTATGTTCATGTTATTTTTACACCCAAACAAGCATCGTAATATGCGGTTAGTCAATTAATCGTACTACGTATGATATGATATAATAACAATGATATAAGATATATGATATTATATATTCATATATAGTAATATATATTGATACATAATCTTATTATAATGGAGATTGTGTGTTTTTCTGTCTGTAACCGAAACTATATTACTAATCGAGTCACAATTAACATAGTTATTTAATCACATTCTTCATGATTTTATTTATATTTAAACCTCAATTATTAATAAAATTGCTTCCCCTTTTTATTAGTGTTGTCCATATCTACATACTAATAACATGCTATTGTATTTATATATACAAAAAATAGCGGTTTGCAGTGTGAATGGGAAGCCTAATTTGCATATTGATATTAAAAATGTGATTTTATTAAATATGTGCTTAGTATTATTGATTTCTAACTGTTTGGTTTTATTTTAATGAATATAAGCAAAAATCTCTTCAATGAATCTTAA
>CM042153.1:97452798-97507798 GCA_023376005.1 Doryteuthis pealeii | reverse complement strand
TTGGTGCATCGTTGGAAGGGTCAACCACTGGATTCGAGTTTAGTTTGTGGGGCATGGTGGAGAGTCTGGTTTTCTTTGTGTTGGGTTAAGGGCGGGCGTTTAAGTCTAGAGTTGTATCATTTGCTATTTTACTTTATTATGTTTATTTGATACTTTATTTTTCCAATATTGGATTTCATTCTGAGAATTCTAGCCGATCTTAACAATGCTGTAGTTTTGATGGTCTCCATTCTTCCTCTTATTTCTAATTCACCCAAATCTTTTTCCAGATCTTTGAGGAGTCAATCTGTTTGAGTTCCTCTCTTATTCGTTTTAAGAATAGCCCAGTGTATCTTATAATGGGGGCCACCCAGGTATTTATTACTTTGATGAGATTTCTGCTGCGGGGCTTGCTTTCAAGCAGTTTTCTTGTTCTTTTGAGGTAATCTTTTCTTTTTTACTTTTTCTTTCATCTCTGTTTGTAAAAAAGGAAATATTATCATTATTAGTAATAGTATCTGTATTATTCGGACTATTGTCCTCATCTTCATTGTTATCTGTACAACGTTTCGGCCGATGTGCCCTCCGGCCTTCTTCATGTATTTCTTGTTGGACTCGTGAACCTTCTCGGACTCGGGAACCATCTTTTAGAACTTGGAATCTTCTTGTCGTAATCGGGAGCCATCACGGAACTTTGAACTAACCCTTTATTCAGTCCACGGGGGTATCCTGTTCTCATTCCGCTAACCATAGTTGGGGTAGAGGCGTTAAGCTGTGTTAATTATTATTCTATGTTACTGCTACAAGGATTGAACCTTCAGTCTAGATATAACTGTCAATTAGAACTGTCTTAATTAAATGAGAACGAATATAGACAGATTACATTATTATTATTATTTTAATTGGTTTCTATATAAAAACACTCATAGGATTGATTTTAATACGTTGGACAATAAAAAAAATATTAGAGATCAATAACACCAAGTAATTATATATTAAACCCTGTTTTGTAAAAGACAGTATGAAAATTAACATCATATATTATGTAAAGCTTTATTTCTTAGTGATATATAAAACACATTGCAGGATTTTAAATGCACTTATTACATGGGCTGTTTTGAGGCAAATCTTACTCAGATTTTCACCTATTCTATGTATCAATGATTTTGAATATGAATTACATACTCATTGATAAACTTACACAATTCCTGAGGATATTGTGACGTGGTTTCGGTGAGAAACAGCCAGACACCGAATCACCATTATAATAATATGTATTTTTGTATTAACGTTACCTTTCAATTTAAAAGTGACGAATAATATTAATTAATTGTTAGATTGTTAAATATGCACCTGGAATTTAAGGAAAATAGTTTTAATTTAATAATTTTGATTCAAGGATTAGGAAAATATTATTTTTTTCTTTGATACACAGATCATATTCAAATTGAAAACGTTAATGCTTCAAATATCAATTTTGATAAACATTCTGTAATGTATCACAGCAGCTGCGTATTGTTGATATCGGTTATAATATTATTTTTAAAATGCCAACATTTGTTTTTATAGAAAAGAGTTTTTTAGCAAAGAAAAAAAAATCAACATTTCTCTATTTCTAAGACAGATGTTTACGCGTATGGTCTTCTGTAGTAAAAATAGTTGAAGTACCTTCAACATAGAATTACCATAAATCATTATTATTATTATTTTCACTCCTTTTGAGTTTTTCACACCAGTGTTAGCTGATGGTATTTCACTGGAGTCTGAGTGACAGCAAGTCTCGTCAGGTCTCCAGGACTCTTCTGAGTATTCTAGCCGTTTGCAGCAATGTAGTAGTGTGGATCTCAATTCTTCCTGTGATTTCCAGTTCTTATCATTATTATTATTAGATTTGTTGGTTTTGAAGAAGAGGGGGGTCAGTTTAAAATGTAACTACTATAGTAAAATGAACCCTGACTTTCTGTCTCTCACCCAATCTGGTTACTATCTTTATTACTGTCTTCTTATTATTATCCTGTTCACTCCTGAGTTTTTCACACTAGTGTTAGCTGATGGTATTTCACTGGAGTCTGAGTGACAACAAATCTCGTCAGGTCTCCAGGAGTCTTCTGAGTATTCTAGCTGTTTGCAGCAATGCAGTAGTCTTGATTATTATTATTATTATTATTATTATTATTATTATTATTATTATTATTATACTCTACTAGATAAAGTGTGGTCAGCAAGCTACATTTGGTCTGTATTATTTTCTGAATGCTCCCCCCCCGCCAAGACTTCAAATTTTCTTTATAGAAAAGAGCTTTTTACCGAGTAGAAAAAAATCAATTTTTCCTAATTTCTAACACAGATGCTTACGAATATGGTTTAATAAAAATGGTTGTTGAAGTACCTTCAGCATAAAATTACCTTGCATGTGTTGAGTAGTGCAGCCAACCTGATGAGGAGCCATGTCTCATGCGGCCCACTTCTTGTAAAAGGTTGCCCATGTCTTGTTTAGATCATAACTGCTAACCAAAACTAGTGATTATCCTAATAAGTGTACTAATAATGATAATAAAGTGTATAAAGGAATACTAAAATACCAATAAAATACTAATATATAATAAATAAAGTGTACTAATAATAAACTGTGGCTTGAACGCGCATGTGTACACTCACATACATACACCCCATACACACTGTCTATTTATTTATATCTATATCTATATCTATCTCTCTCTCTATATATATATTTATATAGCGAAAACAAAAAAACTCATATGTGCAGACAATAAAAGATAGCGCCAGGAGCCTAAGCACACATCTAGATAAGAAGATCAAAGGCACGACAACCAATAATAACACAAGATACTAAGAGAGAAACGGCCAACAAAATGATAGTCACGTACACAAACAAATATATAAGAATGGACATTCCAAGTATTTCTTCATAAGCGCATTGTCGTGATGAAGGGTAGTAGCGCAAGCATGCTGCCTAGAAACCGATGGTAACAATGACACCTTAAATGTATTGTACAATATAATAAATAAATACATCTCTTAAAAAAGTAATCGAGCACTTTATTCTCATTTCTCCAATACTAACAAAGGACTAACTATATATATATATATATATATATATATATATATATATATATATATAGAGAGAGAGAGAGAGAGAGAGAGAGAGAGAGAGAGAGAGAGAGAGAGAAAGAAATAGATAGATAGAAAGATATAACTTATAGATGATTATGTAATCCTGTGGCCTGTGAGTTACATTTGGCCTGTATTGATTTCTGAAGGAAGACTTCAATTTTTTTTATAGAAAATATATTTTTACTGAAGAGATAAAAAAACAAACTTTTCCCCAATTTCTAAGGTAGATGTTTACGCGTTTCGTCTTCTGTAGCAAAAATAGTTGAGGTATCTTTGCCTTAAATTTGTTTAGTTGTGCAGCCCACCTGATGATGAGTCATGTCTCATGTGACCCACTTCTCGAAAAAGGTTTCCCATGTCTGCTCTAATCTATGATCATTTTTTAAATTACTATTATTATTATTATTATTATTATTAAGAACTAGCAGAGCTACCCGGCGTTGGTCAGGATTTAGAAATTTAAAAATAAATATATTATCTTAACTAGCACAATAAAAAACACCATCCGGGCGATGTAAAATGAATTTTTGAAAAATATTGCCTGAGTCGGGTGGGATTCAAAAATCCAATTTCAATAAACTGAATTTTATTCAATTCGATTCTGTTGAAAAATAGATTCTTTAAAAATTATTTTCGATAAATAAAATTTATTTAAAAAATGTTTGTAATAAGATTTAAGAAATTTCGTATTTATTAAAAGTAATAATTTATTTATTGAAGTAAGCGTTAAATTAATTAACTTTATTTATTTGATTTTCAAAGAACAAAATAAAATTTATATAAACTAAAATTAAAAAGCTATTTTAGTAATCTAATACTGAATAAAATTAAACTTGAATGTGTATGTTTTTAAACAATGAACAAAATCCTACTAACTATTAACTACTTAATTAAAATTGATTTAAATAAATATATTGCAGATGAAAAATAACATCTTATTATAATGGAGATTGTGTGTTTTTCTGTCTGTAACCGAAACTATATTCCTACTCAAGTCACAATTCTTTTAGTTATTGACATCACATTCTCCATGATTTTATTTTTATCTAAACCTCAATTATTGATAAAATTGTTTAACATTATTAATACTGTTAACTATGTCTACATATTGACAACATGCAATTATATTTATATATACAACAAAATAGCGGTTTACAGTGTGAACGGGAAGGCTAATTTGCATATTAATATTAAAAAATCGAATTTAATAAATATGTACTTAGTATTATTGATTTCTAACTGTTTGGTTTTATTTTAATAAATATGAGCAAAAATCTCTTCAATAAATCTTAAATGAAATCCATTAACAAGAAAAAATAACTGTCATTTTATTCTTTACTTCCTCTTTTAACTAAATACTTAAATTAGAAAAAATAACAATGAAAGACGAGAGTGATGGAAGAGTAAGTTTCAGTTTTTCCATTTTTTATTATACTCCCTCTGTTTCAAATCTTTTATTATACTCCCCCTGTTTCAAATCTTTTTATCTGTATTCTTATTTAGTTTCATTAGCCTTTCTAATTTAATACAATATTTTATTACATTAAAACTTAAATACGTGCACCCGGAGGGTGCATATATTTGCTAGTCAATAATAAAGAATAATCGTAGATGCATTTTTTTTGCATTAAAAATGTAAACAATAATAATCTAAGTTGTTATGCTCTTAATTTATATTTTTTAGAGATTTAATAAATTTCATGTGTATTAAATTAGGCATTAAATTAATTGAATAACTTCATTCAATTTCTAAAGAAAAAAATAACATTTATATGAATTAAAATTAATAAGAGGAATTACGGGATTCGTAGGGAGCTCTTATTCTCCAGGTGGTCGGCAATTATTTCGGTTGAAAGAAGACAAACAACACAATGGAATTAAAACACTTGTATTATAACAAAAGATACAAAAATTGCTGCAAATGTGTTGGCTTTGCTACAGGACTTATCTTGAGAGGTGAAATTAACAGTTCGTTGGTGAATTAGCGCTAGAAAGGGATTCTACTCGCTGTGGTTGTAGAGTGCTGTAGAGACACGTCCGTCTTGGTCGGTTCTCGTCCGATAAGTAAAGTATTGGGGAGTGCTTCTTTTGAGCGACTCGCCTAATTAACTGCCCTTTTAAGTGAGCGGTGGATGGAGCACTTCTTAAGGTGACTTCTCAGGTCGACAGCTTTCAGATAAGTGCTGGGCTTTGGTTTTTTCGCCAACATCGTATGTTGGCGATTCGCCCCCTAGCGGCAGGAGAAGATAATTCTATTATCGGTTTTCCGATATTAAAAAGCTATTTTGATAATCTAAAAGAAAGCAAATAAAATTAAACCGTAATTTTTTCCATCAAAAATAAATGTAAACGAAATCACTTCCGGTTGAGTCGTACCATTTTTTCTACTCTTAAACCAAACGACTCAAGACCCTCCTCACACACACACACCAATAAAACATCCTTCCTTTTATTTTACTGAATAATAATTTTAAAAAACATCCTTCCTTTTATTTTAATATATAAAACACTGAATAATAAAATTTTTAAACAAAATTTACTTTTTCCAGCGTACAAAATATAAACAAAACCTAAGCTTTATGTAGGAAGAAAAATAAACTCACAACATTTTCAGTTTTTACTGTTAAATATTTTTATATTTTAATATTAATTTTTTTATATTTTAATTTTAGTGTAAAAAATATATATACTTAAAAAAATGTATCTTGATTTTAAATTACATAAAAGTATTTTTCAGACATGCAGAAAGTAAACCTGATATACAATTGGATACAAAAAAATATATAAAAATTTAAGGTATGTGAAGGTTAATGGGAATATTTCTTGTTGGTAAATAATTTTCTCGTAAAACTCTATACTTTAGACAACTTTAAATATATACTGAAATAAAACAAACTATATATAAATTAATAATAGCGCGCATATATTTATTAAAACTTGTTTAAAAAAACATCGTGGGTCATCCTTTTTTGCGTACTACATTCTGATAATATATAAATAATACAGCGTTTCTTTATATTATGTAATTATCTTATCGACTATAAATTAAATACTTGTTAATAAAGTTACTGTGACGTAAGCGATGACGTAGTTTCGGTTACAAACAAATAGAGACTGAATCTCGATTATATATAGATTTATATATAAACCAATAAAAACTATTTTTCTATTTTTTTTATTATCATTTATTCTTTATAAATTCATGCTTTTATTTTGTTTATTTTTATAATTATATTTGTTCGTATTTTTTTATTTGTTTTTATCATGTTTTATCAATTTGTTTTATTTTTTTAATCATTTTTTCAAATTAATTTTTAATATATTGATCGATACCCTTATTATATTTCTATTTAACTTAATGAAGTTTTTACAAATTTTAATCCTCTTCCGGCCAAAACTAAGATGTGGATTTTTATTGAACTTTGGATTTTACTGGTCTTCACCAATTCTCCTTTATAAAAGAACATGCGCTCGGTCATTGTACAAACATACAGGCATACAGACAAACAGACATACAGAATATCTCTTTTATATATATATATATATATATATATATATATATATATATATATATATACCCTAAAGCAATTCTTAAAACGTATCTCCTTTAAGAAACACGTTCCAATATGGATTTATCATAAAAGGAGAATTATATCGCAATTTCCTTTTTCGGAAACAAAAAAGAAAAATCCGGCAATAAATTCATGGATAAATAATAGAGAAAGGTTACTTGGTGTAAAATATATTGAATAAGTTTTTCGGTAAATAAAGGCTTTTCAAAATCTTGTTTTCTTTCTTTTCTATGATTTATATGATTGTTACGTATTACATGTGATTTTACTTATTGTATCAATTATAAAGTATCTTTTTTTTAAGTTATGTTTTTTTCTTTTATCATCTTGCTTTTCATATGGGAACTAATTAAATTGAAAAACATTATAATGAGATATTGAATTGTGGTTTTCCACAAAAGCTTTCAAAAATATGAATCGCATTGTTGTAACTTGACTATCAGAGTTAACAGAGAAAATAATAGGAAGAAACACAACGAGTAATAGGAAGAAACACAACGAGATAGGGAAAAAGGTTTACAAAGCAAAAATAAAAGGTGATCAGAGTAATTAGTAATTGCTAGGTTGAATTAACAAGTCTTGTGAGATCTCGAGGTTTCTCTCTTCAAAATGTTTGTCAGACATTATTTGCAGGAAAAACTGACCATTCCATTCTCATTATTTAGGTACTATATGTCCCTTTCTTTCTTTCTTTGTATTTCTGTTGTAACTCTAGTATCAGAGTTAACAGAGAAATAATAGGAAGAAACACAAAAGGTATTAAGGATAAAGAAAAAGGTCTACTAAGCACAGATACAAGCTGAACAGAGCAATTCGCAATTGCTAGGTTGGATTCAAAAGTCTCGTGACATCTCGAGGTTTCTCTCTTTCGAGGTTTGGTCAGAAATTATTTATAGGGAAAGCAGACAATTCCATTGTCATTATTTAGGTACTATATGACAGTGTTGCATACCTCTTTACTTCTCTTCTTGTTATTATCATACTTATCTTTTTCTATGCTTGTAAAATATGACACACACTATTCGAAATATTTGGGTCTATTTCTCAAGTGTGGCTTCTCTAAAAAGATATTTATGCCCCTGTGGTGTTGTTGCTAACGTGCCGGACTGCGACATCATAGTAAGCGAGTTCAAACCCCACTTTCGGACCAATACCCTTGGGAAAGGTACAAGATCTCTCTTCCCTCAGATATGAATTAGATACTACCACGACTGTTCTACTGTCTCGTGGTTATTTAATGCCGAACCTATCCTTGTAGAAGAGCAGTAGTGATAGTAAGTAGTAAAGTAAGCATAGTGGCCTCCTTTTCACTAGCGCTAGACAAGGGACATTGTTTTGCCTCTGAGATGGAGCGCCACACCTATCATCAGCTCCCCATTTTTGCGCACAGATCCAATCTATGCTACAGATGCTCTACCGACTGAACGAAAACGAATTCGAAAGTGAACGCAATAGCATGACTTGAGTTTGATTTTTTTTGGTTGGTCGGTTGGTTGGTTGGTTTTTAGGGCATGTCAATCTTTGTTGGGTTATTTTATGCCAAAGACGTTTATGTTTTATTCATTCTTGATGGGTATTCATTTTTTTTCTATTTAACACTAAGATGGGACCCTAACAGGTACTACTACTCTGGGTGAGAGTGGACCTGGGAGTAATGGTGATAAAAGGGTACTTCCCATTCCCCGAGAATTCCAAAAGTGGAACTTCACCATTAGATGCACTTTAACGTCATACCCAGGACATCACCACCTGCAAACACATATATGATAAAAAGTGTTGTGACAATCAATTAGGTGCAAGGGCTTGACCAGCCGATTAATCAGAGGGGGATTCTCTGACAACCCGTCTAGCCTAAGTAAGGACCAAAGTGATGGGTATTTGCCTCTCATCCCACTTATGAGGATCGTGAGACAAGGACATTTTATGTGGAACCACCCACAAGCCGAAGCTCATGGGTGGTAGGCACAAAAAAATAAATAAGGACTAAAGTGGTGTGTTGCATGTCATGGACTGCTCATTCACCAGGATTCCCTCCTTAAGCATTATGGGTCGCCAACCACGACCAACAGGTGTTTCCATTGGGAGGCAGTTGTACCCATCTGCAGAGGTGCAGTCGGTGTATCTTTCTGTCCCATCCAAAAGAATGGAGTGGAGTTTAAATTCACTAATTACAATGTCGCTCCCCCAGAACGTTAATCACGGGGACTCCCTCATTCAGGAAATTCAATTTTAATAAAAAGAAGTTTTTTTCCCTTTTTTTACTGTTTATTTCTTTATTTTATTTTATTTTATTTATTTATTTATTATTTATTCTTTCAATTCTGTTTCTAAAATTCTGTTTTTGTCGCAGATAATTATTCTAATGCACTCAAATAAAACTAATTTGATTAGATGATAAAAATCTCCATTAATCCTATAATTTGTATATATATTTTTGTCTTATTTTTTGTCACTTTCTAGTTATATATATAGACATACATATAGATATATAGACATACATATAGATATACGTACACATAAAAAATATATCAACCATGAATAAGTACAACTGGTGATCTTTCACATAGGGGGGGGGGCTGACTAATAGCAAGTTTTTTTTCAGCTATCCATCATTATTATTATTATTATTATTATTATTATTGAGTTTTCACGCCTGCCGTAGCCGGTGGTCCACTTGAGGCTGAGTGACAGCAAGTCTCCTCAGGTCTCCAGGACCCTTCTGAGTATTCTAGCTGATCCCAACAGTGCTGTAGTTTGGATGGTCTCGATTCTTCCTCTGATTTCCAATTCACCTAAATTCTTTTCCATAGCTTCGAGGACCGTTCCAAGGGCACCGATTACAATTGGTACGACCTTCACCTTCATGTTCCACTGTCTTCTCAGTTCTCTAACAAGGTCCGAGTATTTGTCTATCTTTTCGCATTCTTTCATTTTTACTCTGTGGACGGCAAAATCTCTGAGATAGCAGGTTCTCTTCTTCTTGTCAATCAATACTAGGTCCGGTCTCCTGGCCGGGATTTGGTGATCCGTCCCGTCTGTACCTCGAAATCCCAGAGAATTTTATGCATCTCATTCTCCAGGACAAGTTCAGGCTTGTGTATATACCATTTTGTTGTATAGGGAAAATTGAATTTTTTGCGCAATTCCCAGTGGATTAGCTTTCCCACCCAATCGTGCCTAGTCTTGTACTCTCTTTGTGTTAGTTTGCTGCATTCGCTTATTATATCATTAACCGTTTTGTCTCTGTCTCCACACATTCTGCACTTGCTATTCTGCTGCGTCTTATCTATTATTATTAGTAGTAGTAATAGTAGTAGTAGCAGCAGCAGAAGAAGAAGAAGAAGAAGAAGAAGAAGAAGAAGAAGAAGAAGAAGCAACAACAGGACCTGCGGATTTACCACTGTATTATGATTTAATTATTACAACATTTGATATGTTTACTTAAGAGCTATTGCTAAATAGTTCAATATGTAAAAAGTATATTAATCTTGATTTAACTCTCCCACACACTTTTTCTTTATTTCCTTTTTGTCATCTTTTTATTATGTTCGATTGAAACAGAGTAGCGTTATCGCTCCCTCGCGCTCATCCCATCTCCCTAGCCTTCCCCTACTCTCTTTTTTTTCTTTCTTTCTTTCTTTTTCTTTCTTTATAAGAAAAAAATGGAATGGTCCATTATTTAGCTGAGGTGACGACACTTATAAGAAATAAGAATTCGGCGGATAGGCAAAACTAGATAAAAGGGATTTGCATTTTTGCATTTAGTCTTGGACGATTTAGACGCTCTAATGTTTAACTAGAGGGTATTGCAAGATGATAACGATCGTATTTTGTATGAACATGGGTATTATTATATAGACTAGCCAAAAAAATAAATAAATCGCCCACCGGGTGGCGTAAAAGTTAATTTTTCACACACTCTTTTGTAGAAAAAGTAAACAAATCTTTGAAATCTTATATTTTTTTAATGATAGACATAAAAATACTTTTGATGTCAAAATTCAAATAAATATTTTTTTTTTTAATAAAACCAAAGTTTCTAAAAGTTAAATTCCAATTAATTTACACAGATTCGTAAAAGAAATTTTTACGATCAAAACCAAAATTATTTTTCCCAATAAAATATAAAACTTAATGTAGAAGAACATTATGTGACTATTTTTTGTTTGTAAATAATTTTCTCGTAAAAGTTTATACGTTAGATAGCTTTAAATATCTATCAAAATAGTCATGATTTTGTCTATAAATTGAATACTCATTGATAGATGTACGCAATTCCTGAGGCTATTGTGCCATAAGCAGTGACGTAATTTCGGTTACAGACAGAAAGACACCGAACCGCCATTATATATAGATTTAATATGTTTACATCTGGTTTTGTTCATATATATATATATATATATATATATATATATATATATATATATATATATATATATATATATATATATATATTACTTTATCTGTTGTACTTTTAAGAACAAAAATTGTCGTCTATTCAACTCCAATGATGACGTCAATAAGAAAAATAAGAAAAATGAACAAAACGCCTTAGACATATAATGTTGACAAACAGATTTATAATCTATTTACAAATGAAACTTTTCCTCGAAGTCCGTTTACCAAAAATTTAATAATTGAATAACCGATAATACTTTATGGAAAGATAAAATTTACTAAGTTACTTTTAAAAAACGCAAAAGGATAAAGAAAGAAAAGAAAATTTACCAAATACGATCTCACTCGATAGACCACTCCTCGCCAAGACGCCCACATCCGAGTCGGCTGGGGCTGTAGAATACACCGACTGCATCTCTGCAGAATTGTAAGACCACACTACAAAGCGGCCACCTGATAGCCGAGTGTGGCGATCCGTGATGCTTAAGGATGGAATCTTGGTGGCTGAGCAGTCCATGACATGCAACGCATCACTTTGGCTCTTACTCGGTTGGTTGGAGAGACCCCTCTGACCAATCTGCTGGTCACGTGAAGCCCAAACACCTATATGATTGTCCCGACTGTATTCCCCAATTACTCTTATGGCAAAGTCCAACCCTTTAATTATATATGTGCTAGAAGGAAGGTGGCTGAGAGACTTGGCGTTCCGGGTATTACGATAAACTGCAGCTAGTCGTGAGGTTCCAGCTAGTGAAGAGGTTCTGATGAGTGGGGATTATATCTTTTGCTAAAACCCCCAGGTTTATTCTGAGTGGTCGTAACTGTTAGGGTCCCACCTATCAGTTAAATAGACCGAAAAATGAGTTTAAAAGTTTAGTTTTAAAGGAATTGAATACCCAACAAGAATGAATAAAACATAAACATCTTCAGCATAATATAACCCAATAAGGGTTGACATGTCGTAAAATTCAACCAACCAACTGTTGCATACCTCTTTCCTTACTTACTTCTATTCTTCTTCTAGCGTCTCTTCTAACATCTCTTTTAGCGTTTCTTCTAGCGCCTGGACTTCGTCTTGGTGGTCGGTCGCACTTAACTTATTTCTTCTTCTTCATCAGTCTTGTTACCAAGACATTCACCAACCACAAAACCGTGTTATTTTCGTAAGCTTTTATTTACTTAACTAAACATTTCATGTAACTAAACATAGCGCGCGTATGCAGGTGAGTTCCAGTTAAGGCAGTACATCTTCTCTGCCTGACGTCTAAACTGAATCTGAAGACCCAACCAGGTCCCACGTGACTTCACGTATTTCGCAGGCTTTCTGTAATATTCCATGGAAAGTCCCGCCCGTGATATGAAAAGGGCCATCCCTTTAGAAATACAGGGGATTGACAATAATCTGATGCAACCGCATCGATTATGTAACACAACCAACCAAGACATCCAACTATACAACCTTTGGTTTGGTTTCTTTGTTTCAACTGTTGTGTTATCTTAGTATAAGGTGTACACCAAATTTACACTCATATTTATGAACTTTCCTAACGTCTGCAGTTGGTACTTCCGGTAAAAATTGACCAATGGGAAATGATTACATAACGCATTGAAGATCGTTGTTAATTGTCCTGAAGTCAATTGCAAATTGAACTTTTTGCGATCAAGTGTAGCGTAATTATTATGGTCTAACGGGAATTTGGGGATTGAAAATAAAACGGTATTCGGATTTCTGGAGAAAGAGAGGAAAAAGAAATAAGAACAAAGAAGGTTAAAGTTTGAAACGGTAAACGCTCAACAGGGGGTCATCCACTGACCGACCAATGACGCCGGAACTAAAGTTTAAAATAAAACCGGAAGTTCTAGTTTCTGCAGAGGAGTGGAAGTTGGGTGACCCTCTCACCCCCGGGAAGTGAAACGGAAGAAAATAAAGATCGGTCTTTTTCGGCTGGGCCTTTGTAAGGGGCAGACTAGTTCCTCCGTGATGTGTTGCACAGAGTAGTACCGAACATGATTTACGATAGAATACTTTGACCACTCTCTCTCTCTCTCTCTCTCTCTCTCTCTCTCTCTCTCTCTCTCTCTCTCTCTCTCTCTCTCTCTCTCTCTCTCTCTCTCTCTCTCTCTCTCTCTCTCTCTCTCTCTCTCTCTCTCTGAAAAAGAACCCACGAGCCTAAAAAGGAATAAACAACCGCTTTGTGATTATACGACTTGCATATGTTGTTTCTGAACTACTACCGACTACAACTACAACTCGAATTTGGCCCTATGCAACATTAAGACCTAACCCATACATAGGAGAATTACCAGGAGCATCTACTGAGAGTAAACTCTTTTTTCTACCTCGGATTTAAAGTAACACTACAAAGATTAACTAACTGAACTCAAACTCAATAATGATTTGGATTTACCAATAGAAGAACTAAACACCTAAAATGGCGATCAGAATTTTAACGTCGAAGGAAACATACTTGGCGACCCAAATTCAAATCGTGGACGACGCTGTTTGCATTTCACATACCTCTAATACTCTCGAGTAAGGTAAGCATCCAACTATTCTCCCTCCAGCTATGGGGAGCTTATAATCCCATTGAAAGCACCGTTTCCAACTAAATCAACGGAGTTAAGTAGTGATGAGCCTGTTTGATACTATTAATTAATAGATAGGTTACCATTTAAGCAACATCAGGTACTGTAGGAAACCGAATATTGAAATGATTTGATTCGACATTAAATGACTCGAAAATGGTTGATATGACGTAAAACAAAACAATCAATCCAGCTATAGGTAAATTGACTAGGCTTTTTAACCTTGGTTAGGCAACCAGTCTTGGAGAATGAAAACTCTGAATTCAATCCTGTTAAACTCTGCTTAAGAAATTGTCCACGTGTCGCATCCTGCTCGTGCGGAGGGGTTGTTAGATACATATATCAAACTCAGCAGAGAGAAACTGAGACTCTCTGTCCAACGTCAGGTTGAAAACTGATTCTCTAAGTAACTAATCACATGACGCGCGAGATACGCGCCTCTGGGGTCAGGATTATCAACAGACCTGGTATTTTTTCACTTGGCCCCTTGAATTCTCGCTACAGGGTCTGTCAACAATTTTTGCTACCACATAAAATGTAATACGTGGGGATAATATGCAGGACTGCGACGTCGTAGTAAGCTGTGTTCGTTACAAAGAGCAACAACGAACACAGAGATGAAGTAAACCCAAGAAGATCCAAGAAGCCCCAAGAAAACAGACTAAAAGAACAGAGAGAAACCAAGCCAGATAGCAACATAGAATAATAGAAGTGATAATATTGAAGATAGATATCCAGAAAGCAACATAAAAAAGACAGAATAAAATATTTGCCTGATTTTTTTTTTTTTTTTTTTTTTGATAAGGCATGATACGCATTATTTTAATAATTTGTCTGTTGAGCAAACAAGGCGTTAAATAACTTAAGTGGATCTCATTCAAATAATGGCGTCAATGTTTTTACACGCCCATCAATTCAAGAAGCGTCATGAAAAGCATCACGGGAAACATCACGTTTATTCTTTTTTTTAAGAATACATTTGAAAAAGGTGTAAATACGACTGAGCATAAAACTACAATTTCAAAAATAAATTTACACGCACTTAAAGAACTCTAAAAACAAGAACAAAAACAACACCTCCGCAGACAAAAATAGACCTATTATCGTCATGAATACTAAAGTCTATAATACTAAAATAAAATTCCGACTAAATGACACCAACCAACTCACCCACCCCAGGCAAAAAATTCTATGAAATTAGCACATTTAAAGTAAGTTTAGTTTGTTTCTTTTTATTTAGCTGTAAATAATCTAATAACAGAGTTGACATCTACTCGAGGCAAAGAAATAATGGAATTGACAAATTTAGAGAATTGTCACCTTGCTTTTTATTTACTTAGCAATAAACAGACCAATAACATATAAACAAACTAATAACTTATATTCTATAAGATTAAATGATTGAATTGAGGTGGAGCGCCACACTTAACATCAGCTAAAATGAATTAAGATTTAAACTAAATGGCTTTGTATAAGAAACACATTGACTTTATAATTATCCAACTAAGTCTGGTTATTCGAAATTATTTTTCTTGGTTTAAACTTTTAAAGTATTATATTTCTTACAGTAGACACACACACACACACACACACGTGTGCGCAGACACACACACACACATATATATGTGCGCGCGTGTGCGTGTGTGTGTGTGTGTACTTTGGATCAATTTATTTGACTGTTTTCTTCAAATTCTGTTGACCTACCAAATTTAGCAAACTTACCTATTTGGGCCCCAGTAATATTTTAACGTAATTTTTTCTCCATAGGAAAAAATGGGGCCCCCATTGAGGGGTGCTAGCAAACAATACTCAAAAGAAGCTAGGGCATCCGTTCGTGATGTAATGGTTAGCAAGCTAGTCTCACAGATCGATTACTACTGTTCGATCCTCGCTGAATGCTTTATACTTGTTACCTTGTGCCACATCCTACGCATGACGAACGGGTTGCATAAATGCCTACATAAGAGAAGCGATGTTACTGCCATATGTAACGATTTGTATAGAAGTTAAATGTCCAAACGTCAAAAGAAAAACAAATTGTCTTGATAAGATAATTATCCGCAATTTAATTACATTTTACTAATTTGTGTTAGACATCGATATTTAAACTTGATAAGTAAAATAATTACATTAATTCTTTTTTTCATATTCAAGTTTATAAAACTTTAATTTTGTGTGATTTGTTACACTTTACAGTAACTTTATTTCCCTCTGGATATTGCTTATTCTTACTGACTACTTCTTGATATAATATCAATGTGTCCCCTAAAGAGGGGTAAGACCTCATTCCCACAGAAATCAATTTATGTTGTATCAGCCATTTTGCCTTCCATATTTTACTCATAAACCATGCAAACATAGAATAGATGAAGTTACTGTGAAATTTCACACTACCCAACGAGTCGACATTATTGCATCCGGTTCATAAATTCCGTGAAACTGAGGGTAAAAACACGTGAGGTGGCCATCATCGTTAAAGGTTGAGTTTCTCAATGAGATGTCCGATCGTTAAGTCAGCCAGAATATTTCTTAGGAAGATATCTTGTTACGATTCGTGTGGCCATTTTAGGCTGTAGGTGAGAGCAGTTTTACAGAGGAGATTCCTTGTGGCACAAAGTTTGATCCTTTCTTGAAGTAGAAAGATGTAGCATCAGTTTTAATCCTTGTCAGCTGATCCGTATTAAAGAATTGTATAATCCTCATCAGTTGGTCCGTATTAAAGAATTGTATAATCCTTGCCATTTCTTCTGTACATCCAACGAGCAATTGAGCTACAATTTATCAACGACTTTACATAGTAAATAAAATACCTGTTTGAGCGTTTTGATTGGCCGATTCAGCCAACGCAGTTTGAAAGAGTTTATAAATTCAAGTTGTGATCTTCAGCACACTTTATATTACAAAAATAATCAAACATATATTTTCAGATTGGTCTGTCCATAATTTCTATTTTCAGATCTACAAAGAAGTTAAAATAGTAAAAACGATGGTTACATTATTTTGAATTGGTTAGTTTGCTTATTTTATCAAAACTCGGAATATTTATTTCCCCTGCCATAATTTTTAACTTACAACTCTAGAACTTATATTATAATTAACTGGATATAATACAATAATGGATTTTTCGGTCTGTTGTCCTCGTCTTTATTGTTATAGTTGTATAGCTATTTACTTCTACTTATCATATTGTATTTACCTTATTCTGTCTTTATGTTCAGCTGGTCTACTCTATGATGTGGCCTCTTCTATACTGATTGGGTGGTCTATTGTCTGCCTGGGTATCTGGGCTGGTTCTACCTTTGCTCTTCTTATCTGTTTTCTTGGGATTTCTTGGGTCTACTTCATCTCTGTGTCCGTTGTTGTTCTTAGTAACGAACACAAAGATTTGGATATTTTTTCAGACGTTTTTATTTAGCCCAAGTTAACCATCACGCATGGCAAGAATAGTCATCTTAGAGACACGTCAGCCTCCCCTGAAAAGCACATCTAAAATTTCCTTTTCTAAATCTATCCCATCTACTTCCGAATAGGTACCTTGTACCTATTCGGAAGTAGATGAGATAGGTACAGGTACAAGGTCGGCGAAAGGCTAAACCCTATCAATCTACTATTACGGTTTTCTCTGATTCAGAATTACAGTTATTTTTAATTTCTACTCTACTTTACATAATCTATAGTAATTATTTAACATTATATAAATAACGTTTCGGCCGATTTGCTCTTCGTTCTTCTATAGATATGTTTGTTAAACTTGTGAACCTTCATGTCGAGATTCGAAGCCTTCACGGTTCTTCGAACCGAACCTTTTATTTAATTCATCGAGGGAAATTGATTTTATTCCGTTAACCATGAACGGGTACAAGTTTTAAGGTATCTTAAGTATTCTATGTTCTTTTCGCCTGTAGCCATGATTGAACCTGCAACCTGTAGATGATTGTTATTTAGAACTGTATAAAGTTACTCTTTCTGACCGTTGCGCCATGTGTCTAATTTGTTGCAGATTTTTCAAAGTGTTTGTCAATATGTATAATTTTGTGTCAGATTTTGCTTGGCCCAATTATTAGGAAATATTCATCAGATTCGTATAAGAAATGAAAAGAATAAACTGAGTAAATTTCTTAGTCGTTGATTTTTGTATTTTCATTATTTTTGTTTATTGTTTATTGATTTTAATGGCATATCAACCCGTCTGGGATTATGTCATGCCTAACGGTTAAGAAGTGATACATATCGTGTATTCATATTTATACATTTTAGTAATTGGTTTTAACAATGTGTTAGCATTATTGGGGATTATGTTGTATGGTATTGATTTGTTTCATGTCTATATTCTATGGTATAATTTTATTTCTCTCAAAAAAGAGATTTATTTATGTCAGTATTTTGAAAAATTTATTAGAAACTCAACTGTTTGTTGGTGTGACGGTGAGATCTAAAAGAATTTCTTGGAGCCTTAAACAGTTTCGTGAATTATAAAAGAATTAAGTGAACCACCGGCTACGGCAGGTATGAAAAACTAATAATAATAATAATAATAATAATAATAATAATAATAACTAGCACAACGAGAATACAAAACTCAAACTAGCACACGACTGGGTTGGGAAGGTGATCCACTGGGAATTATGCAAAAAATTAAATTTTGACCACACAACAAAATGGTATATGCATAAACCAGAATCTGTTCTTGAGAACGAAATGCACAAAATTCTCTGGGACTTTGAGATAAAAACGGATCACCTTATCCCAGCAAGAAGACCAAACCTAGTGTTGATAAACAAAAAAGAAAGAACTTGTCAATTGGTGGATTTTGCAGTGCCAGCAGATTAAAGGAAAATGAAAAATAGACAAATATCTGGACCTTGCCAGAGAACTGAAAAAGTTGTGAAATATGAAAGTGAAAGTGATACCGATTGTAGTTGGTGCACTTGGAACAGTCCCAAAAGGATTAGAAAAGGGCTTGGAAAGTTTGGATATCAGAGGAAGGATTGAAACCATTCAGAACACTGCACTGCTGCAATCTGCCAGAATACTCAGAAGAGTCCTGGAGACCTGAGGAGACTTGCTGTCACTCAGACTCCAGTGAAAGACCATCAGCTAACACTGATGTGAAAACTCAAAAGGAGTAAATAATAAAATAATAATAATAATAATAATAATAATAATAAAACTGGAACATAAAGGTGAAGATCGTGCCAATTGTAATTGGTGCCCTAGGAACGGTCCCCGGGGTCTGGAAAAGAGTCTGAATGAACAGGAAATCAGAGGAAGAATCGAGACCATCCATTGTTGAGATCGGCTGGAATACTCAGAAGAGTCCTGGAAACCTGGGAAGAATTGCTGTCACTCAGCCTCCAGTGAACCACCGGCTAAGGTGGATGTGAAAAACTATTTAACAATAGCTCTAAAGTAAACATATCAAACGTTGTAATAATTAAATTATCATACTGTGGTATATCCACAGGTCCTGCTCGTTATATTCTATTTCTTACGAAATGGTTCAGTAATGAGTGTAATGTCTCCCATTGAAATTACACGGAATCTTCACCGGGTAGAGGTGAGCATAATGACATCATTAAACAGAGGTAAAATCTCAGGTGTAAATCATTATCTTTCTGCTTAATTACTCCACCATTAGTGATCACTTGATCAGATGCGCACGCGCACGATAGAAAAAAAAAAGCGGTTCAAAGACCATATTAAGACAACGCTGAAGAAATGTAACATCACACCTTCAAGTGTGGAAGATCTGGCCTCCAACAGACAGGGTTGGCGAGACGCCTGCCGCACAGGAGCTAAGCAGTTCAATAAATTACCTTACCCGAACTCCCCATGGATTATTATGTATGTGGCGCCGTTGAGAAATCCACCAATCGCCGTGCCAGTACTACAAAAGCCCAGTTAATCGATAGAATTAAGATGGTTTTTGAGACACTTCCCAGGGAAACTGTAATATCAGCTTGCTCCAAGTTCCGGAGCAGGATTGAGGCTGCGATCGACACTAATGGCGGTTACTTTGATTGAAACTTGTTGACATTAGTGTAATTTCCGTGCCTGTTGAATTTCTTTACAATCCATTAAATTTTGTAGTTACCAAACACTTTTTCTTTATGAAAATGTCAAATTTATCTCGAACACACTATATATATATATATATATGTTGGCAACCTTCCGTCTATTTTAGACGATGGCGTAATTTGTTTTTTTGTTTTTTTTGTTTATTGTTTATTTGTGTTTATTTCAGTTTTTTGTCTTTTTTGTTTTGTTGTCTTTTTGTTTTGTTGGTTTTTGTTTTGTTGTTTTTTTCTGTTTTGTTGTTTTTTTTCTGTTTTGTTGGTTTTTTGTTTTGTTTTTTGTTTTGTTTTTTCACTTTTCGAATGGCAGTCTCTGGTGCAATGGGTGCAAACAAAAGGTGATACTTCCTGTAGGTGTTGGGGGTGCTGCCGTTTCTCCTTTCTTTTAGCTCTTTTTTCTGTGGCAGCTTTCTTCCACTCTACTTCACTTCTTTTTGTTCCCTGTCTGACGAGGATGCGCCAGGTTGCACGGTCTTCTGCACAAGCCTCCCACGTGTCTATGTCGATGCGGCATGTCTTCAGGTCTCTCTTGCAGACATCTTTGAAGCGTAGACGTGGTCTCCCTGCCGGTCGGGTGCCCTCCACTAGTTCACCGTATAGTAGCTCTTTTGGGATGCAGCCTTTGTTCATCCTCCTGACATGGCCAAGCCAGCGCAGGCGTCTCTCACAGGTGATGGCGGCCATGCTGTTAATGTTTGCTCGTTCTAGCACTTCTGTGTTAGGCACTTTGTCCTGCCAGCGGATGCGTAGAATGCGGCGTAGGCATCTGAGGTGAAAGCTGTCCAGTTTCCTCACATGACGCGAGTACGCGATCCAGGCTTCGCTGCCGTATAGGAGAGTGCTGAGAACACACGCTCTGTAGACGCGCATTTTGGTTTTCTTGGTAAGGCTGGCATTTTCCCACACTCGTTGACTTAGTTTCGCCATGACTGCTGACGCTTTAGCAATTCTGCTGTTGACGTCATCGTCGGTGGAGACTGAGTTGGCAATGGTATATATATATATATATATATATATATATACTAGCTAAAGTACCCGGTCCATGACCGGACTAAAATGAAATTTGGATCACCAGGGAGTGAGAGAGAAAGTGGAAGACAATAGTTAGAGAGGGGGTAAGAGGAAAATAATTCTTGAAACTAAAATCATTGAGAATTTGTATATTTCAGGATTTGTATTTTCTGTTTTATAGTTTAAACTTATTTCATATTATTATACAACAAATTGAAAGTATTCGTTTGTATATTTGTTTGTTTTGTTTTAAATTTTTTGTACATGACAACAATTCACATTTAGTTCTTAATTGCATGTTGAGTTTTAAAAAGAAGCTGAGAATCGAAAATTTAAATTCTTCGTATTGCAATATCTATTTTTGCTAAAACTTAAGACTATTTTAAAACTTATTATAGGGACCACCAATTGATCAGTTTAGGCCATCTTTGAATAAAACGGAAATATTTTGTTATTATTTATAATTAATTGATTTTTCATATAATTTTTTTTAAAAACCTCTTATCGTAACTTGTTTTTAGCTACGTTAAATTTCAGTTGATTTAACAGTGCAAAAATGAAAACATTGTTTTTTCAATCATAATTTTCATTATTTCCGTAAGCTGAAAAAAAATTAAAAAATCATCAGGAGTTTATTTAATGTTTTTTCTTTCAAATGGAAAACATTTTTCAAGAAAATATTAATTTTTCTGCAAGTTTCATAGTGTTAAATATAGGGGGTGGGTAAATTTCACAGGGTAAAATTGGTGGTACCTAGTATTTTAAAAACATTGTTTTTAAAAACGTTTTGGTGGACCTGATTATCTGGACTCCCCCCCATCTAATTTTTTTTCCTTCAGTTGATTATTATCGATTACACACCAATCTATCAGATTGTAAAAAAAAATTCTTAAAAGTTCTTTATTTTTTTAGTATTCACAGGTGCTCATTTACTCGTATAAGTTTATAGTAAATTGATCCCCCATATCGGAACCGCTTTAAACGGAACCCAAATTATTTATTTATTTTCCCATTAAACTAACCCCAACCCCTAACCCTAACCCTAACCCTAAACCCCCCTAGTTAAAATTTAGTTTTATTACAAAATTTGTATTAATTACAAAACAACAATTTTCATAAAAGTTCACATGTCACATATGAAATCTCTATTTAAACATGCCAATTTTTCAAAACTGAAAAGTTGCACTATAAACTCAGCGATGTTTATTGACTTCACAATAAAGAGTAAAATCATAAAACTTAAAATTTAATTTGTAAGGCAAATTCTGAGGACTATAATAATTTAAATGTTAGTTGTTTTGTTTTATGGGATATCAACTTTGTTTGTTGTTTTGTTTTATGGGATATCAACTTTTCGGGTAATTTACTAACGAAAGAGATTCCAATCTGACTGGTATAGACTGCACTGCTTGTATCGCAATAATCATAGGCAGCGTGGCTATCCGAAGCCATTTTTTAATTTTTTAACTCGCTGTAAAAAATGATTCAATTGATAAAAACTCACACAAATTATATATTTTCAAAGAGTATTTTCTTATTTTTCTAACGATATAAAAATAATTAAAGATTGGACCATAAATAGGCCATAAATTCGGAGCTCACACGGCTTAGACTGCAAAATTAATTCATTAAAATCAAAACTTCGCTGCTGTTATCCCTTTAACAATAAGCAGGCAGAGACAATATTTTATTATCAGGAGGGGCTGATATATGGACAGTTCCGCAAATTGGGTGATTTTGGATTAATTAATCGATTAAATCCCTTAATCAGTAAAAATCAATAACCAAATTTGGAGTTTTTCTTAGTTAGAACGATATCAATGTGTATGCAAGATTTTGAATCTGAGTGACCTCCCGTTTTTTTGTTATACGTCGACACGTACATACCAAAATCTCTCTTTTATAGATTAGATATATATATACAGTGTGTTCGAGATAGATTTGACATTTTCATAAAGAAAAAGTGCTTGGTATATATATATATATATATATATACACGAACATTTAATCTTGTTTATTCTTTCTCTGAATGTTTGAGATGAGGCTTGAAGATTAGTATTATTCGGACTATTGTCCCCATCTTCATTGTTATTTGCACAACGTTTCGGCCGATATGCCATCCGGCCTTCTTCAGGTATTTCTTGTCGGACTCGGGAACCTTCTCGGACTCGGGAACCTTCTTTTCGAACTCGGGAACTTTCTTGTCGTATTCGGGAGCCATCACGGAACGTTGAACCTAACCCTTTATTTATTCGACGGGGGTATCCTGTTCTCATTCCGCTAACCATAGCTGGGGTAGGAGTTGTGTTAATTAATCATTTTTCTAACTGCTTTCACTCAGGATTGTACTCGGGAACCAGAGATAACTGTCACTTAGAACTGTCTTTTAACCCAACTGCCTAATCCACTCGGCCATGTGTTCAATTGGACAATTGAGTGTGAATTTTGGGAACTTATAAACCTAATGTCTTGATTTGGCTAGAATATCTACCTATTTTACTTATGTATGATTTTTTTACCAAGACTCATATTTTTTGTTTTTTTTTGTTTGTTTTTTTTCTCCTCCGCAATCTGATCTGGCCTTCTTAATTATGGGTTCCCATATTGTATTCATTTCTATGCTAGGCCTACTTAACAGCCCAGTACAGCCTATCATATGTGCTGATTCTTTGAGGCGTCTTCTCTTCCAATGTTCTTCTCTATCTATTATTCTAACTCCATAAGGGCAGATGGTTTCCCTTTTCATTCCATATATGGTCAACCATACCCGACTTTTCTATTTCTCCTCGGACCACTGCTTTACGATGTTCTTCTAGTCTTACTTTCAGTGGACGGCATGTTTCACCTTTGTATTCTTTGCCACAGCTGCATGGGATGGAATACACACAATTTTTGGTCATGTTGTATTCTGTTGGGGGCTTGACTCAGAGGAGATGTTTACGAAGAGTTGAGTCACTCCTGAATGTTGTCCTGATGTCATAGGGATTACATATCTTTTGAATCTTTTCAGCCAAGCCTTTCACATAGGGCAGACAGACTGTGCTGAGTTTTGTTTATTCTTAAACACATATATCATGTGTTTGCATTTTATTATATTATATATATATATATATATATATATATATATATATATATATTATTATAATGGAGATTGTGTGTTTTTCTGTCTGTAACCGAAACTATATTACTACTCAAGTCACAATTCCCTTAGTTATTTACGTCACATTCTCCATGATTCTATTTCTATTTAAACCTCAATTAATAATAAAACTGTTTGACAGTATTAATACTGTTGGCCTTACCTAAATACTAATAACATGTAATTGTATTTATATATACAACAAAATACCAGTTTTCAGTGTAAACGTAAAGCTAATTTACATATTGATATTAAAAAAACTGATTTTAATAAAAATGTACTTGGTATTATTGATTTCTAATTGTTTGGTTTTATCTTAATGAATATGAGTAAAAATCTCTTCAATAAATCCTAAAAGAAATTCATTAACAAGAAGAAATAACTGTAATTTTATTATTTACTTCCTATTTTAACTAAATAGTTAAATTAGGAAAATTTAGCATTGAAAAACGGAAGTGACGAAAGAGTAAGTTTCAGATGTTCTATTTTCCGATTATACCCCCTCCGTTTCAAATCTTTTTATTTGAATTCTTAATTAGTTTCATTAGCCTTTCTGATTTAATCTAATATTTTATTACATTTAAACTTAAATACTTGCACCCGGAGGGTGCATATATTTGCTAGTATATATAATAAAAATGCAACTTTTTAACCAAATTTGTTTGAATATATATATATATATATATATATATATATATATATATATTCAAACAAATTTGGTTAAAAATTATGGAATTCTTATTGTTTCGCATTAAATATTTGTGGGTAATAAAAGAAAAATCTGCGGAGTGGCCTATTGTCTGTATTGGCCGAAAAGCGAGGGAGTCTATCCTCTTTTCACTGGTGCTAAACCAGGGGTATTGTTTTGCTGAGGTGGAGCGCCACATATATCGTCAGTTCACAGATCCCTTACAGTACAGACCAGATTATTCAAGCTGTGCCGCCCATGTACTGAGTTAGCGAAGGCCGATATCGAACCCAGAAACCCTGCGATTCATGAGTAAATGTTCTACCAACTGCTGCTGATATTGAGCGCTGAAATTGTTATTTCACATCTATTCTTTTTTAATTGAATTGGTTAAAATCTTTGAATGAAGAAGAAACGATAATCGATAAATAACACGATAAAATAAGGTGATGCTTGTCCAACAGAAATCGTAACGTTGCGGACTCTATTTGAAAGAAGTGATGACGTGCTAATAGTAATTGTAATATACTTATCTTTTATTTCTGCCCTACTTCTTGGGGCTAGATCAGGGTTGCTGTCCTGATGTTCTGGAGCTGGATGACATTCTCACTGTTTGAGTCTTGAACAATATGGGAAACTTTCGGAATATCTGGTCTTGTGAGGTTGATAGTTTTTCATAACAACACAAGACGTTCTTATTTTTTCTCATGAGTTCATCTATTATATCCCCAAGTCAAAATGCCTTTGGGAACAGGCCCGCCTCTTGCGTCTGATCCCTTGAACAGCTTCGTCCAGGCTAACTCTAATTCTCTCCTCTCACTATCTTTCTTTCACACTTTGTTACATAATTATTAGATTCCTAATACTTATGTACAGTAGTGTAGAAACCAAAATGGCTGTTATAAGTTGCAGCCCACGGCCTTGAAGGATTGAATGACAAGGCTTGACCTCATCCTGATCCTTCCGGTGGATACCGTGAGAATCGGTGGAGAAGACCCTCTTCCGGTTTAGATTAGAGAGAGTTTTAGTCAGATCGGCCAAATCCACGACGGTGGTAAGTCGTGTTATGCACGTAGCCGACTCAATCTGCGCAGGTAGTCTGGTGGGGATTTCAGAATAAAATATGACCTAAGTTAAATCGAAGTCTTGTATTACTATCTAAAAACTACCAATGACATAGGGCTTCTAATAAAGAGAATTCCTCAATGGAAAACCAGACACGAAGTCCCCAAGACGAAGTCCAGACGCTAGAAGAACAGAAGAAGAATAGAAGTAAGAAAGTAAGGAAAGAGAGTATACAACAACTTCACCACGTGGCATCTATCGACCAATAAGAAATCGACATGTGGCGTTGTGCTGACTCATTCTAAAATCTTCCCATTATTATCGAGACGTAACTTAGATTTTTGTTTTGTTTTCCACCTCATTATATTACAAAATGATACATATCATAGGTCACAGTTTGAAGACAACTCTACTTGATTATGTAATTTGCATAATTAAATATCTGTCAAATCAAGGAGGTCTGTAATTTACAAGTGGCTGTTTTTAATTATTCACATTATCGTCATCAGCAGCAGCTTTGGGTATTTTCAAAGCAAATCAGTAGAAATGACCGAGACAACAATTCAATCAACGATTTAAAATGCTTCAAGCGGTAAATGATCATTTTCTAATACAATCGATTCATAATTCATCTTTTGTTGTTTTGTTTTTGTTTGTACTAAGATACTTTAAACCAGAGAGAAAGGGGGTAGAGTTAAATGAAGAGAAAGAGAGAGAGAGAAAAAGAGAGGGGAAGAGAAAGAAAGGAAGAGAAAGAGAGGGAAAAAAAAGAGAGAGAGAGAAAGAAAGGAAGAGAGAGAGAGAGAAAAGAAAAGAGAGGGAGAGAGAAAGAAAGAAAGGAAGCGAAAGAGAGAGAAAGAAAAAGAGAGAAGGAGAAAAGAAAGAAAGGAAGAGAAAGAGAGAGAAAGAAAATAGAGAGGGAAGAGAAAGAAAGGAAGAGAAAAGAGAGAGAAAGAGAAGAGAGAGAAGAGAAAGAAAGGAAGAGAAAGAGAGAGAGAAAAAGAAAGAGAGGAGGAAAGAAGGAAGAGAAAGAGAGAGAAAGAAAAGAGAGAGGAGTGAGAAAGAAAGGAAGAGAAAGAGAGAGAAAGAAAAAGAGAGAGGAGAGAGAAAGAAAGAAGAGAAAGAGAGAGAAAGAAAGAGAGAGGAGTGAGAAGAAAGAAAGGAAGAGAAAGAGAGAGAAAGAAAAAGAGAGAGGAGTGAGAAAGAAAGAAAGGAAGAGAAAGAGAGAGAAAGAAAAAGAGAGAGGAGAGAAAGAAAGAAAGGAAGAGAAAGAGAGAGAAAGAAAAGAGAAGAGGAGAGAGAAAGAAAAAGAGAGAGGAGAAAGAAAGAAAGAAAGAGAAAGAGAGAGAGAAAAGAGAGAGAGAAAGAAAGAAAGAGAAAGAGAAAGAGAGAGAAGAAAAAGAGAGAGGAGAAAGAAAGAAAAGAAAGAGAAAGAGAGAGAAAGAAAAAGAGAGAGGAGAGAAGAAAGAAGAGAAAGAGAGAGAAAGAAAAAGAGAGAGGAGAGAGAAAGAAAGAAAGAAAGAAAGAGAAAGAGAGAGAAAGAAAAAGAGAGAGGAGAGAGAAAGAAAGAAAGAAAGAAAGGAAGAGAAAGAGAGAGAAAGAAAAAGAGAGAGGAGAGAGAAAGAAGAAAGAAAGAAGAGAAAGAGAGAGAAAGAAAAAAAAGAGAGAGGAGAGAGAAAGAAAGAAGAAAGAAAGAAGAAAGAGAAAGAGAGAGAAAGAAAAAGAGAGAGGAGAGAGAAAGAAAGAAAGAAAGAAAGGAAAGGAAGAGAAAGAGAGAAAGAAAAAGAGAAAAGAAAGAAAGAAAGAGAGAGAAAGAGAGAGAAAGAAAAAGAGAGGAGAGATAAAGAAAGGAAGAGAGAGAAAGAGAGTGAGTGAAGGGAGAGAAAGAGAGGAAAATGAAAAGAGACTGCTCAAGAAAAATATAATTCGTGTTTTGTCTCTAAGATACTTTAAATAAGCGAATCCAAATCAGAGAGGGGGAGAGGGGGAGTGAAGGGGGGGTGAAAGATATAGAGGAAGAGTTAAAGAGTGTATGAGAGAGGGGGAGACGGTGAGAGAGAGAGAGAGAAAAGTGAAAAGAGACAGCTGAAGAGAAAACAAGGAATAAATAGCGTTTTGCCTCTTTGATACTTTAAATAAGTGAACCCACACCAGAGAGAGAGAGGGGGGGAGTAAGAGAGGGTGAGAGAGAGGGGCAAGTGCGGAAAGAGAAAGAGGGAGAGTGTGTGTGTGAGAGAAGAGAGAAGGGGAGAGAGGGGTGAATTGAGACTGCTCAAGAAATATCTAGTGTTTTGTCTCTTAGATATATTAAATAAGCGAACTCCAAACAGAGACAGAAAGAGAGACAGAGAGAGACAGAGAGAGACAGATATAGAGCAAGAGAGAGACAGAGAAAGAGAGAGAGAGAGAAAGAGAGACAGAGAGAGACAGATATAGAGCAAGAGAGAGATAGAGAGAGAGAGAGACAGAGAAAAAGAGAGACAGAGACAGAGAGAGAGAGACAGACAGACAGAAAGAGAGACAGAGAGAGACAGATATAGAGCAAGAGAGAGGCAGAGAGAGAGAGAGACAGAGAAAAGAGAGACAGAGAAAGAGAGAGAGAGAGACAGAAAGAGAGACAGAGAGAGACAGATATAGAGCAAGAAAGAGACAGAGAGAGAGAGAGACAGAGAAAAAGCGAGACAGAGAAAAGAGAGAGAGAGAGACAGACAGACAGACAGACAGACAGAAAGAGAGACAGGGAGAGACAGATATAGAGCAGAGAGAGACAGAGAGAGAGAGAGACAGAGAAAAAGAGAGACAGAGAAAGAGAGAGAGAGAGAGAGAGACAGAGAGAGAGACAGAAAGAGAGACAGAGAGAGAGACAGAGAGAGACAGAGAGACAGATATAGAGCAAGAGAGAGACAGAGAGAGAGAGAGACAGAGAAAAAGAGAGACAGAGAAAGAGAGAGAGAGAGAAAGAAAGAAAAAGGAGAAAAAGAGTGAGAGGGGAAGGGAGATAGAGTGAGAAAGAGAACAGTGAAAAGAGTTTGCTCCTTTCTTTTGATTTGAGAACCAAATATATGGTCTATCACTGAGAAGTCTATTATATATATATATATATATATATATATATATATAATATATATTCAGTTTTGACTCTTGGTGATCAATGTCACTCGGTTCATATTTCTAACATAATTTATATTATAAGAAGAATTTTAGCACCCAAATATCTATCTATCTATCGTTTCATCTTTATCCATTTATCTATCAGTCGATTCATATAATTGACTACTCTCTAAACATTTGTTTTCTAAGCAACAGAATAGTAAGTGCAGAATGTGTGGAGAGAGGGACAAAACATCAGATAATATTCAAATGCAGCACACAAAGAGAGTACAAGACTTGGCACGACTGGGTGGGAAAGGTGATCCACTGAAAATTTTACAAACAATTAAATTTTGACCATACTACCACATAGTATATCCACAAATCCGTCTTTAGAGAATAAGAAGCATAGAATTATCTAGGATTTTGGATCCCCTAATCACGTGAAGAAGACCAGACCAAGTGTTAATTTACAAGAAAAAATTGCAATCTACTTGATTTTGATGAAAGAAAATGAAAAGATAGACAAAATAATTGGACCTTGACAGAGAACTGAAAAGGAAAACTGTGGAACATGAGAGTGAAGTTGTTACCAATTGTAGTTGGCGCTCTTGAAACGTTCCCCAAGGATTTGGAATAAAAATAGGAGGAATCAGAAATCATGAGAATAATGAAGACCATACGGACAACAACATTGTTAAAATCGGTTTGAATATTCAGAAGAGTCCTGGAGACATGTGGAGATTTGCTGTCACTTAGACTCCAGTAAAAGACCACCAGTGTTAACAGTGAAAAATTGACAATAATAATAATAATAATAATAATAATAATAATATGAAAGTGAAAGTGATACCAATTGTGGTTGGTGCACTTGGAACAGTCCCTTAAGGATTGGAAAAGGGTTTGGAAACTTTGGATATCAAAGGAAGGATTGAAACCATTCAGAACACTGCACTGCTGCAATCTGCCAGAATACTCAGAAGAGTCCTGGAGACCTGAGGAGACTTGCTGCCACTCAGACTCCAGTGAAAGACCATCAGCTAATGCTGATGTGAAAACTCAAAAATAATTTTTTAAAATCTCTAGAAAACAATCAATTAAAGAATATAGAGAAAATAATTTAAGAAATCTTGAAATCAATACATTATAGACGGCTAAACAGTCACACATTATAAACAAGAAGACACTTCCAAGAATGCCGCACAAACTAAATCACCCTTCCCAGAATGCCCCACTAACTAAACCACCCTTCCCAGAATTCCCCACTAACTAAACCACATTTCCCAGAATTCACCACTAACTAAACCACCCTTCCCAGAATGCCCCACTAACTAAACCACCCTTCCCAGAATTCATCACTAACTAAATCACCCTTCCCAGAATGCCCCACTAACTAAACCACCCTTCCCAGAATGCCCCACTAACTAAACACCCTTCCCAGAATTCCCCACTAACTAAACCACCCTTCCCACAATGCCCCACTAACTAAACCACCCTTCCCAGAATCCCACTACCACTAAACCACCCTTCCCAGAATTCACCATAAACTAAAGCACCCTTCCCAGAATCACCACTAACTAAACACCCTTCCCAGAATTCACCACTAACTAAACAACCCTTCCCACAATGCTCCACAAACTAAATCACCCTTCCTACAATGCAGCACAAACTAAACCACCCTTCCCAGAGTGCCCCACTAACTGAACCATCCTGAACTTTATCCACCACACAACAGTCTATAAAGAGACGTATACCACGTGAGTTTGGTCTTGCTTTGAAGATTGCATAGGTGAGAAACTGACAGTTACCAAGCGCTGCTGACTGCTTGTAGACGCTATTCTATCATTCGATTTATCTAACTATCTATTTATCTCACCCTGGTTATCTATCTCAGCCTATTCATCTATCTATATCTCTGTCTATCTATTTATCTATCTATATCACCCTGGTTATCTATCTATCACAGCCTATTCATCTATCTATCTATCTATCAATCTGACACTGGTTATCTATCTATCTCAGCCTATTTATCTATCTATCTATCTATCTATCTATCTATCTATCTATCTATCTCACCCTTGTTATCTATTTATCTATCTCAGCCTATTCATCTATATATATATATATAATATATATATATATATATATATATCTAGCTAGCTATCTATTTATCTATCTATTTATCTATATATTTATCTATCTATCTATCTCACCCTGGTTATTTATCTATCCCAACCTATTCATCTATCTATCTCATATCTATCTATCTCTATCTATCTATCTCAGCCTGATCATCTATCTATCTATCTATCTATCTGTCTATCTATTCCTTTATAACAGGTTCGCAAAATAGTTCGAGATCCATCTTTGGCTGGAATTATCCTGCGTATCCGAAATTGTCCAATTGGATCTGATTATTCCCCCATTAATATTTTTTATCGGATTTCTATTTTTCCATATCAGTCACAATATGATTGAGAAAATATTCAAGTCAGACATCTTCGATTATTTCCAATGTGTTAAACAAATTTCTCCATATTGATTCTCGCATCTTTATCTTCCTGAAAGTGACAACATCGAATATTTGATGAATCCATCGCAAGCGTTGAATATCTGACGAACATATTGGTGCCATTTTATTAAATAATTCTTCGAAAGTTCTGGCGACATATAATAATTATGGATGTATCTATCAAATTCAATTTACATAAATTTACTTAAATCCAAAGATATGCGAATATCAAGAACTTTCTTTTTTTTTTTTTTGCTTATATTGCTGAAATCCCTGAATTTGATAATATTCTAAAGGTAACTTAATATCTATCTATCTATCTATCTATTCTATCTATCAGTCAGTTTCTATCCATATATCAGTCTCTGTATTTTCATATCTATCTATCTATCCATCTAGCTCAGTCTGTCTCTTTCTTCCTTTTTTTTTCTTTCTTTCTTTCTTCTAGTCAGTCAGTTTCTCTCGATTTACCTGTCTTTTTATATCTATCTATCTGTATATCTACCGTCGAATTTAATATCTGTTAATATCTATCTATCTATCTCTGTCAGTTGGATACTGTTCATCCATATGTCTCTGTATTATATATATATATATATATATATATATATTGAAAATTTGCTTTTTGGAGCATTGTTAAGTAAAGTATATTATTGTTTATATTTTTGAAGGCAATTACAATGCGTATATCGTATAAAATTCGATAATTATTGAAAATAATCATGACTAGTAAACTCGGCAAATAACGCGCGCGACGTGGAACACCGTACAGCTTTTTCAACTTTTTATAAAGTTGAAACAGTTGTACGGTGTTCCACGTCGCGCGCGTTATTTGACGAGTTTACTTGTCATTCTTATTTTCAATAATTATCGAATTTTATCCGATATACGCATTGTAATTGCCTTCAAAAAATATAAACAATAATATATATATATATATATATATTATATATATATATATATATATATGTATATATCGCAGTCTCCTTCTATCTTTCGTTCTTTATTTCTATCAGTCAGTCAGTTCCTCTCTATTCATCAGTCTTTTTTATATCTATCTATCTGTCAATCAATTGTTGAATGAAATTGTCCGATCAATACACATTGTCTGTTCAATATTTCAAACCAACGACAATATTCGAATTCATTGTCTTTCCAAACTTTATATTTTCTCTTTTTCTATTCCTTATTTTTCTATTCTTCTTTTCTTCCCCCACCCACACTTGATTTTGTAAATATGCATTTATGATTGAGACTATTACAATACAGATATCGATCTCCTTTATTGATATTTATACTGAGATCCACAAGTTGATTTCAATTGACAATCGATTCCTTTATGATTCCTAATTATTTCTATCGATTTCAAATCACCTTTATACGATCACTTTTACTGAGACATTCGAAAAGGAATTCAATCAGTTTAATTATTGACGAGAGAAAAGTAGAAGAAACCTTAGTAAATCTCAGTTTTGATTTTGTTTGTTTTATGTGCGACAAAAAGGAATTGAGGAGTATCCGATACTGAATACTGCATGGATAAAGGATTATCTAATACTGTTTTAATAATAAAAGGATTAAGTATTATCTAATACTGTTTGAATACTAAATGAATAAAGGATTAGTTAAGGTTTGAATACTAAAAGGATTAAGGTTTAGTTAAGGCTTGAGTATATCTGTATTTGTATATATTATATCATTATTTTCTGTATTTTATCTATCTATCTTTCTGTCTATCTATCTAAAAGCCACTATGAATCATCATGTTGCTTCTGTATTATAAGCTTATGATGGTTTTTTCACCTATGTATTCCCTACGGGCTTCTACGGGGTTTTCAAAGGCCACTTATATCCTGAAAGTTTGCTTGTTCCGTTTAGTGAGAATCTCACAGCGTGAGCAGAAAAGTTCGAATTCTCATTGTCACCTTAACTTGAACATCCCCTAAGAATTGTTGAAAGCGTTCACCCCGACACATCACATTGTGGAGTGATAGGAAGAGGTGACGTATATTTTCCATTGAAATTCTCCAGAGTCCGTCTCATCACTTCATCTACGTTCTTTGTTTCATTATAAGTAACTGCGAAACTCCAGATCGGGCAAAGATCTTCATCAGTATTGATATTGCTACTGTGTGCGACATCTTCACCGTGGGATGACCGCTTTGTGGATAATTGGATTGAACATTAAAAAGTGGCAAAAATATAAACTATAAAATAGGCACATGTCTATGGGCCAACATTCCATTTTGAATCTATCTATAATTCTTAATAGCCATACGTTGGAAAGAATTTAATATTTATTAGACTTTTGAAACAGAATTATTATTATTATTATTATTATTATTATTATTATTATTATTATTATTATTATGTCCGGTTTAGGTCAGTCGGTAGAGAGTTCGGCTCGGAACCACAAGGTTCCTGGTTCGATACCGGCCCTCGTCAACTCAGCGTATAGAGTAGCATAGGGATCTAAAGTGAGTAGCTGATGATAGGTGTGGCGCTCCACCTCAGACGCAAAAACAATCTCTTTGGTCTAGGGCTAGTGAAAAGGGGATAGACTCCCTCGCTGATTGGCTGATACAGACATTAATACCATCCCGACGACTTTTTATAATAATAATTATAATAATAATAATAATAATAATAACACGAAGAAACTGATCTTAGAAGAATTATAATTACATATAGTATGAATAAGATCCCTTGAAGTATTATTATTATTTTGCGATATTTCGAAGTCCTTCTAGCGATTGAAATATGACTTAGGGTGTTCACATATACTTTAGGGTACTTGCTTTCAACATGAGAGAGAGAGAGAGAAATATAATATATATATATATAGAGAGAGAGAAAGAGAGAGAAAGAGAGAGAGAGAGAAGAAAGAAAGAGAGAGAAATATATATATATAATATATATATATATATATATATATATATATTATATATATATATATATATTTCTCTTTCGACCAAGTGTTTTAGTGTTAATCGATTATTTTCGGTTGGTCTTTTCTGCTTTAATTTTTTTTCCCAGGTAAGGTTTTGTAGTATATTTTTTACTAATAAACCATTTGCCGAGTTTTTTTTTCTTATCGTAAGGGTTTATTAACAGGATTAATATATATATATATATATATATATATATGAGGAAAAATGAGTAAAGAAAAGAAATGTAAATGGATAAAATAAATTTAATCGATATCACATTAATCGATATTACTTACACATGTGTTTCGGTCAGTTTATGTGTGTGAAAATTTATTTATTTTGAATGTTTTTCAAAATAAATGTTCACTCTGATGAAGGTCGATTCTTCTATGTGTGCGAAATATTTTCACACACATAAACTGACCGAAACACATGTGTAAGTGATATCGATTAATGTGATATCGATTAAATTTATTTTATCCATTTACATTTCTTTTCTTTACTCATTTTTCCTCATATTGTCGGATTCAATTCCTTTTCCATTTTTACATATATATATATATATATATATATATATATATAGTCGGGGTGGCCTAAAATCGGTATCA
The DNA here is from genome assembly GCA_023376005.1 of Doryteuthis pealeii. NCBI lineage: Eukaryota > Metazoa > Mollusca > Cephalopoda > Myopsida > Loliginidae > Doryteuthis > Doryteuthis pealeii. Next base: position 97,473,011 of record CM042153.1, on the reverse strand, counting down.
GTCAGACAGCGAGAGAGACTATCTCATTTTCACTAGCCCTAGACCAAGGAGATTATTTTGACTCTGAGGTGGAGCGCCACACCTACAATCGGCTCCTCACTTTACCGCACAGAACCCTGTGTTATTTATACGCTGATTTGGCGAGGACCGGTATCGAACCCGGAACCTTGTTACCGGGCCTCGCCAACTCAGTCTATAGTCTCTTTATATTCATCTGTCAACATAATACTTTAATAATTTCACTCTGCCTAATAATGAAAATGTCAAACTATCTAATGATTATTCTTTTTATAATTTGTTGAGTCATAATTTTATAAATGCATTGAAATTGCATAAATTTCATTTGAAAAAAGTGAATCAAATTCTTCGCTTCTTCGAATTAATCAATTCCTTCGTTCAAATACGGAAATGTAATTATTATTGATTTTTCTAAGGCAAAGAAGCCTAACATTTGAATTCTATAGCTACGGGCTAACTTCATTTTCAAACAAACATGACCAAAACTCCAAAAGTTATGAAGTATCCCTCCATTGTCATTACTCCCAGGTCCACTCTAACCCGGAGTAGTAGTTCCTCTTAGATTCATATCTTTGGGTTAAATAAATTAAAAATTGAATTTAAAAATGGGAATACGCAAGAATAAATAAAACAAAAACTTCTTCGGTACAAAATAACCCAACAAGGGTTGACATGCTGCAAAATCCAATCAAAATCTCATTACATACTTACATTTTAATTAATTGGATGCCGCGAGGAGGACTTGTCGGATTGGTTGTTGGTTGGTTGGAATTTACTGCATGCCAACTATTGCATTATTTTATACCGAACACGTTTTGTCTTATTCATTCTTAGTGGTATTCTGTCTTTTTTCAAACTCATTTTTAAAAATCTATTTAACGCATAGACCGAACCCTAACAGGTACTACCACTACCACTGGGAGTAATGACAATGTAGGGGTACTCTCCATTCCCCAGAGCTACAGAATTGAAACCACCACTATATGCAGTTTAACGCCATACCCATGACACTAAGACCCTCAGCCACCGCCGTCTATCACATATATGATAAAAAGGATCGAAGGTTTGCCATAAGGCCAAACGGGTTGGGACAATCCTATAGTTGCTAGGGCTTGACATGACCAACCGATTCATCGAAGGGCCTCTCTGACCACCAGTCTTAGTCCAAGTAAGGACCAAAGGGAAGTGTTGCATGTCATGGACTATTCAGCCACCAGGATTCCGTCCTTAAGTTTCTGCCACCACTCCAAAAGCAAAGTACAAAAACTGATGGTTAATTCATAATAACTGATCAGTAGGAATTAGATTACAATAATAATAGTACTTTATTTGAATAGAATGGTAAACTTTGAAATACCACAGTGGGGAAAATTTGGTAGGCAAAGAGTTAAATATCACGGGTCGCCGCCCACGGGCAAACAGATGACCTTATTGCAGGGTGAGTGTTACCCCTCTGCAGAAGTGCAGTGGGGTTATTCTACAGCCTCAGCTGACAAGTCAGGTATTTTTCCAGGAGGGTAATTCCATGGCAAATCATCCAGGCCATGTCACCCACTAAATATATACAAAAGGTCGCCTTTTGCACCCCCCTCTAAATTATTCGAGTTTAAAATCGACATAACTCGGCCAATTTTTGGAGATTGACTTACTTTAACATACTCTACACCTGGACTAAATTTCAGAATAATTGTAGAGGGTGGATGACAAATTTACTTTTTCCGGATGATTTGACATGGTATTGCCCGGGAGCGATGACTGATAGGGACGGGTGGCTAGAGAGAGTCATGAAAATCAGTGCTGTCAGCGCGTCATGATGATGATGATGATGATGACGATGAGGAGTATAATGATTATGATGATGATGATCTCTTGGACTGCTGGTCCGTTTATCATATATCATCTTATCTGTCTCTGGTTGTCTTCCAAATCTTCCATACGTTTGACAGTAATTGTCGATATTAACCTCACTGATTAGTAATAACTTAACATTCTTTTGTAAATGCGTCTAATTAGTCCCCCCCCCCGCTTTCTTAAAAGCAAAGACAATCACTTGATATTCCGAATGGATAATTAGAATTGTAGACAAAGTTCAGCGAATGAATGTCATATTGTCTTATCTGGATGTTATTGAAGCCATACTCAATCCGAGATATAATTGGATCATGGAATACCTATTTGTAGTTTATTCTTTTCTATTCAATTGTAATGAAGATCATATAGAGTTCACGTAATCTAGCACTGCCTGTACATCTTTCTAATGAGCCAAGGGTAAGTATTTACCCAACCTGTTCGCACAGGGGAGGATGTAGCACAAGGTAACGAATATTGAACACGCTATTACAGTAGTAATAAATCTGCGAGACTAGATTACACCACTATGGGATTCCCAAGGTATTTACCCAACCCATTCGCCAAGGTAGGATGTGACACAAGGTAGCAAGTATGGAGCATCCAGCGAAGATTAAACGCCTATTACAGTAGTAATGAATATGCGAGACTAGTTTTCTAACCATTCACCACGATGGAATTCCCTAGGTATTTTACCCAACCCGTTCACCGAAGCTTCAGTGTTTTATGCAAGACACCCTTCTGGGGGTGTTAAACCTTTGAAGAGGATGTAGGCAGGGTATTCTAAGCCCCACCGACAGGGCCACATACAGGACTTAGCATTACATTTTCTCCGAAGTACTAACTACTCTAGGGTTCCCAGTCCTGTATTTTAGAGGCCCACTCGCACCTTACGAAGCCAATTAGTGCAGTGGCCGCTCCCTCGAGCCAGAGAATTGTTTAACCCTATTACACCAAATTCCTGGGATTTTTATACAGGTTTTTCATCGAGCATCCATAACATGACGAAATATTGATCACCGTATATAGATATATGGAAGCGCGTGGTGCAATGGTTAGAGGCATAGGAAATGAACTCGTCTAGCCGAGTTCAAATCCTGGACGAGGACATTTGTATTTCACATAGAGCTAATACCCTTGGGAAAGGTATGCATTCAAATACTCTCCATCCAGCTATAGGTAAATAGTAGGACAGACTGGGCTCTTTAACCTTGGCTAGGTAACCAGTCTAGGAGAAGGAAAACTCTGTATTTAAACCTGTTAACCCCCGCTTTATAAATTGACCATCTGTCACAGCCTACTCGTACGGTGGGTTTGGCAAATATATAAGAGATAGATATAAAGTTAAACCTAATGAGTCAGATATACCTACTAACAGTTTCGCTACTTAGCCCATCAGGGCAAGAATCTTGCCCTGGTAAGCTACTAAGCGAAACTGTTATTAGTTATATCTGACTCATTAGGTTTAACTTTATTATTTGCTCTACTTAGGTATTGAGCACTTTTTACTTTATAGCTTTAGATAATCCTAGCGGTTTATGTATATATATATATATATATATATATATATATATATATATATAATTCTTTTTTCTTTTGGCCAAATGTTATAGTATTCACCGTTTATTTTCGGTTGGTATGACCCTCTTGGTCTTTTCTTTTTTTCATTTTTCCCCAGATGAAGTTTGGTAGTATATTTTACTATCAAACTATTTGCCGGGTTTTTTCTTACCGCAAAGATTTACCAATAAGTTTGGTATATTAGAGAGATATATAGATAGTTATATAGAGATATATGATGTTGTTAGGGATACCATGGATGTTTCATGGTAGATATACATGATGGATGTTGAGAAATTTTTTTGGTTGCCTTAGAAGTATAGAAAGATATATGGCAAGGAGTACTTAAAAGAAGAGATTAAAACAGTCAGTCTTCAGAAACCGTTGAAAAAGAGTGAAGGCACCCCGAAATATTAGGAAAAATAAATAATATTAAGAACACAATATTCATCACTTTGAATTTTGTTTTTGGCTCCTTACCTTATACCTTTCCCTGTTTCTTAGACAACTCAAAAAGTTTCCCAACATCCATTTTATATATATAAATAAATAAATATATATATATATATATATATATATATAATGAGGTTTACCTTGATTTTATATTTGAATGCAATTATATTTTGATTGTCCCTTAATTAAAACCGGAAATCAGTTTGAAGTGGTGCCAAAAGTGGCATCAAAGAATTCCGCCGAGGGAGGCTTGACAAAATAATTTGAAATGAAAGAGAAACATATATATGTAAAGGCTTAATCATCATCTGAAATAGGTTTGTTTATTTCTAAAATTCTAAAATTGAATCCGCAATAGATATTATTAAAGTGGTAGAAAAATTAAAAGAGAAATAAAGAAAATAATAAGTACTTCATTCTGAACTGACCTTGACAATGTGGTGGTGGAATTGTTTGTTGTATATACACCTGCATATGCTCCTGCTCGCGCCTCACTGCCTCGCTCACTCTTGACTTGACAATTGTTTCTGATGGAGCTCCCGATTGACGCTACCGCCAAGTGTGAAGTTCTCGCAGCTATTCGGTTTTAGAACGCAAAATGCATTAAACCAATTAAAATTGATCGCCCGTTAACAGAAGTGTATGGTGAATCGTGCATGGGTGTCAAAAACGTCCATAAGTAGTGTACGGAATTTGCAATGACGACAAGGTTTAACGCTTCCTCAACGATATGGTGGCGAGCTGGTATTTCATGGATATACAAAAACTGCTACAGTGCCTACAAAATGGTGTAAACATCGTTGAAGCTCTTCATCATTGCAAACTTCCTACATCAATTGAGGACGTTTTTGAAATCCATGCACGATTCACCATACACTTCCGTTAACTGGTGATCAATTTCAATCGGTTTATTGTCTTTTGTGTTCTAAAACTTAATAACTGCATGTTCACACTTGGCGGTAGCGTCAAACGGGAGCTCCATCAGAATGTTTATAAGAGCTATATAATATTTCGCCCTGCTTGGCCAGTTCACTTGTTACTCCAGAAGACAAACATGGAAATAAATGATTTTCATAGTTTTATTTCAATTTGGGATGATCAAGTCTTAAGACAAAACGAAAGCGAAAAGAAAAAGAAATTACTTTTGTTTAACTCAGCTTCATCGATCTGATTTGTCAAATACGATTCTGTGTCTGTCTTATGTACCAGAAAGATATATGTCGCATAGAGCCAAGTTCGAGTTCTAGTAGTAGTCGTTTAGTAGTAGTAGTCGTCGTTAGTTCAGAAGCAACACACGCAAGGTATAGTCACAAATGGTTGTTTATTCCTTTCGGGCACGTGGGTTCTTTTCAGAGAGAAGGAAAGATAGAGAGAGAGGGGATAGAGAGAGAGAGAGAGAAAGAGAGAGAAAGAGAGAGAGAGTGAGTGGGTACGGTCAAATTACGCTATCCTAAATCATGTTCAGTACTACTATATCAAAACCATACGGAGAACCGGGAGCCACGTATGACTTCCACCAGTGCCCAGCCGAAAATGGAAGATTTTTCTCCTCTTCCGTTTCTTGTCCCGGCGTTACATTCGTTTCCGGTCAAAACCCGGAACTTCCGGGTTTTTTTAATCTATTTCCGGGGTCATTCTTTGGTCATTGCTGGCACCCCGTTGTGTGTTTACTCTTCCAAACTTTAACCTTTGTTCTTATTTATTTTTCTTCTCTTTCACCAGAAATCCGATTACCGTTTTATTTTTCAATTCCCCGTAGAATATGATAATTACACTACACTTATATTACAAGATACACGGCGATACGAGTTCAAATCCTGGACGAGATTGGTTGCATTTTATATGGCACCAAGGAAAGGTATGAACCCAACTATTCTCCCTCTAGCTATAGATAGATAAAAGGTCAGGCTGGGTTCTTCAATCTTGGTATAGCAACCGGGCTAGAAGAAGAACATCTTTGAATTCAAACCTGTTAAACTCCGCTTAAAAATTGACCTTGTGTCATATCCTATTCATGTGAAGGGGTTGGGTAAATACATATAAAGGATACCTATTAATGGGAGCCACTTGACTTGATAATATCATAGAAAGAAAAAGTCCCCAAGCACCATTGACTGGTGTCTCCGCTATCCTAACACATGCACACACAATCTCTCTCTCTCTCTCTCTCTCTCTCTCTCTCTCTCTCTCTCTCTCTCTCTCTATCACATACACACACACACACACACACATATATATATATATTATATATTATATATATATATGAGGAGTGAAAGATTTGAATAAATCCGACAAAATGTGGTTGAAAATAGAGGAAAATGTGGATATAACAACACAAACAACTAAATTCAATTGATATTTCACCTCATTATTGGCTGAAGCTTTCTCAAAACTGTATTGACTTAAGTGCTTGTACATTCTGCTTTTATGGTGAAAAGGTAAATGAGTGAGTGGTGAGAGAAAAAGTCGGGGTGGGTATGTGGGGAATGGTAATTTTATTTTTATGGGGTCAGTCGGTTGACTTTGAAGAGAATGTGATATCTAGAGTGTGGGTTAAATGTGTGATGTCCAATGTGTATCAGGGGACCGGGGATATTTTTGTTTGAAAATTTTAGAGAAAGTCCTTAAAGATTTTTTGGGATAAATGCATTTACTCACTGCATTTTTATGTTTAAAAGTTAATTGGATAAGGGAAGGACATAGGGAGAGTGAGAGAGGGGGGGTTTTTTGTATGTGGGAAGTGTGTTGCCTTTGAAGAAATTTGATAGTCAGGGTAGGTCAGTGTGTGATGAAGTAAGTCATTGTACAGTGATGTAGATCAGGTTATCAGGATGATGGTTGTCATATATATATATGCGTGTGTGTGTGTGTGTGTGTGTGTGTATTGTTGTTGATTTTGAGTCTCCGTATGCTTCTAGTCAGTATATATATATGAGATATATTTTGGTATCTGTATCCGTTTTTTGGAAGTAAATATACCAGGTTTGGGCATAGGTGTGAAGCATTAAAGTGCTATATTATGATAATGTTATTACCATAATATGTTAATCTAGGAATAAATATCAGAAAACTCGGTATTTTTTTTTTAGTTTCTTTTATTTAGACGTAGTGGTAAATTTTCAGGATAGTGACATCCCTTCTTCAAGACCAGGAATAGTAGTAATCTTCTGGCTGCTTGCTGCTCCGTTTGACTGATGAGGGGATGATTGATGCTGATTGGAAATAGGTGTATGCCTTTAATGTGCCGGTGTCTGTGTTCAGGCAATTCCTAACTACTAAATTTTCTGATATTTATTCCTAGATTAACATATTATGGTAACAACAATATCATAATATAACACTTTAATGCTTTACACCAATGCCCAAACCTGGTATATGTACTTCCAAAAAACGGATACAGATACAAAAATATATCTCAAATATATATATATATATATATATATATATATATATATATGCATGTATACATGTGTGTATACTTGGGATTAATTTATTTATCCATTTCTTCAGACGATGTTAACCTGCCAAATATGGAGGAGTTGGTAAATGCATATATTACAAATTTGTTTATGGACGATGTAGAGTTAAACACAATATATAAACCAAATTCCTTCCCGCCTCAACCCTTTTCTTTTTCTTTCTTTCCATAGATATTTATTCTGTTGGATAAAGTTCATGGAATAATTTAACGATTTTCAAAAGTATGCTAACATTATTCAATTTGGGATCACCATTTCCGAATTTCTTCCATGACGACCCAAATTGCGTTAACCTCTGACTTGTTATTTATATGTAAACTCTACGATTTCATGTCTTCATTTTGCCGCCAATTAAATCAATTATTTCTTGTTACACACTCCAATATTTTTCTTGTGTATTTTCTTATCAAACCTTTTCCAGACATTCGAAAGGATTCTTCATTTTCTTTTAGAGTTTTTGTATACATTTTTATTTTGTAAATGTTCCCTCATTTCGTTTGTCCTTTCTTTATTTCTTTATTCCTAGTATGTATTTTCCACTAGGAATCACAATGTTCCTAGTTCGATACCGGTCCTCGCCAACTCAACGTATGAGTAGCACAGATTGGGTAATATGATCTGTGTGATAAAGTGGAGAGCTGACGGTAGGCGCCACGCTCCACCTCAGCAAAAATAATCTCCCTGGTCTAGCGCCATCGTAAAAGGAGATAAACTTCCTCGTTGCCGGCTGATACCGACAATAGACGATTCCAGCAACTTAACCTTATTTAATACTGTTGTATTGTCCTCGCCCGGAAGATGGAACTTCTGGCTGAGGGACAAAGAGAAAGATAAAAAATATATATTTAAAAAGAAAAATAAAGCGGAAGAAATAGTTTCCGGTCATGGAAGCAGGGTGAAGATAAAAGAAATATATAACAAAGGTCCGTTATCAGATCAAAAAGATAAAGATGTGTAGGCGTATCGTCAATACAAAAAGCCAGAGGGTCAAGCCGACAGACTCAGACGCCGACCGGCAGTGTAAAGGACACTTCACGTCTCCCGTCAGCAACCACCCTTCGTGCACTCATTGTAAGCTCCGTGTCTTCACCACCCACACAACGAAGAAAATAAAGAAGGGTCCTCTTTTGTACCTACGTATCTGTTGTTATTGAAGTCCAGTAGTCGGTCGTAGCTGACTATTAACATACATCGCTTTGGGTACTGTGACCATACCCGCTACGTATACAGATACGCGATTTAGCAACGTGAAGAAGAAGCCGCTATATAACATATAGAATTTGATGCCAGTACACAACAATACTATCCGGCTGTAATATTGCCTATCACAGGGGTAAGGGTCAATGTATAGGAACAGGGCACATATGCCGAAAAGGGGGAGTCAGTTAAGGAAATATCATGATATTGTAAAAAGTAATTGGTACCTATTACTTAAGCATAATATTTATTATCTAGCAGCCTTTCTTTCTTTCCTTTCTTTCCTCTCCCAAGTTTGACTGTTAACTGACAGGCGGGAGAGTCACCAGTTTATTATCTCTAATTATGTCAATTATTTTATTATAAACATCTCTCTTTGCGTCTACGACTACTATAGATGATCGAACGGCCTAATAAATTTGTTGGCAAAAAAAAGTTGTGTTCGATTTTGTTTTTAATTAGCACAGGTTACTACAGATCTTAATTTAAGGGTCGTTTTCACATACGAAAAAACGAACCCATTTATAAGAACGAAAACCCAATACGTTACAGATACTACTGTTCTTCTATAAAGGTGGTTTCGGTGCTAAATAACCAAGAAAAAAGGTTGATATGCAATTAAACTCTAGTATCATCTGTAAATAAGGGACTGCTATAAAATCATTATCGCTTCAGTAAAAATGTCGGCTACTACTCTTTGCATTTCACATAGAGCTAATACCCTTGGGAAAGAAAGAAATCCAAGTATTCTCCTCCAACTATGAGTAAATAGTAGGGCAGACTAGACTCATTAACATTGGCTAGATAACCAGTCTAAGAGAGAGAAAACTCTGAATTCAAACCTGTTAAACTCCGCTTAAAAAATTAACCTTGTGTCACATCCTGTTGTGCGGAGTGTTTGGTAAATATGTATACCTTGGTCCCCTACCAGAAAACTTCGGATATTCCCCCAGAAAGACAGTTTAGATTTCCAAGAGTCTTCAGAAGAAGAAGAAGTCAAAGATCTACGAAGGGCATAAATCCATTTCAGAGATGTGTAGTATCATATATTAATAAGATGCTGCTATAAAAGCAGCATTGTTTGGTTTGTTTGTTTTACGGCATATCAACCTCAGTGGGTCATTTAATGCCGATAAATTTTTGAAATAAATCAATTCTTAATGGATAATACAATTTTTTTATAAATACATTTTTCTATTTAACCCATAGATGGGACCCTAACAGGTACTACCACACCGGGTCAGAGTGGACCAGGGAGCAATGGTGATGAAGGGGTGCTCCACATTCCCCAAACCTCCAGAACTGGAACCTCACCATCAGATAGAGTTTAACATCATTCCCAAGACATGTAGACCTGCAGCCACCGCCTTCTACCACCCATATGATAAAAAGGGGTTGGGGCTTGCCATAAGGGCAATAGGGTTGGGAAAATCATATAGGTGCTAGGGCTTGACGTGACCAGCCGATTGATCGGAGGGGGCCTCTCCGACCGCCCGTCTAGCCCAACATAGGGCCAAAGTGGAGTATTGCATAGCAGCATTGTACCAGTAAAGGAAATCGGCTACTACCCTCTATAAGACGATGTTCTTTCAAGAAATTGATTTACTTTATGAACATAAACAAATAAACCAAATCAAACCATAAATCAACGGTGCCTCGTAACTGTCAGTTTCACGCCTATGCGATTTTCAAACCAACACAAAACTAGTTAACGAAAATAGAACAATCCACCTTAATAGATTAGATAAAGATTTTGGTTCGAAGTTCAGTGAAGGTTTCCGATTACGATACGAAGGCTTCCGAGTTTGACAAGAAACACCTGAAGAAGCCCGGAGTGTGCATCGGCTGAAACGTTTTGTATATAATCTAATACGTTCACATATTTCTATTCTTTAAAACGTTGTTATTGCTCTTCAAGCATAAACACTGTTAAATTTCTTATTAAAAGAAATTTGTATTATCTATATTGTTCGGATAGGTGTTGTTATATACACGATGGGATGAAGGCTGATGGGTTCGACAAGAAAGTTTCTAAGTTCGACAAAAAAAACATCTGACAAGGATGGTAATGTAATAATAAAGTCGAAGACAACAGTTTGAAAAGTCGAAATAATACAATTTCCCGAGTCCAACAATAAATACCTGAAGAAAGCCGGAGGGCACATCGGCCGAATCGTTGTACAGATAACAATGAAGATGAGGACAGTAGTCCGAATAATCCAAATAATACAAATTATCATATCTCATCTCAAAAGTAACAAGAAACACCTGAAGAAGGCCGGAGGGCACATCGGCCGAAACGTTGTACAGATAACAATGAAGACGAGGACAATAGTCCGAATAATCCAAATAATCCAAATTATCAAGCCTCATCTCAAAAGTAACAAGAAACACCTGAAGAAAGCCGGAGGGTACATCGGCCGAAACGTTGTACAGATAACAATGAAGATGGAGACAATAGTCCGAATAATACAAATAATATTAATACAATTTAGTCGTAACTGTGAGTTTCATGTTTTTAACGTTCATGAAATTGATAATGAAAGTTGTTATTTATTTTTTGAATTGCCAATATCTATTACCTCCAACCATTTTGCATTCGTTTCAAGACTCTTACATTATTCGAAAATAAAGTCTCTTAGGTAATTCAAAGCTAATAATGAAGCCACTTATATTGCAACAACAAAAAAAGTTCCATTATATTTGGGCAAAGAAATGCATCAACAAACAAATGAATAAACTAATAAATAATAAAATGTACAATTAATAACAGTCAATATGGGAACAAACAAAAAAGGTAATATCCAATCATCTATAGACAATTGGAAATTGTTTAAAAAAGCCTATTCGTATGGGGGCTGGCTCAGACAGTGCCCTACATTGTGCGTAAGATAGAGAGAATATGCATCATCTTTCTTTAATTTACGGCATGTCAACCCTTTTGGGGTTATTTTATGCCGAAGACGTTTTGTTCTATTGATGGGAATTGAAATTTCTTGTCTACAGACTGCATGTGGGCGTCAGCAAGCTCGCACATTTACGCATGTAAATGTATAGTCTCAGTTATGTTGCATGTGCAATGTTACCGGCGCCTTGGAATTTTCTAAGTCAGGACTTAGTATAAGTCCAGGAGTTTTTTTTTCTATGACCATGCTATATAATTCTAACTACTAATGGTAGTGTGGAAGAGGGGTAGGAAATATAAGCACATGGTCAGCATGTAAAGCAGAGTCAGTATAAAGTATATAAATCTTTATACTTATATATATATATATATATATATATATTACATACCACACAACACACACACAACACACACACATATATATATATATATATATATATATATATATATATGTAAAAATGGAAATTGGAAATGAATCCGACAATATGAGGAAGAATGAATAAAGAAAAGAAAGAACAGAATGGATAATAAAAGATGAATTTAATCAATATCACTTACACATGTGTTGCAAAACAATAACATACACTAGTAACTCCTAGAAAAATCAAATATCCAAATTCTAACGGTTCTATTTCAGCGTTCCAAAAGTGATTTTAAAAAATTCTCATCGAACATTTCTAAAATTCTCTGTTTTTCCCCAACGAATTTTTTCATTCAAAATAAAATTTCACTCTGATGAAGGTCGAATCTTCTGTGTGTGCGGAATATTTTCACACAGATGAACTGACCGAAACACATGTGTAAGTGATATTGATTAAATTCATCTTTTATTATCCATTCTGTTCTTTCTTTTCTTTATTCATTCTTCCTCATATATATATATATATATATATATATATATATATATATATATACTTTTGTCACCTCATGTAAAATGTTGAAATGCTAACAGAAAAAATTATCTTTTAGTTTCCTCAGTCACTACATATTTCGCAATATTTCCTTACAATTTTTTTTTTTTTTTTTTTTTTTTTGTCAAGGAACATATCTGGCATTGGTATTTAAAGATTTAGGGACGAAAGGAGGAACGAAAGGAAGGAAGATAGGAAGGAAGGAAGGGAGATAATCGTTTATTCGAATATTAAGACATCGCAAAGACTAGCAGGGACGTCACTGAGTGTTTTTTTTTTCGTGGAATCAGGATTTACGATACACATCTAGAATAATAAGAATGTTTTTCCCCATAAGAAATACCTTACACGATTGAATATGTTCTCTCGAGATTCACCGAATTATCCCCCACGTTACCAAAATATTGCAAAACTTTTGACTTGTCTTTTTGTCTCCTCAGTCCCACAATTCACAGGTGGCCATTTTTTTCCAAGTTTGTTTTTGTCAAGAAACATGTCTTCTACTGGAATTTGAAGGTTTGGAAGGAATGAAGATAATCGTTCATTCGAATTTTAAGTCATCGCCAAAGACTAGCAAGTGCGTAGCTGAGTAAATTCAGTTTTTGGTAACCTATGTCAATTTCCAATATCAAGCATCTGAATTTCGTTTCTCAAGGAAAAAAAATAAATTTGATGCAGATTTTTCGCAGAGCTGGTCTTTCGGGATTGTCTGAGGTTTCTTGAATTAATTCAAAGACCAGAACACATACGTAAGAATTTACATAAACATTCAATCGCCTCTACCATACATAAAACATACAGTTTCATTTAGATACATCGAGTAATGAATATTAAATAGAAAAATTCACAAAGTCTTCTGCCAACTTGTGTTTTGCTAATGTCAACAATCATTCTTCCTATTTTTCATATTTCATTCTTCTTCTTCTTCTTCTTCTTCTCTTCTTCTTCTTCTTCTTCTTCTTCTTCTTCTTCTTCTTCTTCTTCTTCTTCTTCTTCTTCTTCTTCTTCTTCTTTTCTTCTTCTCCTTCTTCTATCCTCTTCTTCTTTTCTTCTTCTCTTCTTCTTCTTCTTCTTCTTCTTCTTCTTCTTCTTCTTCTTCTTCTTCTTCTTCTTCTTCTCTTCTTCTTTCTTCTTTCTTCTTCTTCTTCTTCTCTCTTCTTCTTCTTCTTCTTCTTCTTCTTCTATCCTCATTCTTTTTCTTCTTCTTCTTCTATCCTCATTCTTCTTCTTATTCTTCTATCCTTCTTCTTCTTCTTCTTCTTCTTCTTCTTCTTCTTCTTTCTTCTTTCTTCTTCTTCTTCTTCTTCTTCTTCTTCATCCTCATTCTTCTTCTTCTTCTTCTTCTTCTTCTCTCTCTTCTCTATCCTCTTCTTTTTCTTCTTCTTCTTCTATCCTCTCCTTATTCTTCTTCTTCTTCTTCTTCTTCTTCTTCATCTATCTCTTCTCTTCTTATTCTTATTCTCTACTTCTTCTTCTTCTTCTTCTTCTTCTTCTTATTATTTCTTATTATTATTATTATTATTATTGTTATTATTCTTATCCTCATTCTTCTTCTTCTCTTCTTCTTCCTTCTTCTTCTTCTTCTTCTTCTTCTTCTTCTTCTTCTTCTTCTTCTTCTTCTTCTTCTTCTTCTTCTTCTTCTTCTTCTTCTTCTTTCTTCTTCTTCTTCTTCTTCTTCTTTCTCTTCTTCCTTCTCTTCTTGCCTTCTTCTTCTTCTTCTCTTCTTCTTCTCTTCATTCTTTCTCTTCTTCTTCTTCTTCATTATTATTGAAGACCACAGAAAAACCTTGTTTCAATATTCATGATCTTTCAACAAATGTAAATATCCTGTAACTTATTCGTATGAATTTTTATAGTCTTAATGATATGTATTATGTAGAACGAGCAGGACCTGCGGATATAACACAGTATGATAATTTACCTATTACAACGTTTGGTATGTTTACTTAAGAGCTATTGTTAAATGGTTCAATATGTAAACAGTATAATGATTTTTTAGTTCTCCCTCACTCTTTTTTTCTTCTGTCTTTTTCATCTTATGCTCGATTGAAACAAATTAGTTTTATCGTTTCCGCGCGCTCACTCCCTCTTCTATCTTTCTCCTACTCTCTTTTATTTCTTTATAAAGTTACAGATAAGAAAGAATGCTACACAGAAAAATATAATAAGAAAGAAAGAAAGAAAAAGAAAAAAGGAAAAGAGTAGGAAAAAGATAGAGAGAGAGGAGGCGATAACGCTAATCTGTTTCAATAAGGAAAAGAAGGAAAGTAATAAACAAAAGTGTGAGAGAGTTAAATCAAAATATTTTTTTACATATTGAACTATATAATAGCTCTTATATAAACATCTCAAACGTTGTAATAATTGAATTATCATACTGTGGTATACCCACAGGTCCTGCTAGTACATAATGTCTAATCAATATCTGGAGTAGTTAATTTTCACTAGTACGGATTAGTAATTTTTCAAAGCTAGACAAAACTAATGATTTCATTAATTAATTTATTTTGAATTTAACCTAAACCCAACATAATTCTTTCTCTTTTATTTCTTGAATATCTTTATTTTTGTAGGAATAATTTATTCTAGAAAAATCGATAAAACGTCTCATGACAACATAAAGAAGAACGCAGAGAACTTTTAATACAACTGTCCATTCAAATTTATATTTTCATCCGAAACAACAACATTTTTTTTTATTTATTTGACCCTCAACTTCATGTCATGAATAACTTATTTGTCTTCTTCAGACAGTCATCTTTGTTTGAACGATACTCGTCAAAAGAGTCAACATCGTCGCTATGGCCAATGCAGATTCTTGATTCATCACTGAATATCACTTTCATCCAATTGTCTACACACTATGATTGTTTCAGTTAAGCCCACCTTTAATTCCTTTTATATATTTATTTTTAGTTTCAAATGAATTTAGAGGTTTTGAATGAGCATTGGCCTCAAAAGTCAACTTCTATACTTACTAGCCGAGGGCCAGTGGTGTCGAGCGGGTAACATAAGTGATATGACAAAGGAAATTATACACAAGAAGAGGATCTCACAAAGTAGTTTTAACCTATAAATATCAGTACATGACTTTCCTATTCATACGTTGACCTCGCTTTCAGTAGATGAGGTATTGCTACCGAGGTATATTAAATGGCATACTAATTTCAGAGACTTAAATTTGATTTTACAAATTCTAGCAACAGCTAAAGTTAAAGGAAAAAATTAACAAGAGAAGAAAGTGAGTGGGAAAAGAAATTTAGAAATAGAAAAAGAAGTATGGATCGAAAGAAAAATGAAAAGGAAAAAGAAAAAAGAAAAGAGAAAAGAAAAGATGGGAGAGAAGGGGGAGAGGGGAAGGGGAAGAGACAGAAAGACAGCAAAATGGAAAGAAAAGAGAGACAGAAAATATAGAAAGATAGAGAGAAATGATAAGATGAGAGAGAATGAGAGGGGGAGATATAGTGAAAGGGAGAGATGAGCGAGAAGAGAGATGGAAAGAGACAGCAAGACAGCGTAATGGCAAGAAAAGAGAGAGGGAAGCAGCCAAATGGAGAGATGGTAGAGAAAGAGCAGAAAGAGACAGAAAGATACAGAGAAATGGAAAGATTAGATAGAGAGAAATTGCGAGACAGACAGACAGAGACAGAGACAGAGACAAAGGGGAGAAGAAAGAGAGACAGAGAGATTGTGTGTTTAATGGTGATTATCATTTTGAAAACTTAAGCACCGGTTAAATCAAACTTAACGGACCTAAATTCCACCATCGTATGTCACCCTGCCGAAAGAAAAAAAAATCAGGGAATTAACCGAATTTAATGAAATTTTCAGTGTTGATATATTAATGAATAAAAGATATAATGCACCAGTTATTTTATTTACATTTTTCAGGTCAGCTAACTATGAAACACGTTTCTTTGAGGCGTAACACAGATTCTCAAAGATACGTGGTTCAAAGTGATTCTGACTTTGGCATCCCATCAATTTAAGGAATTGGCAAATATTGATTCCGACTTAATCGGATTGGTTAAAACCGTTGAAACACCAATACAACATCAAATTCATGAAGACCTTAAGAATATTCAAAATCTGAGGAATCGAGTAGCTTGTATAAAATGAACCCGTAGTCAAATGGTTAGAGTCGTTGGAAATTGACTCGTCGACCCGAGTTCAATTCCTGGACGAAGTTATTTGCCTTTCACGCCTTGGGAAAGGTATGAATCCAATTCTGCCTCCAGCTAAGGGTAAATAGCAGGGTAGATGGGACTCTTTAAGAAGAAAAACTCTGAATTCAAACCTGTTGAACTCTGCTTAAGAAATTGACCTTGTGTCGTATCCTGCTTGTGCGGAGGGGTTGGTAAATATATATATAAGAAATGAACCCTGATAGATACAAAAGAATGTTATGCCAAGAGACAATATATATATATATATATATATATATATATATATATAGTTTATAAACCTGATGCATTTTAAAATATAACAGGATTCTAAAATTCCTGTTTATATTTTTAAATGCATACGCTTTTTAAAGATATTGTAAAATTTTGTCCGTGCAATATATATATATATATATATATTATATATATATATATATATATATATATATATATATATATGGATTTAGTGGAAGCATGGTTAAAGTGTGAAATAAATGAGAAACTGAGTTAGATGTTTAAGTTCCATTTTATTTCATCCAATTTTTACTGGGAATGATCCCTCTTTTACAAGGAACTTTTTTAGACTGGTTGACTGCTACGGTGGCTGGCGTTTTTATGGGTCAGGAATGTTGAATTTTTGGACTGCTTTGGGTTTCAGGTGACCTCTTGATTGGTGGAGTTAGAATTGGCTGGAGTCAGTGGTGTTGTTTTGTCGACCTTCTTTTGATGTCTAGCTGTCTTCACTACCCTCTTCATTTCCCGAGTTGAGATTGGATGTAGGTAGGTGGGTCAAATAATAAATATACACTAGTACAAAATAAAATAACACCCTCCGGGCGATGTAAAAATAGATTTTTGAAACATATTGCCTCAGGGGTGGGAGTAAAAAAATTCAATGTCAGCGAGTTTGTACCCTAAGTAAGTAAAATCATCAAATTCATTAAAGGATTAAAAAATAAAACAATTTAAAATGTAAATTTTAAATATGTATTAAAATAAAACAAACTATATATAGATATATAATACCAGTCATGTATTAATTAAAACTTGTTTTTAAAAAAACAATGAGGACTGTCTAATGTTGCATGTTCAAATTTTGAGTGTATTTATTCTATGTTATGACGATTTTAGGTAATGTGACGTAAGCAGTGACGTAATTTTTGTTACAGACAAAAACCGGAAGCGAATTTCCATCATTAATAGATATATATTCAGAAAAGTAAAAGAAAATTAATGAAGAAATTTCACTGCTTTTAATTTGTTTGAACAAATGAAAAGAATTGATTCATAAATTCCGATTTTTATTTTGTTTGTCATCAATCATTTAACTAATTGATCACAACTCTGACGCCATTGATCCTCGAAGGAATTGATTTTAATTTCAATAAAATTAAAAACATTTGGATCAATAGCAACTCAAAAATCGATACTAACACATTTTATTGCTTCAAGAAATCAATTCTAAGAAATTTGAGAAATCGAACAAAATTTTTTTTTACACGATCTCAGAACAGCTAAGGAGATTTTTTTTTTTTTTTCAAAAATCAGAAAGATAAAAATAAAAAATAAAAATATAAATCAAAAGAGAGCGAAAAATATGTGATTAATTAGGATCAGGTGACAAATGACATAAGAGAAATATATTTAAATGTCTACATTTGGAAACTAGTTCATTTCTTTTGTTCAATAAATTCACATTCGTATTTTGGAGAATACATAATTTTTCTTCGATTCATAGTCGACAGTTGTATTGGTCACCTTTGTAAGCTTAGGCTTTTTTAAATAATTTCTCATTAGCGAAAGTTTTCGTTCGCGGTCTCGATCCGACCAGAGGTAGCTGCTGAAAAAATATAGTCTAGCTGTATACTGATGAGGGTGAAACCCCGAAACGCGCGTCTGCAGATTACTTATATACGCTTCCCAGTTTTCAGGTTGAGCACTTGTGTAGAAGGGACTAATTGCGAAAATTCACCGCTTTCGGCGAAATGCTAGTCTCACTTGTTTACATAAGTTAGAGACCTCTGGTGAGTTTATTTTCCGGTTTAGGAATATAGCGATTATTCTGCCTTCTTATTCTAGGCAGCTGCTTGTGGACCATCGGTAAGAGACTTGACGAGCGAAAGTTCGTTCGGGTCTCGATCCCGACCAGAGGTAGCTGCTGAAAAATAAGTCTAGCTGCACTGATGAGGGGTGAAACCCCGAAACGCGCGTCTGCAGATTACTTTATAATATATATATATATAATGGGAAATTATCAAAAAAAGCCTATGCTTATAAAGGTGACCAATTATATATATATATACTGTGCCTAGTAGCTCCGGCCATTGAACCGGTAAGATATTAACATCAGCGTGATCCCAGGGGAGCGCCCCCTTGATTTAAAGGCGCGGGGTTGGGTTAATTGGTCTGTGCTTGAGGTGCCTCAAAAGAGGAGTATCGAAAGGATACACGAAATTCTTAGCACTGGCTACGCATGAGCTTTGGTTCATACGTGGCTTCCCAGGTTAATCGATCCTAGTTTTCAACTGACATGGTGGGGGTGTCAGTAAATAACAATATATATATATATATATATATATTATATATATATATATATAAGTTAAGATAGCGTGGTGATGAAGTCAACGGCGCCTGGTTATTGAGTTTCTCGCCTATGCGATCTTCAGACCAAGTTCGTGCTACCTTAACTTAAATATAAATGTTCTATCAATGATATAGAACACTGTTAACTTATAAATATCGCACCTATATGGTCCATATTTGAGGCGCGTGGTCTAATTGTTAGAGTCGTAGGAAATGGACTCGTCGACCCAAGTTCAATTCCTGGACGAAGCTTTTTGCATTTCACATGGCGCTAATACCCTTGGGACATTAATCCGATATCCCTCAGCTATGGATAAATAGTAGGGCGACTGGGCTCTTTAACCATGGTAGGTAACCAGTCTAGGAGTAGAAAATCTCTGAATTGAAACCTCCGCTTAAGAAATTGACCCTTGTGTCACATCTAACTCGTGCTGAGGGATTGTAAATATATACTACTGCTTGCTGTCCATCGTAAACGATGATGACACCACGCGAATCATTTTCCTCCAATTTAATTGGTCTCTGGTTTTGCCAACTGCCTATGGGGAATTCAAGTCCTTCAGGTTCTCTTGATGGTTGTCTTTGTATCTGAGCTTTGGTCTACCGATTCTACATAACCCCCTCTCAGTTAGAGTACAGAATCTGCTTCGCGTAGTCTGTCATCCCCAAGTCTGTTTAAGTAGCCAGCCCATCTCAGGTTACGTTGGACAAGTATTTGGTGCATGCCAGGCAGTCCAGTTCTCTTCAAGATGGTCCTGTTTGAAACATGTTCCCACCACCTGACATTTAATATGCTGCGCAAATGACGCATGTAATAGACATGCAGTCTATGGGCATCTGCTTTGTATATCGTCCAGGCTTCTGCACCGTAGAGGAGGGTTGAGAGAACTATGGTATGGTATAGTATACTGCACATTTAGTCTTTAAGGAGATGTCTCTGTTGAACCAGACTCGCCACTTCAGCCCAACCGATCAAATACTTTGGAAGCATTTGAAATTCGGAGATCAAGCTGTCGAATTGAGTCTATGGATAATGTCGGCAGCCGTCACCCAACTAATATCCAATAATATACTTACATAATATTTTGTGAGTATA